>JBBMOC010000011.1:4365114-4743804 GCA_037975185.1 Centropyge bicolor | reverse complement strand
TGTGACTTGTACTTGTGCATGTGGCTGCCAAACAGTGAGGAGGTAAAAAGAGGACAGCTCTCACCAGAAGAGGAAACAAGCCGGAGAGATGAAGAACAATGCCGTGCGGGGTGCGAGTTGGAGCGGTGACAGAAGCAGAAGAAAGGAAGACAATTTCAGACAACAGGCATCAAAGAGGAAACAGGGAAGTCACAATGAGAGCAGGAGAGCTGAGAGGAAGAGGTTTAGTGGGGAGGAAGAAGAGGTGAGGTGAACAGAGGAGGACAGATGACGAGGGGTAATAAAGCAAGAGAATAGTTTCTAAGAAAAGATTAGAGACAGATAGGAATAAGAAAAATGGGGATTTTAAAAAAAATAAAGGACAGAAAGAATGAACTTGATGGAGACAAGGGAGAGGTGGTGAAGGAGAGAACAGCAAAGAAGGATGGAAGTAAAGGGGAGAGGAGAGAGGTCAAAGGAGAGAGGAAGCAGCACTGACGTCTGTTGGACACAAATCAAAGCAATGACAGGAAGTCCTTCAGCAGCATGGAGCATGTTTCTGTGTGTGTGTATGTGGGCAGTCACAGGTGTGTGTCTTCATAAAAATGATAAAGGAGCCGAGGCCCGGGCAGCTTTGAAAAGGCCGACTCGGCACTGTCACTTTGTTCTTCCAACAAAATGATGATAATGGTCCTCCTTCGACAGACAGATGCACACGCACACACACAAACACGCACGCTCGTCCATATCATTTGGGGTCTCGCTGTTATGTGTGTCTCCATGGAAACGGCAACAACTTAGTGCTGGCTGATGTATAATGACAGCGAGAATTGCACCTGAGGTGAAAGAGAGGGGCAGTGGGGGGAGGGAAAGAAAAACCGAGGGAGTGAAAAGAATCACAGTCGACCATAGAAAGGAGAGGAATCCTCGGTGAGACCCAGCATGTCGTAGATAACATTGAATCTAAAGGCTGAAATACGCCTCCCATCTATGTAGTTTAGAGATATTGTACCTGCAAATCTCAGTCTTTCCTGAAGCAATATACTGAATTCAGTAACATATATGAAATTAATATCCTGCAACATCTGCACACAAATTCATCTGTTACTTTGACTCTGATTTCAAGATACAGCCAGATTTAATGGGATAATCTTTAACTATAGTTATATATTATTATTATTATTTTTTATTTCCTTGTCTTACAGACATTTTTGCTTTGTTAAATCAAGGAACTGTCAATAATTAGCAGTAATATTGCACTCTAAAAACAAAAAACAACCCTGGCATAACTTTGCATGCATCTTTTTAAGTTGTTCGAACTCTGGCATTATTGAGTAAATTCTATGTATTTTATAGTTACATAGTTTTATAGTTAGTCAAGCCAAATTAGTTAGTAACAGAAGTAACAATTTGCAATCCTTTTGGCACTTCATTTTTTTTATTTCAACCAACAAGCAGCTCCACAAACACCTCTTACTTATTGGAGAGTCTGTTACACAAGCCACGTTATTTAACCAGTATTTACAGCAGAACAAGTCCGGCAAACTCAGGTCTTCTTGTTTTAAAATGATGCACTTAGTTGAAACTTGGTAGATAAATAAATTGCACTAAGTTTATATCTCATTTTGTAAAGTGGACACAGAAAAAATGTTCAACATTGCTAAACATTGAGTCAAGACAATGCTCGTGTATTTTAAGTTTGACACCCTCCTTAATATATATTGTGAACTTACTAAAACTAGTACATATAACAAACATAATGTTTTTATATTGAAGAACATATTTATTTTAAGTCTTATTTACCAACCCCCTCAATCATTTCTTAGAGTGTGGCAGCTCTGTCTCTGAGGTAAACTATAGAAGAAAAGAGAAGGCTCTTAACTTCCTCTTAATTTCCTGTAGTGCAGCAAATAGATACAGACTGTATTTTTCATATTTAAACGTGCTTTTTATTGTCACTTTGTAGCTGCGCAACAGCAATAAAACTGGAATCAACATTTATTTATTATCACCTTACAAAGCTGCTAACAATTTCCACATCCAGTAAACATGGGTCAACATTAACTTTTATTTGGACTTGGAGACTGAAACAGAGTGAAACGGAGTGAATTCCGCATCAAGATTAATCAAGCGGCCAGAAGCACAACAACCCCTGAAGGAAATATCCAGCTCTGGATGCTCAATGCTCCACTGTGTTCACCAGATAGTCACTGACTTTGACTGTCTGCTGTTTGGTGCTGGATGGGTGTCAAATGGGTTTTAAACAACAATTGACTGCAAGATGCTAAAATGCACCATAGAACTTACTTAGTTAGAAGTAACCATAGGGACGTGCAAAGCTGGCTGATAATTCTCTGTTGGTTCTTTACTACAAACAACCTGAGCATGTTACACATAATTTCACTCAATATTAGACAGACTGATATTAACAGTCATTTT
Source organism: Centropyge bicolor (assembly GCA_037975185.1). Lineage (NCBI taxonomy): Eukaryota > Metazoa > Chordata > Actinopteri > Pomacanthidae > Centropyge > Centropyge bicolor. The sequence continues at coordinate 4,741,386 of JBBMOC010000011.1, read as the reverse complement.
TGTTCAGCAGTCAGTGACTTTCGTACACTCCTTTTTTTTTTTGCTTTGAATTTCCAGTTTGGTTATTTGCACATCAGTCACCATATCTGGAGCTGTGAAACACTGAGTGTGTGAGAGCTACCAGTGACAGTGTTGAGACAACGTGAATGAACAGTAACGCCTAGTGGGGATGATGGCTCACACGAGGAGGCCGAGCTAATAGTTTCCACTTTCCAAGTGGAGGACAAGATTGAATGGGCGCTCCACTGACTTTACACACTCTTCAGAAATCTACAGGTGACATGTCAGAGACTTGATTTATACATGTTTTACACAGTCTATGGGAAACACTTGAAGGCCTGAAGCGTGTTTCCACTAAAAGGTCTAATAATAGTTTTATCCTCATTTGAAAATAACTTCACTCAAAATGCTTTTAAAACAGCTGCAGTGTCATTATAGTTTAGATTTCCTCTCAAAAAATTAAGGATTCAAATTTCAGAAAAATCCAAAAAGTAAAAATGATCAAATTAAAGCATTGAATAAAATGGCTTTAAGTCAATATGAATAAAATGATAAATGCAGATATTTGTATCTGGTGTAGTTACAGACATTTTATTTTAATATGAGATAACAGTTTTTTAAACTGAGCTGCAACTATCTTTATGAACCTAATCCCATTCTACCACATGCTGTGCTCGAACAACACTCCTTATAGCTGCAGACAAAAGCTCTTTGAGGAAAACACTGATTATTGTATTGATACTATTTTCGTGTGTGACAACAGTGGGAGATTGAGTCATGGGGTTTCTTCATCACATTGCAGTAGGAGGTGTTACCTTGGCTTTTTTTAGCTTTACGCGTGTGTATATTATCTTTCAGTGCATGTGTGACTGAGTTGATAAGTTCATTCCAGTCCCACAGGTCCAGCTACACACGCGTCACACCGGCCCTGGAGGTGGTGTTTGTGTCAGTTTATGGCAACATGAGAGGTGTGATGAGTACAGATCCATAATCTTGAAGTGTCAAATTTTAATGAATGTGTGTGTGTGTGTGTGTGTAAGCAAATGATGACAAAGATTTGAATCTTAGTATCAACCAGATACTTAATCACCATTGAAGTTTAGTTTTAAAAATAGACATTGTTAACATTCACAAATTCAAACTAAACTAAGTCAAATCAAAAAAAAAAATCTTCTTGTTCAAACTGGCTACGTCAAATTAAGACACTCATGTTCTAAATGTGAAACTCAGACCTGAGCCTCCAGCATGTTGAGCAGAAGGAATTTAACCTGATGGCTTCAGCAAAATACAACATTAAGTATTCAGTAGTTTCAGTGGCTCATATGATTCAGATCTTTATGTCCATTATTTGCTTCCACTTCAGAAAAAGAAAGGAACATTACTGTATGAAGCTCTGAATTGTTTCCAGTTGTTTTCCAAACTGATTTAAAGCCTCGGATGAAGCTGAATTGGAAACATAATTGCTGCTATTCTAACATGTCACTTTCCATTTTGCAGGTAACGAGCCGGCGCCGTTGGGCACGGTGGAGAGCTACAACCCGGTGAAGCGGCGCTGGGAGTACGTGGCGCCCATGCCCACTGCACGCTGCTCCTCCGCCCTCCTGCAGACTACCAGCATGCTCTTCGTCATCGGCGGAGTGGCCCAGGGACCCAGTAATGTGGTGGAAGCCCTGTGCTTACCGGAAACAGTGTGACACATGCGCACACACCAACACACACACACACAGACAGAAACACATGCAAACCGGCATCCATGTTCTGTTCATGTCTGTGCATGGACACAGACAGAAACACATGAATCTGATCAGATCACACTCAGACACCTTTCTACCTTTGTGTCCGACCGATGGATTCCTCTTGCTCACGGGGATGTAAGAGAGTCTTTTTCACATTCAACAAGCATTTTCAGATGGAGGCTGCAGAGACAGTTTGTGACAGAGCTGGATGAGGACATGCAATCCGACTGCTGACAGCTTTTCTACACTGGAGAAATCAGAGGGAAAAAAAGAGCAAAAAACAGACACGCTCACAGTGTCTGAAGAAACAACACGCCTTTGAACTGTTGAGCATTTTTCAGAATAAAAGCAGGGTACTTTTCTGGATATTAAAGGAACATAGGGCCATATCTGTATCTCTCTCCCCTGCTGCTGCCACAGCACGCTCGGACACTTTTCTATGACCTTAGAAGCAACACTTGGTTGACTTTTAGACAGTGACGTTCTGGGAATGTGAATGTTTCAGTTCTCCTCTTTTTGTTGCAGTGTTGTATACGTGTGTGTGAAAGTTACCACAGTGTCAACAACAACAACAACAGTGGCCCTTAACATGCGTTCACACGGCGGTCAAGTCATCCAGCAGTGAAACCACAGTCACTGTGTTTCTTTTCTTTCTAGTTGCAGAAAAGTTGACTGTGGTCGGCACTTTGCTTTGCTTCACATCTATACACCCCTGTTACAACATTAAGGCCACAGCGATCGATCACCAGACGCTCCTTCACACTGTAGCACAGGGGTGGAGTTGCTCGTGGAGTGAATGCAAAGTTACTCATACCTGCTGCACTGAAGCATCCAGACAGACTAATAATTACCTGCACATCAGCTTCCTGACATGTTCTATTCCCCTCGAGTTTTTTTGATTGATAGCAGTGCATTACATTGTTTACCTCAACTTGATGTCAGCCAGATGATGGATGAACGGGAGGAGCCTCTGAAGGTGATGACGGCTGGTTACTCACTGGGTTTGACAAGTTTAAAACCGGACAGAACCACACAGTATGTACAGCTTTGAATTTTATGTTCAGCTTATAGTTATATTGATTAGTGTTTTTCCAGATAGATAATTTTTGGCAGAGTAGTGAACGGGATCTGAAATAGTTTGTTTTTGTCTCACCTGTTGTAGTGTAGTGTCGGCTGCCATGATCATAGGTGCTGTCTGTTTGCAAACCCCTGATGAAAGAGATGAAGGAATTCTCCACCAGAAATGTGTCTTTTGAGTATGAAACAGTCAGTGAAGGCTTCAGATGAGACTGAAACATTTGGAGCTTGCTCCGGTAGCTCAGCTTTCCATAGTGCATAGAAACGTCTTATTAAGAATATCCCACTTCTTCACTACTGTTCTGCATGGTCAGTGACAACTTTCACTTTGCTAAGAAATGGTTAAATATGGTTCATCTAGCAGGGATTTGGAGCTAGAGCATTGTACAGAAGTCGTGTTCTTAGCTGTTAGCGTTGGGCAAGTTGAAGTCAAATTACATTACAAATTACATATTACTCATTCAAAATGTTGTTATATTACTTTATTATTCCTTTATTGCATCACTCAGCCCAACTCTCAACAGTGCCTTTAAACAACTCCAAAGCCTCCACACCCACATGTCACATCATCCGTGTCTGACACTTTTAGAAATAGAGTTTTTTTCATTTTACCGACCATCAATTTAGCCTCACAGTGACGCTGCTGTTCACACCCTCCAACAATGAAGCAGCTAATGTTAGGAAGCCAGCAAAGAATGCACAATATGTAAATGAGACACCTGTGGACTGACCGAGCATCATGTCCCCTAACAGTCAATCCACTGAAGACACTAAACCGAAGTCAACTCTGCATCAAACTCCTGGCGAGTCAGGACACAAGCCAACCTCCAACATGTCAAAGAAAAGTAGTGTAACTGGGAGAAGTAACTTGTAATCCCTTACACCAGTTGTTGCTGTAGCTTTACTCAGTAACTACAGCCCAACACACTGAGTCCTGCTACAAACGTCTCAGAGCTGCCGTTCAACCCCACAGCGTTTAAACAGTTCATACTCAAAAGACAGACTTTTGGTGTAGATTTGATTTTGGGGGGTATGAGGTGAGGCGGAGGACATGATGGAGGGAGCTACAATGCAAAATGTTTTGTGACAGATTCACTGACCTGTGGACAGAAGATGAGGTCAGGCAGGAAACAAGGTGATCACCCCGGGCAGCGTGTTACCGTGTGGCGTGCTGGTCCTTCTCATCCTTTGGTAGCGTTTTACAATGTGCACTTGAACAGTCAGTCGTCACCCTCCGTTCAGAGTTAATACTACAAGAGTCATTTGTGGCTCAGCTGATTTCTACAGCTAAAGAATTATGGATTGCAGCCTAACTTAGAACTGATTACTGAGACAATACAGAAACCATTCAAAAATATTTAATATATTTAATGTATGAAAGCCATTTTTCTATTATAGCTAAAGTTGATGCACTTTCTCAAGTTTGCATTATTATTCCTCTGCTTAGAGAACACAGGTTATATTTACCATTATGAACATGATAAACAAGTGGATCATCAGATATTTTACAACTTTCACACACTAAAAGCTGAGGTGCATCATTTAGAAACATTCACTTCCTCCATCCCAACTATTTTAAATAACTGAGTAAATGTTAGAGTTGCATGAGAAACAGCATGCTGATAGAATTTAACCAATAGGTCTCTCTGGAAAATATATTGATAGAGACTCACACACGTTCATACAAACAGAGAGGAGAGAGAGAGAAAATAACAAGAAGAGTTAGAGACACAGATGAGTAGTGTAGAAGAAGAGAGAGCTGCCTCTGGTTTCACACACACACACACACACACACACACACACACACACACACACACTATCTTGCCCCATAGGTTTCTGGTCGGCACCTTGGCAGACCTTGTTAACAGACTCAGACATGAATTGCTGTGAGAGAGCGCTGAAGCTGCTGAAGCTGCTGAAGCTGCTGGAGCTCAGATGAGATGCCAGATGACAGTTGGTTATTTTTGGTGCTGCATTGTGTGCACCTAATTGAGTGTGGTAGGTACTTCCTCATCACCTGCTGCACACATACGACACATTCACTCCAGCTCGCACACAGAGCCGAGCAAAAAAATCCTGCGAGCCCGAATGCACGGCTGCAAGAATGTAGTCACTGTCGCTCATTAGCATAGTTTCATCTGGCAACAATCCCAAAAGCTCCGAGAGAATACAGAGATCATTTAGTCAGTTAACAGCTGCTGGTTGGGGACTGTGACCCTCCGCTCCATCAAACACTGATTGGGCTGCTACAATCAATTGTTTGTTTGTGTGTGTGTGTGTGTGTGTGTGTGTGTGTGTGTGTGTGTGTGTGTGGTCATGGATTTATTTTGAGAACTAACTCATAAGATATTCCTTAACATGAGATATTTATTTATTCCTCCCACAATGGAGAAGTTCATGATGCAGCACAAACACCCAAAAAGTTTAAGAATACAAAAAAAGTTTATATTATAAAAAGTACTGTCTGTGGTATTTTCCAGATGCCTCTTTAATGGAGCTACAGGCATTTTTGTGTGTGTTGCAATATCTTGCAATAGAGGATAATGCTCTGCAGGTTTGTCACTGTGAGTGAACTTGGTCACACTTCACATAGTCATCTGACCTAAGGTTCATATAAAATATCTTAGTGCCACTTGAAAAACAATATCTGACTTGTTATCACCTCATGAAATTTATTGCATATGTTTGCAAATAGTTGCTGGTTTACACAGTGGACACAGAGCAACATTAGCATTCATTCGGAGTTGTTTCTTCCCATCGACTGCCAGTCCAATATTTACTCTCCTTTCATCTCTATTTTTTCTCCACCAGCCCTCGAGAATAATATGTTATCAGCTTGCTAGATGTTCAGTCAGCTAACTTCTTTTGTTTGCTGCTGGGTAAGTGGTGAACAGTGGGTTTATCAGAGATTTGAAACTGGAAAACAGCTGCCTGTTGCTGCTGGAAATGAGTTTGTTAAAAGAGAAATTGCAGGCTGTGCAACCAAAGCAATGAGCTAAAAGAGGCTAAAAGGCAAACAGCCACATCGTCTGGTTTTAGCTCTCGATGGGTTTTTCACAGGACACAGTCAATTCATCCAACGTTAATATGTGCATCTGTGTGATTGTGACTGAATGTGACCACAGTTGTTATTGTGCTCATGTTTGTGTGTGTGTGGGGATATACACTAAACTCAAGACCAGTTGATTCAGGACAGTGGTGCAACTGGGGACAAAAAGCTGTGTCCTCAATTTGGAAAACTGTGATTTTTAGGTCAACGGTTAAGGTTCTTGTTAGGTTAAGGTCAGTTGGTCCTTCAGGTTAGTCTCCAGGAAATGAATGTATGTCTATGTAAATTCCCCAAAAATGACATAAGTAAAGACTGTGTGTGTGTGTGTGTGTGTGTGTGTGTGTGTGTGTGTGTGTGTGTGTGTGTGTGTGTGTGTGTTTGTGTGTGTGTGTATACAAATTTTTGACACCCTCCCCATCTATTCTGTGTGAGCTGTCTGGAGGATGAACGACGTCTCCTGTGCAGTCTTTCACTTCTTCTGGCTCCTCGACACTGTTTACATGGCACATTGCAGTCCCAAAGGAATTCTGGGACTTTGCCAGAGCTAGCTCTCTCTCTCTCTCTCGTGGTCGTCTGGTGTGTTCAGTTTGTTTGTTTTCTTATGACTTCTCTCTCTCTCTCCCTCTCTGACCCTGCCAGTGTCAGGCTGTTTTCAGAAAAGATGCTTTATAAATCCAGAATTTCTCTTCCAATAGAAACGATCCCTCACAGACGTGTTTTTCTGGCTCCTGATGTGATGTATGTGTCAGGTTGTTTACTCATTGGAGTGAAATCCCTCTGCTGTTTCTGACAGCAGGTTGAGAAACACAGAACAAAAGAGCAGGATGCTTCAGTTCAGGTAGCATTTAATTACACGCTGTATGTTTTTAGCAGGTCGTGAGCGGATGATGCACAAGTGTATGTAAATGTGTATGTAAATGTGTTCTTACGAGACAAGTTGAAAGCCAAAATATATTGTGGACCTGCTTCCCATGGCGAGAGCATTAATATGGTTTTAATTAGCATGAGTTACTAGGTGACATTTTTCAAATTGAACCTGAGGTGCAGGGCGATTTTACTAGCAATAAGTGCCCTGAAATGATCACACGTAATGAGTTTTTAAGAGCCGACAGTGGAGAGCGATGTTGACCAGCAACAAGTGAGCAAGTACAGCCTGGTGTCTCCAAATGGCGTATGAATAAGACGCCAATGACTTAAGTCATTTTGCCTGCTGACTCCTGTATTGTGCAGAGATGGCGTGTCATTTTACATATAGATCATATAGAAAATACTAAAATACTTATTTAAACCATGATCTTTTCCCTGAACCTTCCCTAGTTGTTTCATCAAAGGTCACCTGACTCCTCCATCTCTTCACAATTAAAGTGGCCACTAATCAGTGTTACATCTCAACATGTGAACACGTGACAGACAAAATGTTCTTATAAGTGGTGTTTTATTGACACGCCATCCCACGATAACATGTTGGCAAGTACACCTGTCATTTTCACTCATGTTTATATTATGTGGAGCGAACAGACGAGACTTGCATTGCCCCAAAAAGTTGCCTTGTGTATCATTACCTCTTAAACATTTGTAGATCTACAGTATGTGCTTTCTTGTCCGAGACACATTCAGGGCCTTGGTTTAGTGTAGGCACACTGTGCATGGCAGGTTCTGTGCCTTGACTCATACAAATAAGGCCCACAGACTCAGGTTCTGACCAAACAACAGGGGGTGCATTCAGCACAGTGTGGAAGGGGCAGAAGATGCTGAATGAACTGTTTTCAGTTTTATGAATCCAATGCATTACTGTGTCTTATTTTGCAAACAGACAATGAAAAGCCTCTCTACTTTTTTTTTTTTTTTTTCTTTGCAGGCAAACTTGAACACAGTTTCCTGGGCAACAGGGAACAGTGTCGTCACCTGCAGGTAGCATAAATGTGTTCCTCTTACATCAGCGTAACCATTTGGTCTTGGTTTTGTGTTTCCTATTCGGGCCTGTAGTGAAAAAAATATACATATATATAGACGTATATATCAACCTTCCCCTTGCTTATTATTGATTAGGTGATCAGGATTAGATAAAATTGTATTTTCTGGTGTTATTTTGTTCATGTTTGTTCATTATTTGCCCTCCAGTCGATGGTGTTGTGGATTGAGGTGGTGAGGTGACACATGTGTTGTGCTGTTGTCCAGCTCCGAGCTGGTTCCCCAAGTGTTTCTCATGAGTTACTGTATGTGTTATTGCAAAGCTTCGCTTGGGCTGATGTTGCAGCAGATATTTTTTTAATAGAAGTATATACATAAATCTGATTATTTTCACTATGTTGGTCAGATGAGATGCATAAGAACACAGTTTGTATAATACTGGGAAGGATACATGTGATAGCGTTCTTTAAGTTGAAATGTCAACAAAGGGTTATATTTAGTAATGACAGGGAGACAACAGAGATATATTTGGAACAAACAAGCTGGTATATTGTATTTGTATTTCAATCTGTTGAGTGGCTTGCAATGTTTGGATTTCACTTTTCAGACACAAGTGACCATCAGCAAAACAAAAAAGTGAATTTCAACACTAAACTTTTTTTTTTGATTTTGTGATCAACCCAAGATTCTTAAATAACCACTGTCTCAGAGCCCACGCAGTGTGAGCCCCGCCGGCCTACAATGCACTCTGTCATTAACGGCTGAGTGTTAAAGTGAAGCTAGTTTGTACAGACGTTCTGGGAAAACGCTCCTGTTCTAATCTCTCTGGCTGTACTGTGCTGTTTCCCTACAGTGATTGACATGGTAGAAACCTGGTGAACTGCTTTGTGTCTCAGTGGATCAGTATTGCCATGTGCTCTGTATGTGCAAATGTGATTTGGGAGGTTTACTGAACTTAATGAAATATATTGAAAGTGAACAGAAAATTTGAAAACTAAACATAAGGAAGGGAGGACTCAGTGTGTGGGGAGGTGGAAACCAGTGTGTGTAACACTAAAAAGCTTTGTTTTAACGCTGTACAATTTGTATTCTATTCCTATAATGTGTAAACATTTGGTTGTAGAAACACATACGTAACCCCTTTCTGCCAAATAGACTCACCCACACACAGAAACTTCTGCCTCTACAAACTATGCACTTACAGTAAATCAAGCCCATACAGAGTGGACTTCACCCTCCAGTTACATTAACAACGACTAGAGTCACATAGGAACCCACGTAACGGAAACAAATAAATACAGCATAGATATCCACTTGACACATTCATTACAGTTAGGTCATGCTCACTGAGACAGTTTCAGTCAGCTCGAGATGACTGAGTTAATTTACAGCAATATTGTTATAACACTAATCTAAACATTTAAAAGGGCACTTTACCAAATGTACACGTTAAGATGAGTCACTCCTCATGAGCAGTACTACTAATCCGGTCACAGTTTTATAATGTCTTCATGGCTCAGGGTTGTGAAATGACATCATTATTATAAAGCCTGTGTTACAGACAATGAAGATGGACACTATTGAGCTGCATTTTGGAAATTGTATGATCTAGCATTTTTGTGCACAGCCCATTTTAGGGACTATAAATCAGCCTCTACTCAACCAATTTTGACCGCTTCTTATAAAATTTTCCCCAATTTTTAAAAAGTTTTTTAAAAAGTCCCCCAATTTTATGGTAGTGCAATAGTAAATTGGTGGAGTCCCCCTTTAAATAACAACATCATGAAATTGGGATACGTGGTCTGATCTGACCACAGGTTCAAACCTGAGACCATGTCCTGATCATAATATAAATATACAAATAATACACAATTATACAAATATACAATTACACATTTACAGTCACTACCTCTGAAACATGGTGTCATAACACAACGGGTCTGGGTCCTAACTTTTATGTCCATTACACAGAAATGTATATATTTCCTGACAAACGAGATACAATTATCCTTTAACTGAATAGATTGATGTTATGGGGAAAATGTTTATTCTCTTTCTTCCTGTGAGTTTGATGAGAACATTGGTACCACTCTCATGCTGGTGCTTTAACTATGGAGCTAGAGCCTGGAGGCCATTAGCTTAGCTTAGCATAAAGACTGGATGCAGGAGGGAGTGACTTGACTAATTAACTTATTGAATCTTGTTTGTTTATTCACGTAAAACAGATAATTGAAAAGCACAATTTGTGGTTTTAGAGGAATACGTGCTGTAACTATTATTTGACAAACAATTCATCCATCTTGTCTGTTTGTGCAGCGTCTCTAAACTCTGGCTACTGATTGTCCAGAGATAGTTAACTCCACCCATGTGACCATTTTTTTGTCCTGTATGGCTTAAACAAAAGAGATGTAATGTGATAATTAGTCACATTCAGAGGTGTTGGTAGATGGATCTTCTTGAGAGAGCCAAGTTAGCAGTTTCCCCCTGCCTCCAGTCTTTGTGCTAAGCTAGGCTAATCACCTCCGGCCGCTTGTTCCATAGTAATGCACAGATGTGACAATGGTATTCTTGTCTAAGAAAGTGAACGAGCAGATTTCCCAAAATGTTGAACTACCCCTTTAATGAACACAGAGATTTCACATACAAGGGGAAACCAAGGCAAACTAGAAACTATAGCATGAGTTTTATATACGTTTATTTCCTTCACCTGCATCAGATGTGACCTCATCTGGTCACTTAGGGGTTAAGCATCAAACAGAAGAAGCGACATGTTGCTCATGCAATGCGAGGTTCGTCTTCTGCACCACAGATATAACAACATAATGTATGCTACTTGATAATCCCACTAAGAACAAGCAAGATTAGGCTACTGTCTGTTTACAGGAACAGTGTTTACTTCTCATTACCCCCTCACACAGACAAAGAGAGCGAGACAGGACGGGATGTGCCAGCATTGCGTTTGTTATTATAATACTTATTATAATAATAATAGTGATCAAAATATTTTGTTGTGGTTGTTGTAATAGATAAACTGTTGGGTGGGTTGAGACTTGCAACAGAGAACAAAAAGTGTATTAGGATGTATTGAAGAGTCCAGGACCAGGTGAGACTGAGGATGAGGTAGGATGGTGTCATTTACACATGAAAAGGCCGCCTCCCCTCGCCAAAGCCTGCCAGGCACATTGTTCCACCAGTGATACAATCAATGGGTTTTCTAAACAGTAGGAAGGGTTAAAGTTTCATCAGAGCAGGATTCAGTCTGTTTCATTAAAAGCTACATACTTGATAATGAGAGTTTACAGAGCTCCCACCTTATTAATGAGAATAATACTGTTTACGACCTTGAATACAAAATGAGCTTCAACATTAATTCAGATTACATGCTTTGGTGCAAATCCACATCAGATCGCTTAATTTAGTGTTCATGTAATATTTTGGAGTCTTGATTTGGCTGTCGTTCAATCAGGTTGATGCCATGTTGTAGATGGCGGTGTGACTGGCAGGCTTTGGTTTTCAGACCGAGTCGTGGCTGTGACTCCAGTGCAGTAGTTCAGTGCCTATACTAAATGTGAGGTAGTGCCTCGACTATGAATCCTGTTCTATAATAAACTATTTTGACTTGCTGTCTGATTCCATATGTCCTGTGTATTCTTTTTTTTCCCTCCTGTCTGACTCCAGCACCTTCTCCTGGAAAAAATGAAGAGACGAAAAAGAGCAGAGATAATGACAGGAAAGATCATAACGGCTTCTGTTTCCATGTGTCTATTTCAATGCCTGTCTCTTTAGAGGTATCTGGGACTGTCATCAGAAAAATGTCACCTGATCCATAATAGATGAAGCCGGCATCAAAACCCACTTCAAACGCAGTGCATGAATGGGGAGCTCCTATAGAGAGAAAAATAAATTAGAACGAGCATTTATTTTCCTGAATGTGTGACTCTGTGGTCAGCTGCTTCTCCACATGAACCCCCTCTCTTCACACTCTCCGAGGGAACAGTCTGTCACACAGAATGCATGTCATACAGCCGTTAACACTGAGACGTTCTGAGTGAGCTGATGCTTCCCTGCATCTTTAGATGATCACAGTATTTCAGCATGTTAAGAACAATTGGCTGGGTTTAGCATCACTTTGTTGTTCTAACTGTTACAACAGTTGAAGGCTTTTGCTTACGTCATATGGGCTGTTTGAAGTGAAAAACAGAGGTTGGAAAAAAAAACAGAAGGAAACCAATAGATGTTAATTGACTATTCACTAAGCTTTGTCCCCCCAAGTTACTGTTGCTAGGCCTGTCAAGGTTTCACACAGTTTACAATGATTATGGTGCCACGTTCACAAGTTTCAAGTGATTTTTGCTGTGAGACTGTGAGACATCAGTTGTAGCTGGTGTTGTTGGTTGAGAGCACCACCTCCTTTCAATGTTTCTAGCCAATCTTGTAAATGTGGTCTTTTTCCATTCATGGTTACATGATATACAAGGGATACATGATATATAGCTTCTTCACCAGCAGGATCGTTTGAGATTGGTTGGAGATTTCTGCACTGTCAGAAACTCAGTGAAGCTCTGCGTGCTTGTTGTCCACGCCGAGGTCTTTACCTGCCTGCAGGTCGTCTAACAGGTAACTGACTGAGTGGGCAAACGCTGGTCTCTGACGGCGTCTCACATTTCTTTTCACACATTAATTCCACTTTTCATTTTGCCAGGCAGATGGCAAACACTGTGTGTAGCATCGTGTGGGCAAGCGGCCTGCTAATGTCTGTGTTATGAACAGAGTGCCCCGTGGTGGTGGTGGTGGTGGTGGTGGGGGGGGGGTTATGTGTGGGCAGACATAAGCTACAGAACATAGGTGCATGTTATTGACAGTGATTGAATACCCACAGATACATCTGTAGCCCTGGTTCACAGTTCACTGACTAATGAATGTCTTTTTTCCCCCAAGGTAAAACTGCACATTTTAGACCTTTCATTGTGGCACATTGTGGAATAATCATGGTGTTTAATCAGCAACTTGATCAGCCACAACATCTGAGAGAACTAAAGACCTTTTACTTATTTGTGACAAATGGAAGCAAAAACAAGTGTTTCTGCTGAGTGTAGTTATTTCAAACATAATCATACATATTACTTCATATTTTAAAATAGTATATGTATAGTATAGTAGTATATTTCATTTGTAATGTTACAAGAAAAAAGGCCTTCAGGAGGACTAACAGACGTGTTTGACATCATCACCACTGGCTGGAGTTGTAGGTGTGTAAACTCCAGGGTTCTTCGCTCTGTTACTGGTACAATCTTGTTAGCTGGACATGCAACATGAGGAAGACACATTAGCAGGAGAGATCCAGTGTCAAGAAGCACATTTTCAGTATAAAATCCATTTTCTCTCAGCCTGTGACTGCTGAGCAGATTAGGTAACAGTGACAGCAGAGAGCAAGACGTGGAGAAGAAACCCCCCCGCAGACACTGCTGAACCATTGTCAGACCAAACTGACTTGAAGGGCAAAGCAATTAAACTGATGAACACGACGCTCAGTTACTTCCAGCCGGCGTGTGTGATGCACCTCAAATTAGAGGAAACATTTCCCGAGCAGGTCTTCGTGGCCCTGTGCTCGCTCGAGTCAGGCTGTACAGTGAGAGCCACATGAATGATTAATGATAATTAATCAAAGATTAATGATCATCGTATCACCTCTCCCGCCCAGGCAGCACCTGCTGTCTTGTCTGACACAGATTCATAATTAGCCTTATCTCAATAATGCCATGTAATGGTGATGATAAACATGTTGAAGAAGATGAAGATGCTTATGTAGATCTCATCAGGGCAGAACATGAATAATGCAGAAAACTAAATGGGAACACAAGCTGGATATGAGCTTGGTAAATAATAGTGTCATTTTAAACACCAGTCAAATCTGTGTAAGATCTCATGAATGAGAATAATGAGGTTTCTCTCTCATGGGACACACTGACTTCAGTAGCTGTCTGGCTACTGCAACCTTATTATTTTTGCCCAGGCAGAGAAAAAACAACAACAATGACAACAACAACAACAGCAGATAAACACCAGGAACTCATGACTCTGGGTCTGATGAACACGCTGGCAGGGTGTGAAATCCTTTCATCTACGATACGTTGTTTTTCTATCCCAGCAACCCACGGCATTGTGAAGCTATTTGTAACATCACCGTGGTACAAAAGCCTGACTGCTCTGTTTCCTTCAGCTGAGTCTGCTCACACAAACAGGAAACCAGCACATACACATCACGTACGACACGGACTGTTCAGAGCACCATGAAATATACACGTGCATACGTTCATGTCTGTTTGCATAAACCAACCTATTATACATTGATCAGCTTAGAGTTCAAGTATTTTGCAGAATAACATAAAATATTTGGCTGATCATTTTGGACTTGCATACATCACAGACAGATAGGATAAATAAAAGGATAAATAGAATTTTTTTTCTAGATTGCATTTTGAGTTGTGATACCTTGAAGAATTAGACGTAGGCTACTTCAAGAATAGGTCAATTTTTTTTTAAGTATGTCTTAAAACAACATATTATTCATGTACATTGAAACATTTTGTTGCTGTACTTCTGGCTGTGAAGAGATACCTACCTGTTGAACGTGATTATGTGAGACCCACTTAACATCTGCCTTCCTAGTGAATTAAAAAAAAAAGCATATACAATTATGTGATTATTAATTAATGTATTCTTCTTCTTAGTATATTTAATGTCTCCAATTAGCTTATCTATCTATCTATCTATCTATCTATCTATCTATCTATCTATCTATCTATTTGACCATAGACCATTAGAATTACATGTCACATGTACATCATACATATCACTTATTACTCTGTGGAGCCAAGTGTTGCCAACATCACAAGACTATTTATCCATGAATGCTGATTAAAAAGTGCATTATGCAGGAATTGTTGTTATGGTTTGTAAAGACAGTTTTCGAGCTCGGCCCCTCTTCCCAGGCTCGATGGGGTTTGCAGGCAGCCACCAAAACTGGTCAGCCTGCAAGTGTGTATGTGCAAGCTTGCAGCACTGAAGCAAACATTCACGTAGAAATTTACAAACCTACCAGAAGCACTGAGACTCCGACATACTGCACTGGTTTGGGTCTGTGGCTTTGTAGCTTGTGCATGTACACTGCTGCGTGGCTCGCGTGTTGGAAATGGTTCAAAGCTCAAAACTGTTATTGAGGGTTATTGAAGTTTCTATAATGAAATGAAACAATATGTAATTATGAAAATGAAAAATGAAAAAACAATCTAGAATAATGAGCTGAACTTAAATAATGTCTTCAATCATTTCACAAATTGTTGGTTCATTTTTGTACTTTACATAGTTTCTTGCTGTGTTTCATTTCTTTTTTTTTATTATTATTAGTTTAACACTGAGCAGTTTGGAGGTTCCATAAGTGCACTTATATTGTAAACGGACACCTCAACTGAAACTGTGAAAGAAAGGAATTGTTGTTAGTGCCCAAAAGAACTAAGCAATGCAAACATTTTTTCCTCCATTGCTTTTTGTTGGAACTCATATGCGCTTAAAAAAGTATAGCAAAAATAAAGCATGTGTGTGTAGCTGATGATGGATCTATCAGAGACCGGATCCACAGCATTTCAGGTGCAATGACGTGAACAGTGCAGCTCCAGCCCTCGCCCACCATTCCTGAACTATCCAGGCAACATTATCTTGAATCCACCTTTTGCTCTTAGGTGTGGATGTGTAGTATGTTATCATTTTTTGTGCAGCTGGGAACATGGCTATGACTAATGCAGGAGCCCTGCAGGAGCACTGCTGTTCATTTATAGAATCAGTAAGCGCAGGGTGACTGGCCTCCACTCCTCTGCCCGCTCGACTCCGTCTGCATTACAGATGGAAGTCGATCATGAGGTCGCTTTGAAATTTCACCAGCTCCCATTATCTCTGCTTTCCATATCTTTTTTGTGTTTAACAGGTTTGGCCGTGGCCAAATTAAAGGCCAGCAAAATAAAATGTTGAACAGGAGTGTGAGGCAGAAAATTAAGTGGCACCATGTTTTTTTCCAGTTACCTAGCAATAACAAATCAAACAGTGCAGGAGTCACTCTGTTAACCACACTCAGAAAAACAAGGGTTTTTGCACAGGATAAATGAGTCTTTCTCTTTGTACATTTTCCCCTTATATTTATCTTTTTTTAAAAAAGAAATAAAGAAATAAAAATCCTTTTCATAAAAATGACATTTTCAGCTTCCCCTGCTGAAATGATACAATTCCAAGTAGTTGTCTTTTTCTGCCACCTAGTGGTGCAAACATGTTTGTGCAAAGCTCAACATCAACATCCTCAAGTATCTGAGTCTCTCTTGCTCTCTCTCTCTCTCTCTCTCTCTCTCTCTCTCTCTCTCTCTCTGTCTGTCTCTGTGTGTGTGTGTGTGTGCATTAAAAATAAAAAGTATTATCAGCAAAATGTGTAAAAAAAAAGCTTATGCCTCTCCATGTGGGGGCAAACTCAAAGCAACATCAGTCAGATCAGCAGATCCTCCACCAGTTTCCATCCAAATTTAGCGTAAACATATGTTGATATTCATCATAGGGTCAGATTCCACAGTTGTGTAAGTGTGCGTTGCACTACGTGACACAAACAGTATGGTTTGTTTCCTGAAAGACTTCCTGACTCACTCTTACACCACAGTCAGGCCTCTCATGTTATCAGGTCGTGAAGTCAAGATTGGTGAGGCTGCTTCTGCTTATTTTGGTCCTGTTCTCTGGAACAAATTGTCCGATGTCCTGAGAACTTTCAAACTGAAGTTGAAAACGTTCTTGGTTTCTCAGGCTTGTGAACAGTGACTGTGTGTTTGTGTCTGTGGTTTGTGCCTGTGGGGTGGATGTGGGCGTTTGCACATGCATTTGAATGTAAAGCACACTGAGTTAAATTAAAAGGAAACATGCCAAATACAGCCCCAATTTCCATATTTGCTCATTTTAAATTTGAACATATTTCAAAAAAGTTGGGACAAGGACAACAAAACCCTGGAACAATTGTGTAAGAGAGGGACCACTCGGCTTCAGTGCACAGTTCAAAAGCCGGCATCCGTGATGGCATGGGTGGCTTACACATCTAGGAATGTACCATTAATGCTGAACAATATATACAGGTTTGGGAGCAACATATGCTGCAAAGTAGACGTCAGCTTTTTCAGGGAAGACTTTGCATATTCGACAAATACAACAAAGGAGACCCTGAACTGTGGAGCAGCTGAAATCCTCTATCAGGCAAGAATGGAACAACGATTCACTTTCAAAACTCTCTTCGGTTCCCAAATGTTTTCAGAGTGTTAAAGAGGTGATGTAACACAATGGTATACATGTCCCTGTCCTATTTTCAATTTCTATTAGCTTACACTTATGAGGGTGCTTCTTCATGGCATCCGTATATTATATGGGACCAACATGGACATTAACAGGGACAATGCAAAAGACATCAAAAAGAAAATAAAACAAAGGTGACAAACACAAATGAGCTTTGCATAAATGCATCTAAATTAGTGAATTAGAATTAGAGCAGCATTTGCATTCCCTCAGGCAGCCTGTAATCAACTACACATATATAACAACAAACATACAATAAATATCTTATGTACTCTCAGACATGAGACATGAATTTCAAACTTGCATACAAATTCAAGGTAAGTGACAGAGCATTATTGTATATAAATCTATAATCAGGAAACACAATTACCATGTTCTGCATATTCCTGATGCTAATGATGAAAATGCAAAACAGTTTTATTTGCATTATTATATATTTTTTTATCTTTATTTATTTTTCTCTTCTTTTGATCTTTTGATAGTTTTGTTGTAAAGTACATTTATACATTATTGCTATTGCTGTGGTTATTGTTATTTGTACGTTTTTATTAAATGTAAAACTAAATTTAAAAATTGTTTTAAAAAAATGCAAAACAGTAAAAAAAAATCTGTCTTCCATCTCTGAGCTTGAACCAGAGCCGTATAACTGTAATATAGAGCTACAGAGATCACTTTATAGGAAGTGCCATTTAGTGCCTTTGATAAACGCACAAGATCTTACATAGATAAGACAAGTAGAAAAGAGAAAATCTAAAACACTAAAAACTAAGAAATCCAGTTTGTAGTTCGTAAATAAATAAAATATGTAATAATCAACAGTTACTGCATATTTCTTGTTAATTGTGCCAATTTGAGCAAATATGTTTTTTGTTGTTGTTGTTTTTTGAATACTAAGATAAGATTTATTGATACCCCTAAGGGGAAATTCATTTCTTACAGCAGTATAATTTTTTTTTTAGTAGCAAAAATAATAGTACTTAGCAAAACTAGAAAAAGTATTTACACTATGAGCACCAGAAATAATAAATTCCAAAATGTAATTAAAAGAAGTAACCTTTACAGCCATTATTACAAATAATGTCTCATTATGTCTGACTGAGGTTACTGCACAGCTGTGAGAATCATTTTCAATAAGGTTACTGACCTGATGAATTCTTTCAGTTCTGTGTGAGAGATGTTTACTTCACAGCTTGATTTACATGATTCATTCATTACATCATTTACATGATTTCCATTTGTGTTGGTCCAGGGGAGACTTTTGGCTTCCCTTATTCCTTGAGGAGATTTTCAAGCCAATTTTTTTTCTTTCAAAATTACACATCAACAAAAGACAAACAAAAACCAACAATGTGTTAGTCTCTCAATACGATAAAACCTTGCCACACTGTCTGTGGCTCTGTAAAAACAGGAAATCTTAAAAAAAAAAAAAAAATCACAATATTTTTGAAATAAATATAAATATAAATAAACAAATAACTAATTTCCTACAATTTTTTATTTTTCTTTTCTTTCTTTCTTTCTTTCTTTCTTTCTTTTTTTTTTTTTTTTTACAAATATTAGTCAAACAGGAGGAGACAGTTTCAAATAGTGCATTTGTTGGCGACTTGTTTCAGCGACAGATTTGCTGCTCTAGTGAGTATTTGCAGCAGTAGAATGGCATATGTGGGTATGTGAGTCAAAGTAAACAGCGTGTGTGTTCATTGCAATGAAGAAACATCTCAGCCAGTGTAATAATGCAGGCTCACTTAGACGACAGTACCATACAAAATACACTCAGCACTGAAAGTATAAATGCAGCTTTTCTGTCATTTCTGCTCAATTATCTAACAAGTTGGCAACAAGATGAAAACAGAGCAATTTCATGTGTTTTCAGGAGGAGGTAATTATACACAAATGGATAAAATCAGTCACGACTGGCTCTCGCTTTATCTCTGTGTTAGTAGATAAACTGCCAGTGGAAAACTCTGAAAGTGGTTGGTTTGTACACAACATTGGAGACAACCATGGAGACATTTTGCTGCAGGTTGTTGTGGCCAGTATAAATGTCACCCCGTCCTGTGGGACGTCACAGTGTGTGGTATCCTGAGCACAGGAACGACCATTGTTGATGTTGCCCTTTAACTATTTCATGATGCATAATATTCAGTACAAACTCACAGGTTTCCTTATAGATAAATAAAAGCCCGTATCTACACATGCAGCTATTTTTTCTTCAAACAAACTCTAATGAACACTGTTTGGAGTCGATACTTTCATGTTTCCTGAGAATGTATCTGAGGCAGAAGCAAGTGAGAGATCACTGTTTCCTGCCTAGATAGAAGATTTGGTTTCAAAAAACAACCCAGAGGTTTGTGGCTTCGTTTCTGCTAAGCTAGCTCCGCTCACTAAGTCAGTCAGTTACACTTAATCTCTGATCACTGCTGATAAATGTGAAATGCGTGGTCAAAAGGAAGCATCTAATTATTGAGTAAGCCTGGCAGGTAGTAAAGGGGGCACAACTGGCACGATTGCAATGCGCCTTCATACATTTTCCACAGCATACATACATAAATACCATACACTTTCCATGAACACACCATACAGTATATTTTCTATTCCACACGTACATACTGTAGTATTTCAACACCAGATGAGTCCATATGGATGCAATGTTATCTATAATGTGTAATCCTGAGCTATACTGTACATCTTGATTTAATGCTTTGAGTTAATGAAATAAAAATAAAAAGCCACGGATATATATAACTCACCGTCAAAAGCAATTATAGCAGTAAGCACAAATGTTACAGACACCAGCTTATGATACCAACGTAATCAACAAAATGTATGATCAAGCTGCGAACAATATAATATATACCGTATTTTTACATAAAGCTAACTGAAGGTTTAAAGGAGTTATGACAATGTGAAATGAAGATATTGAAATTTCTGCACTATTTCATATGAGACATATATACATATACCTGGTTTGCCCATTCCATTCCTCCACGCTGCCAGTTCATGACTCAGTTAATGATTTACTTTTTCCATTCACATTAATGTCTGCCTGAAGCTATTTAAATTTTCTTAATTGTATATTTAATGGTTATTTACATATACAATGTTATTTGATCTTGTAGGCAAAATGCTGTGGTGAAAAAACATTTTTAATCATAACTTCACACAACTTTTGGATTTGCCTATTTACTCACAATCTCTTAGACTTTGCTATATTTCAGACATTGTACTTAAGTAACACTAGCATTTATGGGCAGTATATGGGAACTGTTGGGTCTCTATAAGTATAAGTATAGTATCATAAAGAGTACGGTCCAGACCTGCTTTATATGGAAAGTGGCTTCAGATGACTTCTGTTATGATTTAGCCTTATACAAACAAAATTGAATAGAATTGTACATTTAATAAATGTTTATGTCACAGATGTTGCAAATTTCCCCACTGTGGGACAAAAAAAGGTTTATCTTATCTTATATAACTGATATTTAAATGTTTATTAACGTACAGTATCTGTAAACAATTATAAGTTTGCCATTTATCAAATGTCTATGACGTGCTTATAGTGTTACATGTGTGTGTTCACTACATTTACTTGACAGATATATTAAACATTTAGATTTTACAAAGAAAACATATCAACAAATTATATAAACAAATTGTATTTACATGGTTAAAATTGACTCAAATTTCCAATTGGACCCATTCCAACAAATTGCTGTTTATAGAGTCAATAATAATAATGTAATGATATAATATGTAATAGTTGTACCCTCAAGTCTGACACGCTACATATTCATGATAATACTTGTATGTAGTAACATGTTCAATGCAGGACTCTACTGGTAATATTCTACAATGTAGTATTACTGCATTTACTTAAGGACCTGAAAACATCGTCCAGCACTGAGAAATGTGCACCTCAAGATAAAGAACTTTAAAAAAGCTGTCCGAGGCTAAGTTGTCCGTCATGTTGTGCAACTTCTGTAAAACTTTTAGCTATATGGTTTCCAGTAAGTGTTCAACTGGTGATCGCTGCTACCACTTCACTGATCACCAGTTCACTGCCATTTACTTCACTCATATTTTTGCATTCAGCAGCAAAGTGTGGTTGATTTTTACTTACTGGTGTGTTTCACCTCTGGAAAGTCAGAAGCCACAAAGCCTCAGCCCTGTGCAACTCTGCCAGATATTTCAGTTTGCACCTATGACCACAGTCCACATCCAGGCAGCATTCACATGTCAAATCTGAGCACAGACGCACGGAGTTAGCCATGTGGCCATTATTCTGATTTAGTGAAGAAGTTTATTTAATGGTACAAACAATCTCAAGGTTATTTATCATGAAGACATCTTAATTAACTGAATGCATTTCTAATAAGACATAGTTTTACAGGATGGCTTAAATTCATATCTTGCAGACTATGCAAACGTGGTATAGTAGAAGTAACAGAAGTATTATCAGCAAAATGTACTTAGTATCAAAAGAAAAAGTACCTGTTTCACAGAAAAATGACTGAAATATTCTCGTATAAGACATTATTAAATCATTTATAGCTGTAAGTGTTTTACATACAGTTTGATAGTTTGATCATTGGTTCGGGGGTCGGGCCTCCTCCAGAGATAAATCTCAGAGGTCGTGAGATGATTAAGGAGGGCGCCAAGAAGAAAAACTAAAATTCTGCTACACAAATTTGAATTTGTTTGTTCTGCTGTGACAACTTTTTCAGTTATCATCGGCTGTCCGTCGGTGGGGTTTCAGGGTTTGACCTGTGTTTTGTTGTTTTTTGGTTATCATTTGTTATTAACAAAATGAAATTTAAAAAATCATTAAATATGCCCAGACAAGTGTGTCCTGGAAAATACAGCAAATATATATATGAGATACATTATTTTGCAAAAAAAATCAACATTTTTATGTATAAGCAAATGTGAGTCTACCTTGAGAAAAAGTATTTAATGTAACTTCCTTCACGTTATTCAGAGTCGTATCGTACATGTCTTCATGTCTCTGTGGAGGAAACCAGACATTTTTTCTATCACTATCAGCACAGTTTCTAGATGTAATTTGATAACAGGTAGCTTTATTTACTCAGGAAAATAATCTCTTTTTTTAGAATATTAATAGCTTGACATTTGTCTGATGTAAGCTGACATTTGGTTCCCTTGATGACTGCAGAGTGCTGCTCCTTAAAGCTAAGTCTTTGTATTTACAGACCTATTCTCCGTCGAGGTCTCAGATGTCAAAACTACTGGAAGAGACTGATACTTAAAATAACTTTAACTTTATTGAAGTCAGACACTCTGAAAAGTTCCACATGATATTATCAATACCAGCATCGATTTTAATGCACCGGTTAAGATCAGTTGCATGTTAGGCCTAAAGACAGTGATAAAGATCTCAGATAAAAAAAAAAAGAAGAAGAAGAAAAGGTTATTAATTTTTTAATTAATTTAATCCTGTTTCTTCGTTACAGAAAATTGTTTTTTTTATTTATTTTTGGGATATTTTTCTTAGTTTATAGTCACATTGCAGAAGTTATAACAACGTCTCTATCAATGTAATTGTTGTAATTATAATGTAATGTAATGTCATGCCATAAAAATTTTTTGTAAACCTTTTTTGAGTAAATGAGTAAATTTCCCATGTGGGGGATCAACAAAGCTTATCTTATCTAATTAGAGAATTACCTTCCGCGTGTCCTGCTGTGACATAGTTGCAATCTAAAGCAAAGACTTTTTTTTTATCAACTTAGCAACTTTAAAAAAATGAGAGTAAATTTAAGACACCTGACTTTGTGCATTGCATCATTCTCTATGAATGTGTTGTGCTTTCTCCCTCAGTTGAATCAGATATTAGAAGAATATAAATTAATTGGATGTATTTAATAGGTGTTAATTCAGTTCTCCCCTCTAATTCAAAGGTGCAAAGAATAGCATGTAAATACTTCAAACTTTTCAGTGCAGTCTTTGTTAGACGGTAATCTCATGATCTACAGTGTGCGTTCAAATGTAAGTATTTGAGTATTACAGAAGATGTCCTTTTTCTTCCTTCACCCAATTTTTTCATGAAAAAAAAAACAGATATATACTAAAAATCTGATGAACGGGCATTTGGATGAAATAAAAGTAAACATTATAAAAGTTTTGTGTTCATTTTTCCTTCATATAGTCTAAATAAGCTTGTCTGTCAGTTTTCTCTTTGTAAGGCAACTACTAGACATGATGTACAAGGAACAGCTCATATCCTTTTTTGGTGGCCACATCCTCGGCAATATAAAGCTGAGCTGATCCTTCATCTGCCTCACTCTCTAGTCATGAGCGGTGGTGATGATGTGGTTCCTCCTTCTGCTCTGCATAGCTCACATTGAGCTGGTGATCTCACAAGGCAAGTTATTCTCTTTGGATTTAACTCTCTGTGTTTGTGATTAACTGAGAAAAGACAGTGGTTTACCTGATTGAACACATTTTGAGGTTTTGAGGGTTACATTTTTTTTAGGTCATTGCCTTATTGTGAACTCTACTGAAGTCAATGATAGCTATTTTGGTGAAAGTCAGCACATGCAGTCTCTACAGGAAATGTTTCTCTGAATGTAAAATATATTTTTAAGTAATATCCTGAAGGTAAAAGCTCCAAAGAAAAGGTAATGTGTTCTGTGTATGGTGCAGTAGCAAATTTACCAAAAGCGGGTTCCAGTGTCACGGTCACAAGGGAAAAAGTGTGATTAGAAAGTTTTAACTTTATTTCAGTTTGAAACAATTTATTCTCTTTTCTAAATATTTAGGTAATCCTACCAACAACGAAAAAAAAATTCTTACATTTTTGTCAGAATCAGTTTTGATGACACTTTCATGTCATTTTCATTTCAGGGAATAAATAAATAAATAAATAAATAAATAAATAGATAAATAGATAAATAGTTAGAGAGATAAATATGGAAAAAAATAATTGACAGTTTATTGAAAAAAATTGATTTGGTTAGCAAATCTTGAAAAAAATGTGTCCTGTCTAGTGTTAAAACATGTATTTGTTAGTTCTTTTGAAATTTAATAATGCGTTAAGAAATGAATGGTCATGTATAGCCAATGTTTCCTTCATTTATTTTTTAAATGTTGTGATTTTTTTCAATCTTCACAATACTTTATAAAAAAAACACCCCTCCCACACAAAACCCCCCACAATACTTACCCACTTTACTTACATAAAATTTTCTTCTTTTTTTTTTTTTTTAAAGATGTGTGAAAATAATAAATGTGTGAAAAATGATATGAAATGATGTAAATGCAATATCTGAGTAAATTCTGAAGTAATCTTAAATAGTTTTGGATAAAATAATTTACACCATGATGCTATGACAGATTCATCTCATATACTTTGATGAAAACTTCAAAGCTGTAGCACTTACAGTGTCACCACCGGGGCTTAATTTGGGCCGGATCCCGCCAGAACAAGATCTGGCTCCTCCCAGATTTTGACCGGCACTTATTTGATTGGATCAAGCACCTCATTTGTCTGTGTTTTGGTTAAATTTTGAAGTATTACATTTGGACAGGTGTGTCTTTTATTGGGTTTAAAGCACTTGGAAATCTCACTGTACACACACGAATGAATGTAAAAACTGAGTGAGAAAGACAGAGGAAAGTTGGATCAGGTCAGGCCACGTCCACGCTAGGTCTGAAGCGGGAATTTGACAGCTGTCGCTCAGAGAGAGAGAGTGTTCCATCGATGGGCGATTGTACCTGCTTCTTTACAGCTGATTCTTCGTTCTTTTCTTAAACATTTAGGTTAATAGGTTGTTTGCAGTCACGTGACCATATTGGTCCGTTTAGCACAAGGTGCTGTTTTTTGGTTTTGATGTATTCTGTGACATTTTTGTCTCCCTCTTACTGGAAGAACATCCGGTCTGTGTTCAGGGTCTTGATAATTTACAAGTTAATCACTGTTCACCACCAAAAAAACTGGAACTTTATATGTACCTAATATGAACCTCCTGCCATGTAACCAGGTGATGTAAATAGGTTGATCCTGAGGAATGCAAACAACTCGTGTAAAGGCCATGTTGAAATCTACCATAATGGCATTAAAGGCTATGTTGGAGCTGTAAACTGGAACGAACGCATTGAAGAAGTGGTGTGCAGGAGCACTCACTGTGGGAAGCCCAGCTCATCAAGTTACATGCTACGACCCCTCAAAAGCACAGTCTGGCTCAATGACTTACATTGCAGTGGAAACGAGAGTCACCTGTGGGACTGTTACTATCCGGGCTGGGGCATCAGCTATTACCCACAAGATACTATGAAAATGATCACTTGTTCAAGTAAGGCTGGTCTTTCAAAATCTTCTCCAAAATGAATAAAATGACATGATGATGATGATGACTTTGGTTGATGATTTATTTTTGCTCATCTAGATGAAATCAAATTTAGCCTGGAAGGATCCGAATGTGCTGGAGCTGTCAAATACTCCACCGAGGGGGGAGGACCTTCAGGCTACTTTTGTGCTGACAACTGGGGTAAGAGTTAGCATCATGCAGACGAGATTCAGTCTGTCTAAATGTTAGCAGTGCATGAGTTCAAAGGTATGAAATATGTAAAATGTAAATGTATGTAACTGTGTAAAATACCCTGTAAAATTTGAAAAATGATACTGAGGCCTCAGATAGTTACTTCAATGAAACCATGTGAGAGGGTCATCTGGAATTGCTAATAACTCGTCTGTGGAGCCCCAACATAAAAATTGATGTGGCACAAGCCAAAAAGGTAGCAACCTCAGGTTTGATCTTAAGCATTGAACTGTATTTTACAAGATGAACGTGAATTTTTTAAAATCACAAAATCTCACTCTGAAAGTACTGAGTAACTATATTTAAAAGTAGTGGAGTAAAAAGTACAATGTTTCCTTCTGAAATATAAGTATAAAGTAGCATAAAGAGGAAACACGCAAGTAAATAAGGAAGAAAACTATATTCGAATAAATGTACTAGAGTTACTGTCAGCAGAACAACAAACATAACATATTTAATAACAAAGTGCTCCCCAAAGTCCGCAGCTCTAATGTACTTTGGCAAAAAGGCCTCTATGTCTTAATAATAAATGTCATCTTGTTTTATATAAATTCTGGTTCTTTGTTAAATTCCACAACGCTCCACTGGCTTCCACTTTAGGTTGATGATGCTTTCTTCTTCTTATCACATCTTTTAATTCTTATAATACTACTGGTATCCGTATTGTAAAATGCTTACCAATAATTATTCAGCACCTTGATTGATTCCTCTCTCATCAAGGAATGGATCAGGCCAAGCTTTTGTGTAAACACATCAACTGTGGTGAACCCAAGGAATTTATTCAGGAGGAATGGATGGGTTGGAAAGAATTTCACAAATCCCCAAAGATGATGATCAATTGTTCAGGCATTGAGAATGTACAGAATCTGTGGCAGTGCGTAACTCAGGAAGCAGAGTCAGAGTGCTTACCTGCTACTGTCATATGTGAAGGTAACACACACACTCACCACACACACATATAAGTTAACCCAAGTGTTGCAACATATCAATGACTTGAGAAAATGGTTAATGAAAACAGATTATGAGAGACTGCAGCTCAAAGGAAACAGACCAAATGTCTGTCATGGGCAGCTGGAAAGAGAAGAAGGCGGCAACTGGAATCCTGTTAAAAACTCAAAGGAAATTCAAGCTGATCCATGGTGCCAGCAAATGCACTGTGGTAGCAAAAAAAGTTGGAGTCAGAATGACAGTGGCACATGGCTGACATGCACAGGTAATTCAGCTATTAATATTCAACCACATCTTTTCCACAAGTACTTTGTCTTTATATTTTCAGATCAAAACAACTATTTGACTGTGATCTTCTTCTGTCTCATATATTATTTCTTCAACTGAAAAAATATACATCAATCCTTTACGTCACAAAATTATATTTCACTCACCCCCTATCTTGACCAATTTGAAATCATGACCTATATATTTTTTTCCCCTAACAGACAATGTTTCCGTCAGTCTGATGGACAATGGAAAAAACACCACGCTCTCGTGCTACGGTACAGTTCATATTGAAATGAATGCTGTACGTCATCCTGTGTGCGCCTCCAGTTGGACTCAAATGGACGCTGAGGTGGTTTGCAATGAGCTGGGATGTGGGAAGGTGAGTCTTAATCAGGTTTCATTTTTACCAATGACAAAAAATGTTTTATTTAATGTGAGCTAATTTTTCCTCAAGAGCAGCCTCTGTGGCTCTACACGGCAATTACAGAATAATACTAATGCTAAATGCTAAAATGTAGTGTATCTGTACGAGTAGAGTCATAAAATGATAATAACGTGACTCTGTAATGTCAGCTGGACAGAACTGTCTGTTTAAAGAGGCCGGATCCCACCAGAACTGGCTCCTCCCAGATTTTGACTGGCACTTATTTGATTGGATCCAGCACCTCATTTGTCTGTGTTTTGGTTAAATTTTGAAGTATTACATTTGGACGGCTGTATCTTTTATTGAGTTTAAAGCACTTGGAAATCTCACTGTACACATACGAATGAATGTAAAAACTGAGTGCGAGTGAGGATCACGTCAGGCTGCTACGCCTGAAGCGTGAATTTGACAGCTGTCGCTCAGAGAGAGAGAGAGAGCGAGGGGGAGAGATACACTCCATCAATGGGTGATTGTCTGTGCTTCTCTACAGCTAATTCTTTTTTCTTTTCTTAAACATTTAGGTTAATAGGTTGTTTGCAGTCACGTGATCTTATTGGTCTGTTTAGCACAAGGCGCTGTTTTTTGTTTTTTTTGAAGTACTCCGTGACATTTTTGTCTCTCTCTTACTGCTGGAACAACACCTGGTCTGTGTTCCGGTGTTGTGCCGAGAATTGCATGCCCATCACGTAACCTAACCCAAACCCTAACCCAGCAGAAGCCTACATTGTGAATAGCCTATGACATGTTACAGGGAAATGACAAGATAATTTAAACATCAGCCAAAAGCTACACTCAATTCTTGGCAGGCATGCAATTCTCGGAATAACACTTGGTCCTGATTTACAAACAAAGCACTGTGTATAAAGGTTGCTAATAGGTATGAGCCACCACTATCTGTATCTCTATGTGTTTAACCATCTACATTATCTGTATCTGTATTCGGAGTGGGCGGTGCCTAAACCGGAAGTGGGTGCAGAAATGGGTGGGGCTTAAAACGGTAGTAAATAGCTGCTGTGCACAATTTCAGGCCAATATCTCCACTACTTTCAGAGATATTAAGCCTTCACATGCATGTGAACCAGTAAAAAACGCTGATGTATACTATGTGATTTTTCAGGTGAATTTTTTTGCACCATCTCAGATTTGCTTCATAATTTTTTATTGTAATGTCCTTGTTACTAATAGCTGCTGTGCAAAATTTCAGGCCAATATCTCCACTACTTTCAGAGATATTAAGCCTTCACATGCATGTGGACCAGTAAAAAACGCTGATGTATAGTATGTGATTTTTTTAGGTGAATTTTTTGCACCATCTCAGATTTGCTTCATAATTTTTTATTTTAATGTCCTTGTTACTAATAACTGCTGTGCAAAATTTCAGGCCAATATCTCCTCTACTTTTAGAGATATTAAGCCCTCACATGCAGGTGAACTGGTGGCTCAGTCAGATGAGTTTCTGACCTGATTACTGAAGGTCGTAGGTTCAATCCCAGCCTGAGACCTTCAAGGTCCCTCCTCAGTCAGATAAGGTCCTGTCTCGGGTTAGTAAATTTCCCCTAAGGGGGATCAGCGAAAGTTATTTTATCTTATGTGGACCAGTAAAAAAACGCTGACGTATAGTATGTGATTTTTTTAGGTGAATTTTTTTGCACCATCTCAGATTTGCTTCATAATTTTTTATTGTAATGTCCATGTTACTAATAGCTGCTGTGCAAAATTTCAGGCCAATATCTCCACTAGTTTGCTAACATTAGCCGCCATATGCTACTGGTCATTCCAGAGCATGCAAGGTTATGGCATATGGTGTTTTAGGTCATTATTGATGCCACTTTCTATTTGTAAGAGAAAGAATACTATTTTTTCTATATGCATTTCATTTCCACGCCTTCTTCCTCCTTGTCAAAATCTAGCTTCTGCATTAGCCATAATGCAACTGGTCAGCGCACAGTTATGTAGTCTTGCTTTAAATATATTAAAGAATTGTTTGACATTGCAATTGTTTGAGTTAAATAAGAAAGTTGATACCACTCACACATCTGTGGATCTGATGTCAAAGTATTCCTCAGAAGTATTTTATCTATGTCAGCAGTACTAGGTGTATTATTATTATTTCTATTATTATTATTATCATAGCAGTAGTAGTAGTAGTATCTTAGCGTCTCTTGTAACTCTCTGTAACTTAATCTCCTTTTTTCGCCAGAGTTTTCTGCCTGGCACAGATTTATGATGTGATACCCAAATGATCACAAATGCTTTCTTCTAGGTGATTTCTCAAAGCACGAGAGGCTCAAGCCCACAGAATGGGATAATGGACAATGTGAAGTGCACAGGCAAGGAGTCGTCACTATGGCACTGCAGGGCAAAGCGTGACACCACAACTTTTCCATGTTCTTCCAGCGCCTACGTCGTCTGTGCAGGTGAGGTATGGCAGTGATCCCTGGTGAGAGAACAATAATTCTTTGTTAAAATTTAGAAGGAATTCCCGGCCATGGCAGGAAACTTTATATTTAGTTTGTATTTCATGTTTGACAAATCTCTTGCTGTCATGGTACAGGTGCTATGAAGGTGAAACTGATGGACGGTCTTGGAAAATGTGCCGGGAGAGTGGAGATCCAGTATAAGGGCCAATATCGGAGGGTCGCTAAAGAAGGATGGACAGAAAACAATTCAAATACCATCTGCAAGCAAAGGGGTTGTGGGAATGAAGCTATCAATCAATATGAATCTATCCATCAAAAATACACCCAGGGTTCAAGTGAATTCCTGGATTTGGCTGTAGCCTGCGATCCAAGTGCAACACGCATATCCAAGTGTATTACAGGTGTTGTAAAGAATCCACCCAGGGAAAGCACGGCAGTGATGATAACGTGTGAGAGTGAGTGTTTTTGTCCATTTTGCCCTTTGACTTTCTCTCCTTGTGTCTGACTGTAGGGATGTCCCGATCACGTTTTTTTGCCCCCGAGTCCGAGTCATTTGATTTTGAATCCTGATCCGATTCAAAATAAACTGCTGCGTGCTGCCGTGTTCCGTGCATGTGCTGTTCAGTGGCATCTGTCAGAGACACAGACCCGGCCTGTAAACGTTGGTAGTTAATAAATACTATTTGATTCTCATTTATTTTTAACAACTAGCCCATATATTGTAAATGTGATTACAAATAATAACAATAAATATACATATGTATATATATATTATTTATCCGATACCTGCTCGGGACATAATGCCAGAGTCCCGATCCAGTCTGCAGTCACATGATCTGCCCCGATTTCCGATCATGTGAGCGGATCGGGACAACCCTAATATAAAGGCACTGAAGTAAACTCAATTATATCCTTCATGTTTTTGAGGTTCAAGTGGTGCAAAAATTCTTCCATTAGCTAGAAGCTTTATGCTAACACTGGTGGTGGCTAACATGTTTCTCTTTAAAGCAGAATGCATTGATTCATTAATTAATGCTGCGTTTACTTAAACCGAGTGCAACAAATTTCAAACAAAGATATCCCAGCTCATAATCTACTAATCAAATACTAAACCAGACCAATAAAGTCTAAAAAAGGTCTTTAATGTACATATGAATATTTGGATTTCCAGGACTGCAAATATTACTCCTCTTTGACTTGGTTCCTAAAAAACAATGAGTCTCAACAACAATGGTTGAGTTATTGTTTAACTTAAAAACTACAGGCTAGTGCAGCATTTTCATGATTCTTCTTGGAACTTTCAATACTGGCTATTCAAGTTAGTGTGTTGGTGTCATCAGTCCTGACCCTGTTTTAAATCTCCCCTTCCTTTCTTTCATCATTGTCAGAGCACAAGGTGGTATTTCTGAAGGGGAGTGATTCCTGTTCTGGCAAGGTGGGGATCGAGCATGGCAGCAAAACCTACTGGCTGTCCGGGTCTAAGAAGACATGGAACCAAGAGTCTGCAAACGCAGTGTGTCGAGAGATGCACTGTGGGGAAGCCTCGTCCCTTACCTCCATCCCTAATGACGATACGACGAGAGACATTTGGGATAAAGCTTACAGCTGCTCATCTGACGCCACGTCTCTGTTTAACTGTAATGAAACACAACTGCCATCTGACCACAATAACACTACACTGACTACTCTGGCCAATGTGATATGCTCAGGTAATTTGTGTTGGTGTTGAAACAGAATCTATTTGAATATGTCTTCTTTATTCATCATCCGCCGTTATTTATGTCACTGGTTATCCTCTGGTCCAGTTTGAAGAGATGATGCATTGGTCCATTTCTGCTAAAACTTATTGGACAAACTATTTTAACAAACAAACAACTTCATCTTCCCATTTACTTCCTGGTTGTCACAACAGAAAAGATCGGAGTGAACCTGACCAGCAAGTGTTGGGGGAATGTCAACGTTTGTGTGGGAACAAAGTGTGGAGGTGTGTGTAATGACAGCTGGGCGATCGAAAAGTCTGACATGCTGTGTAATAACCTGGACTGCGGGGAAGCAGTCCCAGATGCCATCGGCTCACCTGAACAAAGTGAGGTGCACTTCAAGAGTCTGCACCTTTCAAATTACAGTACCAACCTGAACCAGTGCAAGCTCGTCAAAAATGGTGAAAAAGAAACCACATGTAACCCAGCCTATGTTGTTTGCTCAGGTAATGGATTCATATAATCAATCGTCCATTCATGTCTTTTTGATTCATGTCTTTTTGTCACAAAGTTTTCCACAAATTTATGTACATAAATCAAAATTACTTGTTCTTCATTTTGTTTTAATGAGACTCTTGCTTTTCTGTCTTTCTTCCAAATTTATGAAGTTGTGTCCTATTTGATATAAACTAAGACAACTCTTAAAAACAACCTGAAACAATTACATGTGAAATAAGCACAGAATAATCCGAGCGCTCCTGTGAACTTTAATGTGCTCAGATATATGATCATTTGAAATGTTAAAAAAAAATGTTGAAACTTAAATGATCGAGACACTTTCTTAAAATGAATTTTATCTTTGCACAAAGATATTTTTTGTTGTTGTCGTTAGTTGTATTAAAATAACAAATGTTATAAATGACATGAGGTTCTAACTCTTTCATTGTTTTGTTGCAGCAAGTTTCACGAGCAGATTTGTTGGTTCCAGATCCACTTGTTCTGGAAATGTGGAGGTGGGCTATGGAGATAAGTGGTTCCCAGTGTGCATGGATGCTCTTAGTGACCCAAAAACCCAAAACACCATCTGTGAGGAGCAGAAGTGTGGTCAGGCCCTCAAAACCATTGACTACTTTGGATCAGCATCGGGCCCTGTCATCTCACAAATAAACTGCTCTGCAAGTGCCAAGTCTTTCAAAGAGTGCAAAATCAAATTTGACCAATCCTGCACTCTCGGTGGCCTCCGGTGCTCGCGTACGTTTCATGATTTTATCTCAGTGTCATCACTTTTTTCTTCATCATCATTTTCCTCAGTCATCACTCTGCCTATTTGAGCAGGATGTTTAAAAATGAAAGGATTGCATCATTAAAATAGATGCAGTTTTGAAAAGTTTAAAAGACCTTCCTAGAAGTGAATATTCAATTTTTTTTGGAAAATGTGTGAGTTAATTTTCTGCATATTTGAGTTCCTGCTAATTATATCACATTTTGTGAGTTCATTATTTCCTGAACTGTATCTCATCTGTTCATGCTGCTTGTCACAGGCTGGAAGAAGACGGAACTGAAGACTGACAAGGCCTGCAGTGGATATGTGTTTGTTCACTCGCAGGACGATAGGAAGCCTGTCCCCAGTAAAGGCTGGACAGACGCTAAAGGGGACGAGCTGTGCCAGGACGTGGGATGTGGCAAATTGAAATCTTTCTCAGATAAGCAGGAGCAGCTCGTTATTGAATGTGAAGGTAAAATGTATTCCCGCAGGATTGCTGTCAGGAAACTTTGCACTTACACTGTAAATATGAACTTCACAGTCATTTTCAGTGATCGTTAAATGGGTAACAGTCATTTGTGGTCTTGCCAAGAGTTTGAAGAGAAGCTAACTACACTCCAGAATGTAGACTCCAGCTTAGCATGCCAACATGACAGCAGCATCGATCTTCTCATCCAACTCTTGGCAAGACGGCAGGTGAAAGTATTTCTGAAAACTGCTCCTTTCAGATCACAGGAAACACTATATTCTTCCTTTAACATAAGCCACAGCCAGTCACATACGTGTTGCTCACTCAGGTTTTTACATGTTGTGTGTTCTTGTATGTTAATATAAGACTGACTCCTTTAATATTTGATCTTATGTCATTGCTCTCCCCCCCCCAGGTGAGCCCAGTGTCACCCTCTCAAGGAAATGTGGTGGTGAAGTGATGATAAATAAGATTGGGGTGTGCAGCAGTACGTGGGAACCCGCCTACTCGCACAAGGTTTGCCAGGAACATGACTGCAGCAACGCTATCTCCGTCGAGTTAAAACAAGCAAAGTCAAACACGAAGTACCATCACGTCACTTGTGAGGACTACCATCACAGACTTGGCCAGTGCAACAGATTTGAGGGACAATGTGATGGAAAACTGGTGTCTGTTTACTGTGTTGGTAAGTATCTATATGCTGAATGTGCTTGTTGTATTCGGTCACCCTAACTGATGTTTTCACTTTGTATTGATTCATCAACAGTTTTAACATATTCCAGTGCAGGAAGCACAATTGTCACATTTTTAAGTTCAACATCTGCTTTTAGCCAGCCATTGTTATTCATTATATTTCATCTGATTATAAAGAATTTACCTGGATTGTCCATTCAATGTGACATATGTGTTTCCCTTAATGACGCTCTCAGTTTTTTGAGACGTAATTGTACACATGTTGGAGCAAGTCCTCCTTTAAAGCTAGTGGTGAAATAGTGAATCCTTTTAGATAATTTGTTTTACAGAACTAGTCGTCAGTTTGCAATATACTCATGCTCTTTGCTATTTTGAGAGTTTGACATTTAGCCTAGTTCAGCCTGGTTATTCCATGTGAATTTGTTGTTTCCCTCCTGCGCCCAGTCCTTTACCCAGTTTCATATTGAACAGACAGATATGAGAATGTAATGGGCTTTAACCCATAACAGTCCAGACCCATTTCATAACTTTGTAAAAAACATTTATATTGTAATGTATAATATTTATATTTATCATATTTCATATTTTACATATTATTTTCTGTTAATTATATTTATAGTTACTGTTTTATATTAATTTGTTCAAGAACTACTTCCCTCACTTTTGCTACAGGACACACCACCATTTTTAGGGAAGTCATGTCACAGCACCACCACACCAGGATGTTTAGTATTTACTTAGGGACTTTGTGAGTTAAGGTCAAGCATAAAGCTGTATATAGGAAGGGTCTGGGGCAAGTGTTTGTTACGCCACCATGGGTTCTTATGGGTTAAACACTACTTCCCGAAAGTTGATTTTTTTGTTAAAAATTATTTTTATTTTTCTACAGGCAGTGTCCAATTCAGGACCACTGAAACATGTGGAGGTCAGATTGAAGTCAATTATCGAAATAAGTGGGAAAAAGTGTGTCTCCAGCCTCAATTTCCCTATGAAATGCTGTGTAAACATCTTGGTTGTAAAGGTCACAATAGTAAAAGATCAAGTAAGCAAGTAAAGAGCAAGGTAAGACCAGCAAATCTTCCTCCTTTACTTTTTGTTTGTGGCAAGATCCCCTCTTACAAGTCTTGTGACTTCTGCGTAATTTAACAGAATTTTTTTTACTATTTCATGATATGTTGTTTGCAAATCTCTGTTCTTTTCTGAGGCTGCATGAAAAGATATTATTCGAAAGACTCATTTACATTTTTAATTAGAAGGTCAACTTGGAAACAACACTGAACTGCACCAAAGATCACAAGGACATCAGGTACTGTGTGAGCCAATCGCATTGTGGAACAGTCCAACCAGCTGAGATCTACTGTGACGGTAACCAAAGCCATAAAGCCTTTTCCACTAAGTCAGGATGTTAGCCAAAACATTCAGTCATTTAGTATATAAATCAGCTTTTTTTTTTTTTATAGTAATTAAACAATCACCCCACCATACTCCGCGTTGCTGTAGCCAATCATTGCTGGTTGATGTAAAACGCATCACTACCTGTGTTCCAGCGTTTAACCACTGACACACATGTTTCAAAACTCCATTGTTAATGTGAAACAAAGAGAAAAGTCTGTTCTGATTTGATTAATGTGACACAAAATAACTAGATGAATCAAGTAGCACTTCCACTGTGTGAGTAAAATCAAGTGTTTGTTTTCAGGGTATGAGGATCCACCTCCAATAACCGAAACTCAGCAGATCCCTGTAGTGCCTATTATACTGGGAGTAGGATCCTTTCTGGTTCTGGTGATACTGATTGTTGTCTGTGCACGAGTCTACATGGTCAGGAAAGCCAAGAGGCTCATGAATGTCTCACGTGAGTATAGTATTCTACTACACCTATTTTCTGCGAATTATTCCAGTTCCAGTGAAAATTAAATACTGATTGATCATTTGTGTCCTTTTTTAATGATCATCCCATAGTAAAGAAAAAGGTGTACTGAAGCCTTTTGGCCACAAGAGGCCAGTCTTTCTGCATGTTAACTAAATTTATTCCAGCATTAATATTTCAGCTCTTAGAAACTCTAAGATATTGTAATAGCAATATCAGTAGCTTACAGTCTTTAAAAAGTCCAGACCTAGTCAGAGTTGTAATGTGTGTACTAACTGTTTTTCTCGCTCTTGTACTGTCCTCTAGTGTATTAATATGAGTCATTTGTCATGTACCAGTAACTATCTAATGCTCTTTTGATGTAGCAAGAATGTCAAGAGAAGAAGCAGAGTTTGAAAGTGGCGACTCAGGCAAATACAATGAAATGGAAGACTTTGGACATGGTGGTAAGTCTTAAAACATTCATTTTATTTGTAGTAATTTTCTGTAATTAAACACTTTATTGATTAGTGAATCTCAATCAGTCTTCATCTTGTGCTCAATTATATATCACCAGTGTTATTACAATGGTAAAAGAGTATAAATCACATTTTATTATATCACTATGTAATAATACTATAGTACTACTATATTGCTATTAATCTGCTTTTCAAATTATTATACACAGGCTATATCGTAGCGTTCTCTTTGATATACTAAAAGGTATTGTTTTATTAATGTAATCAAGTGTACATTACAAATACTACACATATATTCTATATAACATTAAATATTTTATTATTATGTATATTGTACGTGTTATTCATCCCTCCACCTAATTACTGAGTAGTTCAAGTAGTTCACATCACCAGCACGTCATAGCCACTACTAGATTTCTTTTGGACAAATATTTGCAGAATTCACTCCTATAATCTCAAGTATTATCTTAATCACTTCTTTAAATTTTTTTATTAATTTCTTTAAGACATTTCTGTTTTCTTTCCTTTTGCTTGTCTCTGTGTCGCTGTAACATGTGAAGTCTTGATATTCAAACCTGAGTTCAAAGCTAAAGTAATCATAGACTTGACAATGTGAAAGTGTTTTCTTGTCGGTGGTCATGCAGGGTTCAAATCAGAGTCTGAGGTCATCAGGGTGGGTGACGTGCAGAGCACCTCCTCTTTTCCTTATGATGATATTGATGAAGCTCAGCCCCTGACCTCTGAAGCCGCTGCAGCCGCCGGTGCCCCAGGAGACAACTACATCCGTGACCGTGCCATTGATCAAAGTTCAGGAAAGTTTTGAACGAGCTCAATCACATCTTTTCCACGCTTAAATATCAATGCAAATGATCTCACCAGGAATCAGATTAAGCTCATTTTAACGTGTAGCTGTTTTTCTTCTGAACAGATGGGGTGACCTACGAGGTGGAAGACCCACCGGATAATTACGACGACATCGAAGCCGGCCCAGAAATCTCTCAGACTAAAGTTGAAGTCCACGACAGCCCACAAAGCACAGCTGAAAGCGTGACAGTGACACCTCCAGGACTGGTGCTGGAGGATGAGGGATACTTGGTGCCAGATCAAGATGTATGAGCCAAAACTGGATTTAATACCTATTGAAATAAAATCCAGTCTGGTAAAGTGGAAAATCCAGTTCTCTTTTCCTCCTAAAAATGGAAAGTCCAAATTACATACAGACAAACAAGATCACTGTAAAGAATCTTTGTATGAAGCAAAACTGCTTTAAATTAATTGGAAAATAATCCAGAAATGTTGAGTGTACAAAAAACAGGATTTGAATTTGAATTATACATAATCTGAAATATTGATGATTTCAAATTAGACGAGAATGCAAAATTTATTAAAGGAAAGAAAAAAGGTGGTAAAATCTTCTTTCTCTTTAAATAGAGTGATGAAAGCTGAACGCTTTGGGAAAGAGTGTGGGATCAAAAATGACTGCCTGTTTCTAAGCTTCTATTCTGTTGAGATGTGCTCTGATGAAATTAGCTCTATCAAGCATAGACACAGCAAAAATGAATCAAACACAGGTCATTTTAAACCCATATGCAAACATTGTATATTTCTAAGTTTATAGGCTTTGTTAAGAATGTATAAGCTTGTGATTTCACTGTCTTGTTAATGTTTTCTTAAAGGAACAGTTGGATAAGAAGATCCATACCACTCTAACCCTAAAGCTAAAAAAACCTTCATTAACAAGTTGGACTTTTGCCGATTATGTGCCACACTATTTCTCAGCAGTGTGTTTTCTTGAGTGATTGTATGGATTAAACAAACGGGA
Organism: Centropyge bicolor; assembly: GCA_037975185.1. Classification (NCBI taxonomy): domain Eukaryota; kingdom Metazoa; phylum Chordata; class Actinopteri; family Pomacanthidae; genus Centropyge; species Centropyge bicolor. Next base: position 4,703,345 of record JBBMOC010000011.1, on the reverse strand, counting down.
TATGTGCTAGATATTAAAATGTAGAGGTGGTGGTGAGTGGATTTAGTTACTTTTAGACATTATCGTCATATGTAGCGTACAGATGTGAGAGCGGTGTGGATCTTCCCATCCATTGTTCGTCAAGAAAGCAAATGTAAACATTTTCTATACTGTAAAACATTTATTATATTATGCCATCATTATCGTCTTTGATTGTTTGAGTGTCTTCAACAACAACGCAGGTGTTGTCAAACTGGTCAAACAGCCACAAATCAACCCTGTTAACTGTCTCTTTTATATGGTCTCTTTCATGGCGTGTTACATACTCTCAGTTATTTTTGATTCTTGTTAACCTGCTGTATGTCTTTGCTTCTTCATGTCACATTTCAGTGCATTAGCATCAGCTGTGCAGAGCTAATCTTGTGGCACCGGAGCAATAAATAGCTCTGCTCCATTAAAGAGGACTTTGCAATGAATATGGTGTGAGCTTTGTATTCTACATGAAATTATTGTGTATGCTCTGTCTAACCACTTTTAGGTTTCATCCAACGCATGACGCCTCTGAGGCCTCCGGGTTTTGGAAAATGGCTCAGATGTTGAGTATCAAACTGTATGTTAAATATGTCATATATAGTTTGATACACAGCACAATAAGCCGTTTTCTTCACAAGACATCGATTGTAGAGTGACTCAAAGCTGAAAAGCACTGTTGGTCTCTTCTTTAATAATGCCATAATGTCTTACAGAGCTTTCAGGATGTTTTTGATATATTTATGTCAATTAGCTTTTTTTTATTATTATTAATGGGTTGTGGTAATTTTGCTCTGCCTTTAAGACACAAAGCAAAGACCCGAGTGAAAAGACATTCAAACACTCTGGCTCAGCTCAAACATTTCGAATACAGTTTCATCTCCATGCACTTCAACATTCCTTATAATCACTCGATCACCTCCCCCCGATGGTGGAGACTCAGAGAGCAGCTGCTCACTACAAATGTTGACATGAGTGAGGCCATCCGTAAGGGACTGACAGACATTCTGCTGCTGCTTTTAAGATATTGACAGACCTGCTTGAGCCTCCCATGTTAAGCCAGAAGTTAGCTGAGGGCCAGTGAGATCACAGAGGCAGCGATACACCCAGAGGGACTAATTTGTAAGCAGCAGCCCTCCTATGATATGTTAACATCACACCCAGCCTCGCTGTCACAGGCATCGCTGAGGGATCACGATGCAGGATTAAGTCCGCTGTGTGGCTGAGGCTGAAATAGATACAGCGAACACATAGTGATCTGTAAGTGAAAGAGGTAACACTTTCATTCAGTCTTAGGTGCCACTTCTCCACCGCCCAGTGGGGCACAGCATGACCGGGGGGGAGTTTATAGGGCTTAAGCATTGTGTTGTTTAGTTCAATATGTTTATAAGAAATCCTCTGTGTTGACAACAGAAACGATCTCTGGCTGTGAGAACTCTGGTCAGTGATCCTCTTTCCATTTGGCAGGATCATACTGGTGTCCTGGCATTGTTTAGCCCATTGACCTCAAATCATGTTTGATGTATATGTAGCATATACTATGCCGCAAGTTACATATATATATATATATATATATATATATATATATATATATACACATATATATACACATATATATATATATATACACATAGACCTATACATACACACACACACACACACATATATATATACATATATATATATATATATATATATATATATATATATACATATATACATATATATTTTAGGGCTAGATCAGAAGATTCTGGTTTGGCTTGGAGGAAATGGTGTGCTTAATGAAACAGGACACAGTGTTTTAATGCTTAACCGTGGTGTGTATTTTTTACAGTGATGAACGACAAAAAACCCCCCAATTATTTACAATATATACAATGTGCACATTGGTTGGCCAAATTATTCTAATAAAAAGTCCAGTGTATAAAGTAGATATGGTCAGAACTATTTGTCTGACTAAAGGTCCATGAGGTGGAACCACACCTCCCAAACACAAAGTCTGAAGTGCGCGGTCCTGAGGTGTGTGAATGAGAAGTGGTGGTTGCAGCGCCTCCTACCGCTCTACTGGAGACTTTCAAGGGTTCTTCCAGGCTCCAGGCCTCAGCTCGCCATCAATCACGGGGAGGGGGGAGGGGGGACCTGGCCTGTGCAGGACAGGACCATGCAAATAATGACAGTTGGCATCTATCACATTCATCAATCTCATGTACATGATCATACTTTTAAAATATTGCGCAATATAAATCATCATTCAAATATATAATCAACTGATCAGATATTTCATCAGATAATTCAACAAACAATTCATGAAATACTCATTAAACAGATGGTATACAACTCATCATTTAAATAATTAATCAATTCAACAAATAATTAATCAGATAAATAAATAGTTAAATAGATTAATAAATAAGTTTAAAGAGATGTCGGAAATAAATGATTGCAGTGCTAAACAAACATTTCCGTTAAAACAGTGCAATCTGTTGTAACTAACTGCGCAATGTTAATTTCACTCGCTAAATAAATACAGCTAACTCGTTCACAACAACAAACCTTTGTTAGCATTGTTAGCATGTGGAGACACTCACCAGTTCCGCTTAATCAATACGGATCGGTCGGCAAATCAGTTTAACAAGAGAGTGGGTATCAGCGTCAGAGGCGTCTAAAAAGTTGGCAGGCATAACAGTGACTGATTTGATCATTTTTAGCAAGAAATACGCTTTTGTTAACAGACCGCTTGCCTACCTGCAGCAGCTCAGCTACCTGCTTCCCTTACCCTCTGGGCGACTAGGCGCAGCCATATTTGTTTGGCAAACGGCGCACAAGATCTCGTTTTGTAATCTCGCGATGTTACGTGAATCAGCTGGGTTACATATAATTTTCCAAAGGATTATAATATCGTCACCAAGTATAGGATGGATTGTTAGACTCATGAACCCCTGAGGGTGAATCTGAATGACTGTATGACTGAGTTGTCCTCCAGCGCCATCATGAGGGTTCACACTTGTAGATTAGGACAAAATGTATCAACAACCATTGGATGGATTGCCATGAAGTTTGATTCATATGTTAATGTTCCTCTCAGGTTAAAATGTGACATCTAGTGCCGTCATCAGATCAAATCTCTTGTCCAGTACTTTGGCTTGCAAAACAGACATTTGTCTATTCCCTGCTCGATGTATGCATGTCATTGTAGCTTTTTCCTTTAGTAGCATGTTAGCAATTAGCTCAAAACACCACCAAGCGCAACACGTGGCTGTAGACTCTTGGTCTTGAGAGTCATTTTCCCATGTTCAGGGTAATCTGTGTAACAACAGATGCATTCTGTTGTTATATTGTGTGTGTATATAAGTGTAATGCAGTTGAAAGTGCTGTTGTGATGTGACAACGACTGAAATCTGAGAGCCAGATCACCGAAAACAGTTTAGGCAAAATGTTTGATGAATGTAATTGGGCTCCCATTAACTTGCAGTGGCTTCAGAAAACTTGCACTGCACATGTAAACTTGAATTTATGTTATCGATTGCTGCAGCTTGGATGGTCCTAAAAATAAATAAATAAAATAAAATATATTTGCATAATATATAGCAGCAACAGAGAAGGTGAGGCTACAGTCTGTTTTTTGGATGTAATTATTATGACAATATTTTAATTATCAGATTTTTGTATATACCATCGCAGATTATCAGGAGCCAGTCAGTCAGGATATGAAATGCTTCTTTATAGACACACCTTTAACTCATGAATTTCAGTCTTTCATCTTTCATCTGATCCACAGGCCCTAATTTGTTCAAACACAGATCGTTGTTGATAAAACTTTCTTTAGCCACCTCATGCTGGCTTTTTATGGAGGTAACACACAGACGAGACAACAGCTGGGAGAAAGGCCCCAGTTGTGGTGAGTTTCCATAACAAACAGACCGGTATTATTAATAGTGCTCCCATGTGTATGGTGTCATCCACAAAGCCTGGATATCTTGTCTATGGGTGTGTGTGTGTGTGTGTGTGTGTGTGTGTGTGTGTGTGTGTGTGTGTGTGTGNGGACCATTAATGTCATAAGTGGAACTAAATCATGAAGTGTCAGTAGACAGAGTTTTTAATGAGAAATCCAGTCAGCAGCTGTAAAAGCTGTTAATAAATGTGGACTTCACCGGATGAGATTTCCTGTTGACTCAAAGAGCTGAAAAAGCAAATCAGGTGTCAGAGGAGATCAAGCACCAGCCAGAAGGATTTTTCACAACCTGGCAACCAATCATAGCTTTAAATTGAATTATAAAGCATTGGTTACATGTTTATTATCATCATTCATTTAATTTGAGCAGAGCTACTCAGTCTGTCCCCTACTAACTGTAAAAGCAGCCCTCACTGGGAATCACTGGTGCTAAAAGGGTCAGAAATGGCCCTTTTCAGGATGTGTGTATCTGCATATCTGTCACATAAGTCACAAGTCAAGAAACAGGACAGACAAGCAGATAAGACGAAGGGGAAACACACAGTGTCTTTAATAACAGCACGAAGCAGTTGTTAATCGGCAGGCGAAGGAAATCATGTATTGATAAGACTTAAGATTCTCGTGCAGATACAGTTTCTGGGAAATGATATGGCTTGGTCCACCGTTAAGAGTTAGAGTTTGCACAAACGCACAAACTGTCATTCATCTGCAAAAGATGAAAAATCTGCATTGAAAAACATGCAAGTTTTTTTGTAAGGTAAGATGTTGACAATATTAGCACACTGGTGGTCAGGCCTTGTTACACAGAAAAGGCATGCGAAACATTATTTGAATCTTTTTAAACACTGGGTCTGTTATGTGTGTCCCTGCCAGCATGGATACTTGGTGAGTCAAATGCCAACACGGGCTTTGCGGTTGGATTTACCGTGACTGTATTAGTGTTTGTATGACAGGCCTGGATGTGTAGTCGGGCCCAGGGGTCAGCTGAAAGATGACCCTGGTTAGTGCAATGCTCTAAATATGCAGTAAGTCATGAGGGGCCAAGCCGGTTCAGGCCGCGGGCCAAGTTTGGGTCTGCCTTCTTCGGAGGCCGATACATCCCATCCTGAAAGCACCTGGCCTCCTGTAAACCCGATCAAAAGCAGGACATCCATCAGTGGAGAGCCAGCTGACGGAGAGGTTATTCAATGTAAATGGCCTGAAGAAGGTCAGTGAAAGAAGGGTTAAACAGATCTGACATCGCTCATGGATCTGACTTCAAAGAGGGTAATATTGTATTAGTCCAAGAGAATGGAAGAATAGAGCAAGTCTAAATCGATGGACGCATCATTTTTATTTTGCATGCTCTCATAGCATGAGCATATCTACAACATTATGAACCATGAGACAATAATCATGTGATCTGTGTGAGAGAGAGGGGAACTGTCAGTTGTCGCCTTTGCACACTGTACAACACTGATTTATTATATATTTGTTATTTATATATATATAGTTTATATACAGTACAAATAATACAATGTAATTATAATCATAATAGAAAATATATATGTAATTAAATATTAATAGAGGTTGTATACTAATATGTTTGACAGAAGACAAATTAAAAACAGAAACAAAAATATTACAATGTAACAAAATATAACAAAAACGTCATTAAGGGAAAGTTTTTACTTAACAACTTTTACATAATGTTGATATTCAATATATAATAAACATGCATCCAGCATCTATATCAAATATCAGACTTTGAGATGTGCTGCATTTAAGGGCAAAAGTTAGCCGTGAACTCTCAGAATTTATGAAAAGGTTTTCACTTTATTTTACAGAATAATTGAGAGACACTGTAATTAAAAAAAAAAAAAAACACATCACATTATCCACATTATATATATCAAAGTTGATACTGTATATGAAAATTGTCTAAACAAATAATCCAGCATTCAAACTCTAAACAATATTATAGTTTGTGCAGCAACAGAAAGGAAACCCAGAGAGAACTGCACTGTTACTGAGAACTGTATGCGATAACTCCACACAACAGCGCCCACCTGAGCAGCAGGCCAGAACATGTAACAGCAGTCTGTTGCACTGTGCATGACGTTAGGCAGTAAGTAAAGTGTGTGCTGCCTGGTGCCTGCAGGTCACAGTGATATCTGGAGACACATGCCCAGTGGTAACCAAATCATTTTGTATAACTGCTGTCCACAAAAACTTGGGTCACTTCCTCTGCACAACTACCGTTTCATGCTGTTGTACTATTAAGCACAGCAGACTTGTATGTTCAGGAGGGCCGTTCTGAATGAGGCTGAGCCAAATGCTTTGTTACATGGCGTTGGAATCAACTGCAACACTGGGGTTCATATTTTACTCTAAACATGTCATTACACATAGCTTCAAAGTCACACAATGCAAAATGTGCTGCCATGTGCTGCATTACATTCCTCACGTTATTTATTTATTTTTTTATTTTTTTTACATGTTCTCAGAACAGAGCGGGAGATGAAACTGAGATCCAGTTGCAAAGTATTTAACAGTATGGCGTTACTGTACTTTTTTACTCTAGTACATTATTTTACATGGAAACCAGCTGATACTGTACTTTAGTGGTGCAACTATAACGTAGGTATTAATTCACCTCTATCTTTAAAAATCCTACATAGATTTAGTATCAGTAATAATTATCCAATAATATCATGTATAATAAGTGTTATTACTCTAATATGTTAAGTAAGTTATCAATTTGCTTATGATGTTAATGTTCTTTTACAAAAGTAAGTAAAATTTTGATGACAGGATTTTCACTTATTTGAGTATTTCTTCCACCACAGATTTTTTTTTGCTGTGAAATGGCCTTTTAAATTAGGACACAAGCTTTAGAATAATGTGTCGTAAAGACGTATGACTTCACAGCAAATCACAGGCCTCATACCAGGCACCTATGATTGAATGTCTATATTACATATTTGTGAAAGTTTGAAGGCTTATAGAAGCTCTATATAAAAGTGCAGCCTGTGACTAGGCACTGACATTTTCTGTTTTTGCAGTCTGCTGCTGCCCCGTCCCGTGCACCATCTTAAGCCAGTCCTTCTCCACATACGCTCTCACTTCCCCCACCTTACACCTCTTCCCTGCATCCAGAGCCAGGAGCTTACCAAACATCTCCATAGCTTCTGGAGTGAACCTTTTCCACAAAGGAGGAACGTCCTCCTCGCTGCTAGGTTTCTCCTCCATTCCGCACCAGTCAGCAAACTCCTGGTAGAAGTCGTCCGAGTCCATGCAGCGCTCCCAGGGGAAGTAACCAGTAAGGATACAGAAGATGACCACTCCGAAGGCCCAGGTGTCCAGACTGGGCTCCACGCTGAGCGGAGGAGCGGTCACTTCTTTCTGGCCCTCCAGCAGGGCCACGGTACACAGCTCTGGGGCCATGTAGGGCAGGGTTCCTGTGATGAAGCGTATCAGAGTGCCTCTCTTCTGGGCCAGGCCGAAGTCTGCCAGCTTGACCTGGCAGCAGTGATTGTCCAGCAGGAGGATGTTTTCAGGCTTGATGTCGCGGTGGACCAGGCCATGGCTGTGGATGAACTCCAAAGCACTGGCGATCTGGAGGACGCAACGTTTTACTGAAGATTCTGGGATACCCACCTAGAGAATTCAGAGGGATGAGGTTGTTGGCAGAATAAAAAAGTGATGACATAAGTGCTTTTTAACCCTGTAAAGTCTGAACCATGAAATGATTGACAGAAAATTCCAATTATTTTGAAACCTAACTTTCCCTCTCGTTTCAGGTAACTTGCCCTTCCTTGTGTCCTGTGCCAGATTGTCTTGTCTCGTCTGAACAGTCAACCGTGCCATCCCATGTCAAGAACTCGCCTTTGTCAAGATTCAGGTTATTTTGTTACTTTGTCTTGTTTCTGCCATTTTGCCTTTTTGCGTCTTAGGAGTGATTTTTTGTCAGTACTTTTGTTTAGTCTTTGCTGCCTTGTCAGTTATTACTCTGTATAAGCTACTATCTGCTATCATGCAAAGATGAGAAATCCACCAACGGAACTTGCAGGGTGGAAGAGGAACACCAAACATTTTCCCACAATACTACACCCTTGTTTTTTTAGCTACACTAGTGGCAATATTAATGTTGTCACTTTAGCAGTTGAATGAAATGTTTGTACAATCATTCATAGATGAATCTTGCTGACTTGCTGATCGGCTGACCATTCCTCTAGCACCACCTTGAGGTTGACATTTTTTACTTTCCAGTGAAATGGTTCGACAAATACTGGCTGGCTCGCCGTTATCTTTGGCACAGACATTCCTGGTCCTCAGAGGATGAATCCTAACGACTCGACTCCTGACCTTTCATCTCGCACCGTCATCAGATCTAAATTGTTCAGTGAACTATCCAACATGCTTTTAAATCAGTTAAAACTAGCAGTCTTAGTTTCTCAGTCTTGTTTTGCCAGTGTTTGACTCACTTTTGGCTGGATGACAGCAAACAGGTCCCTCCCAATGACAAGCTCCTGGGCAAAGCAGTAGTGCTCATTAGACTGGAAGGCAATGCCAAAGAGGCCCACGATGCAGGGGTGGCAGGACAGGTGTAAGGAGATGCAGTACTCTCGAAGAAAGCCCTGCAGCTTAGTCGAGGCTTTTGGCATCACTTTCAAGGCCATGGGAGTCCCTGCAGATCATCCATACTGCATTTACTATCACTGTTCATGCACATCCTCTTTTTGAGAATTACAAGTATTTATGACCATTGTATCAGGTCTTTGCTGTACACTAATTATCTAATACAGCATACCATGGATTTTCTGAGACCTTTGACTTCTTCCAGGTCACACCCCTTTCAAATTCAAAGCCCCCAGGCTTCGGGCCAGCCAGCCTCATGCCAGCATGTGCTCGGCATTTTGCTCTCTCCTTTGTCTGCACCGACCCGCTCATTGCTCCACTTTGGCTCGACTCTAAAGCCAGAAGGTTTTTGGAAAGTGATTTCTCTGCTTGCTCATTTTTGTACTTGAGCACCATTGAACAATATGACAGCCTGGTTATAAAGTAATGGTCTATTTTGGGATTGGGGCTGAATGTACCAAAAATCAAATACTGAACTTAATTAAAATAAGAACTTAATTTGTTCAGCTTCTGCCAACTCTTTAAAAATGATCAGATCATCAGCTATTTATTTTTAAAGATCAATTCATTCTAGTTTTCACACCAGGCGACCAATTCTAACTAAAGCTGGAGCCAAAGAACACATCACCTCCTTACTTGCTTACTTTATTCGGGGGGGGGGCAGCTTCAGATCGCAAATATAAAAGAAGAAAGAGACCGTGATGATATTATTGTAATCGGTGTTGGAAAAGATAAAATATCTCCAAGGATGTTCTGTACTGAAAGAAGGAAGAACTAGACGTGCGGTCTCACCCCTGAAACGATGTGTGACCAGCAGCACTTTGCCGTATTTCCCTCGGCCGATCTCCTTGATGATGTTGAAGTGTTCCTGGATTTCCAGTTGACCGAGACTCTGTGCCGTCAGCTCCATCAGCTCGTCGATCAGGCTGCCGTCTGCCAGGCCCAGCTCGATCATCTTGACCCTCACAGGGACAGGACAGAAGAAACGTGTTCATGGCCATAAGCTAAACATGACATTTCTAGATGATATATATTTTACAGCTAATAGGACATATCATTGCTTTACAAAAAAAAGCTGTCAATTATCTTCCCATTTTTATTATAGGGTAATTTTAATCAATATCCTGGGAAATAACATCCAGGGACAGCTTTGAGAACCCCTCATCCCCAGCACCTTTCAGACGTCGGATTAGGGGTTTGTCATGCACTTTAGTTTAAGTGACTTTCTAAAACTGACGATCTGACCTCACATCCATTTTAAGCCATGATTGGTCGGCTGATCGGCGAGAAAGTAAACAGGGTTTGGATTTCTCTTTCTCACTTTCCTCTTTCATTTTTGACCAAACTATGAATGTCTTCGAGGAGAGATGGTCTGAAAATGGACACCTTTACCCCATGTGCATCTTCCCCGTCTCTATGACGGCCGACTTTTCACCCCACCTACATCTACAGCTACAACATAGTGTATTTCTGCCTATTTATTAAAAGACAAAAATGCAATAGAATGTCAGCATCATCTATCAAAACATTAATAAAATATATCATAAAAATCAATGCTTATCGTGTGAATGCCTTAATGTTTTAACATTGATTTTCCCGTCAGTTCAAATCTGTTCCACACATTTGCAGAATTTGTACAAATGCTTTTTTTGAACAGTACTAACTGGCCCTGACCTGGCTATATAATATCTGTTCCATATTCTATGTGCACAATCATTTTAACTATAAATTCAATTTTCAATTTTTCATTTATGTAAGAAGATTACGGTACTTTATGAAAGCTTTGGTGACAAGCTGCTACATTTGCAACATCGACCCTTGAACCACTTCCAATCCCTTTAAAGCTACTAAGAGAGACGAAGAGAGGCAGGATGTTGAACATTAGGATGTCGAACTCTGACCTCTGTGTGTCCTTGGCTCAGTCGAGCACATTGTCCCCGTTTTCTGCCTCATTCACTGGATTATTTGACTGATATTTTCTTTTCTAATTTTTTTTATCTTTCACTTTTATTGTTTATATTTCTTGCCACATTGGCTTTTTCTTACACATATTGCTTGTGTCGATGACAAAAAAATAACCTTGAATACTTTAATTGTTGAATAATAATAACTACAAAGTGTGCATAAGATGTACAAAGACAAAAAGATGACCAAACTTCATGTGATTATTTATTATATGGTTTTAGCTCATTTTTTTGTCTTTTTAAATTCACTATTGACAGCAGTAGTGGTAATGGCACTAAGGATTAGCAGTATTGGATAAGACTTCATTTCAACCATGATTAGATAAATCTATAGATCCCTTACTTCAAATCTTACCTTTCTTCACTTGGTGTCCAACACAGTCACTGGAGTCTGAAAGCAGGCAAGCCAAACACACACACTGACGGACACACGGTCACACCACCATGTTCACAGCTGACAAAATACAGCTAATCAATATGCTGTAGAAGTGCAGGTTGAATGTCTGTCCTGTCCGTCTCCCTCCTCGCTGCTGCTGCTGCTGCAGGGATCAGCATGCAGAGTGAACCTGGGAGTGTTTGCTGCCAGCTCACAGATCTGCTCCCAACTGCTGTGATGGGGACAGAGCCCACTTTGACAGCTGATCACAAACTGCCTCTGCAAAGGGCACACACACACACACACACACACACACACACACACACACACACACACACACACACACACACACACACACACACACACTCTGGCCTAGATAATCAGCTACAGCCATGCATATGTACTTAGCAGATCTAATGTGTGTGCATGTGACAGACGTTTCACAGACAAAGGCAACAACTGTTATTCACATATTTCTTTATATGACAGCTTATTAGTACAGATCATGGCTCTGTCACTATTAATGTGGACACACACACACACACGAGCATGTAGAGAGGCAACAGATTCAGAAGTGCCTCTGTGCTCCGCCACCTCCCGTCAGTGATCTCACTACTTATCTCACTTACTATATTAATGCTGCTGTATACAGTTTTGTAGTAAACAGAGATACAAGATCTGTACAAGTCATGCAGGTGAATGTCAAGCTTTGTTCAGAGCTTTGTGACTGTTGCTGAATTCAGTGATTGAATATAATGCTCAGACATGAAACTAAGCACCGGGGGGAAATATTGTACTTCATTATTATATGTCTGACTGGACGGATATAGGTTTTACTTTGTCACAAAAAACAACGTTTTATATGCAAAACAGCTGCTGTTATAGTTACATGCCACACTACACAAGAGTATATCAAATATGCAAAATTGTCTCAGTAACTACAACAGTACAAATCGTATTTTTGATACTTCAAGTACATGTGGCTGAAAGTAATTTTACCTAAATAACATATTCAATACAGGGTGAGTATTTTTCTTGTGCGGTTTCATTATTTTACTCCTTAAAGATGTGATGTTTGCAAAGATTTGTTACCACTTTGCAAACTAAGCAGAGATGTCTCAGACAATATACTCATGGTTCTGACGAAACTACACATCGCATTTAGACATACTAACAACAACACACAGATGAACACACAACTCACACTGTGGTTCAACTGTCAGCTTTATGAAAAAGTTCTTTGTTTAAGCAAAAGACTCAGTTGGCTGTGAAGTCTCAGTATTTGTAAGAGAGACAGCAATTCACCATAATGTGACATCTGACATATACGGAACATAGAATTGACAGAAAAAAGCACATTCACACAGTGGAGGACCAGCATGGAACTAATGTCTATAACAAGTGGATGGATTGCATTATCATGTGGTGCAGACAGTCATGGTGCCCAGAGGATGAATCCCAATTACTTTGTTCATCCTCTGACTCTTCATATAGCGCCATCAGGTCGAAGTGTCATATATTACATACATTACATTGCTTTATGGCCAAAGCACCACAACATGACATTAATGACATTCCCATTAGGCACAGCTCGACTTTATGTTTAGAGCTAATTAGCAAAATGATAGCATGCTAATCTAAAATGCTGCACATGGTAAACATAACTTCGAGCTTAAGGTCTGAGCATTGATGTATGTAAGTATATCCGTATAGAGCCGTTAGCATGGCTGTGTACTTTGTGCAGTACCTGGTGTGCATATGAATAGAATCACCTCATCTTCAAACATGATGACTTTGAAATTTCCACTTCATGGGGGCTTAAACAAAGCCCCCACGAGCCCACTGGGAGTCTTACCTTCACAGGCCTGAACTGGACGCCATGAATGCACTCAGGCTGTGGCACTCATACAGGCAAATCCCCCCCGGGTGTAGCCTACAACTCGGGCAGGCCTAATGGGGTGTTGTTGTCTGCACCTGTGTGCGAGCACGTCCATGTAAGTGTGTGTGTCCTGTGTTTCATTTACTGTGACCCCTTGTAGTTATTCTGGGGGGGGGACCAGGCATCCACTCAAGCAGCACTAATACATACAAAGAAACGGATATGTTGGTGTGTGTGGGGTAGGTTAATGAGGTGTCAGTCAATGTAGTTCACGGCTGCTGACTTTCCAAAAAAGCGAGAAAGGTCAAAATAACTGGTATTAAGCTAGGATGAATTTGGGCGACCTGTGTGTTATTATAAGCTACTTGAGACAAACATTAGATGCTGCAATATATATGCATCTATTTATTCAGCAGAGATTCTAAAATCATCCTCTTATTTTCTGTAGCTGTTCATTAACATCAGAGTTCAGTCCGACTGCTGCCATCAGTGATTAACGTGATGTCGTGGAGCGTGTTTTGAAGTCAGTGATCATCATGTTACGCTGTCACCACAGACATGGGGTCACGTCATATTTGGAATCTTTTACATCCCAGGATGGTGCGGAGTCGTCTTCAAGGCGCCAGACAGGGTCCATATCCCGACTTCCCGTCCCATCACGATACCACTGCCGTCCTCATACTCTCACAGGAATGGAATTACAGAAGTGTGTAGACAAACCAGATGAGTGCAGACGGAGTTCACGCTGCTCCTTTGCCAAACATTTTGAGATCAATCTGAAGAAGATACACCGTGCAGTGTAGTTTCAGCTGTCAGTTCAGGGATATCAGTGGGATGAGTATGGTCATTTTCCACAATTAATATTAGAGAGGCATTCAAAATCTCCCTGTTTTGACATGCAGTGAAAATGAACCCATGGCTATCAATTGCAAAACAAACTGGAGGGACTATTAACCCAAATGATAATTGTTCCCACCTCACATCATGGAAAGTTCATTAGGAGCAACGAGGCCAAAGTTTCCAAAAGACTTTCTGTTTCCTGCTGACATCGCCAAGTCGACTCAAAGTGAAAAATATATGAAGAAACGTTCATATGTATACACACGATTCAAATGTTCATAAATCAGTATTTCAAATGCAATAGATAGATTTTCCATTGCTCAGTGCTGTCGGTGTAGACCACAACATCGATCCTGTGCCACGCTGCCCTCAAATTCATGCTTCTCTTAAGGAGTTTGCACACTCTTCTCTCAAATCTCTCCGGACTCTGGCAGGAGTGACATGTGAGAAACTGCGCTCGTTTGCCATCGTACACAGAGTCAGACCGGTTCAGATCAGTTTCAGCTCATGACAGGCAACATGACAAACTTCGCTTGGCTCAGAACCTTGAAGCAAGGTCGAGCAGCTCAGCATCATCGACAGTGAAAACGTGAAACCTTACAGCAGTTCTGAACTTGTTTTTTTAATAGCTACTTCTGCTCAGCTGAGTAAAATGATCAAAATGCATCCTCCTTGTAAACCTGGCATCCCTCTCCATCCTCTCATGGCAGAGAGAGTACAGGTTGATCAGCTGAATGATAATACATTGATTGACCCATTTTGCATCTCATATAGGAAATTCATCCATTGTTAACTTGAAAATATTGATAAAGCAGCTTTAATGCATCAATTATTTAACCCTCTGAATGAATAGACTCTAAAAAAATAAATAAATAGCAGAGCTTTGAACAAAGGTATTTTACTTTCACTCGAGGACCTGAATGTTTTTCTCTACTCTCAGTAGAACAGACAGCCACTGTTTTTGAACTCTTTACAAACTGAAGATCTCACACAGCTGTTCTGAACAATAGCCAAATGGACAGGAGGCAGGATGACACAAGACGTTTAGTTCAAGGCTTAAAGATGGAGAAATGTAACCCTGTGTGAAATTGCATTAACACGTCACCTTTTCCAAAAGTGTTGCTCTTATCACAGACCATATCTGACAGCTGTTCTGACCACTGGCCAGGACAGAAATGTGACTTCATTCTTCCTACAGGCACAAATTGGCCATGCATGATGTTTCAGCCCTCATCCACCCGACCTCACATTAAAATACAGACATGTTCAGAGTCTCGGAATAAGCACCTGTAGGGCGTGAGAAACTGCATCTTTACAGTCCAACTCGTGGTGACAGATGGTTCATCTTGTACCATGGTAGTGTCACACACACACACGTACACACACAAATGTGCAGCAGGCATGCGCGACATCCTCACACACATTCGTACATGCACACAGCTTTAACATTCTCCCGCTGCTGATTTTAGGTTCTCAAGGTTCATAATTATCATGGCCGACACACAGGTCATCCACATGACTATTGTTTAATTACTGTCATTAGGTTATCGATGAGTGTTAAATCATTATACATGATTATTTTATTATTTATCAACAACTATAACATTTTCCTTAAAGTGTCTGTAACAAGTGAAAAAGAAGCTAATTTATGATTAATAACACACAAACATGTATCACATTTAATGAATACATATGAACAAATCCTCCGTTTGATATAACACTTTTATGAACTGTTTATTAACATTTGCAACAGGTGGGTTTGATGAAAACACAAAAAATCTTAACTCAAGGTCTGCTTACTTTTTTCCAGAACTTTCATTTGCATCGTATGGCATTGATTCGTGGTTGTGTTTGGTGTTATAATGAAGAGTGAAGAATTTATGTGTATGAAAAAATAAACACATTGTTATTTTTAACTATTACAACTATGTTACACTATATATATACCAGAAGAATTAAAGTTAACAAAAACATTAGTCAATGCATTCAAATGTCCTTGCTTACATCTACATTATAGCATGGTATAAGTGATTTATTAATGTCTTTGGACATATTAGTGATTGTTTGTAATGACTGTAAATAAATAGACTTAAATGTCTCCTGTGATAAATGAATGACAAAAGAAGTTGACAACTCAAAACAGAAACCAACGATACAGTATAGGTACTGATTTATTTGCAAAAATTTATTTTATTGTCAACTTTAAATGTTAAACAGGGGGACTGATATCACAAGACCAGTTAAGAAATAAGCGCAGTATGGGCTCATACTGGAGGTGTGCCCTTTAAACCAGGTCTTAGATGGATCCCAGTATCTTCACAGACTGTCAGCAGGTCTGCAGGAAAATAACAAAATGTATACCTCCAAAATCTCTGAGGAATCTTTTTAATACATATCTGGCAACATGCACTGACTTAATGACTGCAGTTTAATCATATGCATGTACATGGAAGTCACCATAAACAGTAATCAGAGACCACTCAGTAGAGTATGTGTAATGTACTACAGAATGCCTCTGATGAAATGTGTATGTACAGCACTCTGATGGTCAGACAAGGGGAGGGGGCGAGTGGGTCTTAATATAGAAAGGTTAGTAAGTGGATGGAGTGAAGGAATGGGGTTTACAGCAGTGCTAGTGTTGATAGAGTGGGTGAAGACAGGCCGCTAAGATACGGTTTCAGATTGACATGCCACTTCATGGTTAGAGCTTTCTGCCTAATAGAGCTGCACGAAATTCGGTTTAAACTGGCCTCTGTTTTCCAGTTAATTTCCAGCTAATTATGTCCTATGTTATTTCGGGAAAAATACAGGAAAAAACAAACAAAATACAATACAATACAATACAAAAAAAAATTATATATATTTCATAATCAAATAATTGCATTTGTCAATTTCTTAGCACCAAACAAACATGACTATTTGTTGTTTTGCCTCCCTGTTTCATGTCAGTAAATGTTACTGTATTATCCTTTTGCTTTTGTGTTCAAGCCGTTTTTAGAGTTTATTTTCATCTCTAGCCACATTTTTCATTATTTTTTCATCTTTTATTTTTGACTGAATGATTAAAAATAATAATTAATTTGAAGCCCTGGTGAAGAATATAATAAAACATTAACAGGAAATGATGGAATAAAAAACCTTCCGCTGCCTCTCGTTGTTGCAACCTTTTAAATAAAGGGCTCTGAGTGACGTGGGCCCGTCTCCCCACAGGACCTCTGGGACCTGTCTTCTCTGAGATGATGTATAGAGAGTGAATAATCCTCTTGGTCATGAACTGAAATATTTAGGATAGGCATGGACACTGCTGAAATGAAGAAGTAGCACGGTGTCTGCATCGTCCAATCATTTCTAAATATAGAGACAGAGGCAAGACAGAATTAACAATTGTAGATATGAAACGTGTGTGTTCCCATAATAGTACTGCAAAAACTAAACGCTGTACCAGGCACTATGTACAGATGATTATTATGATGTTTAAAAACTGCAAAATACACAGAGAGTGAAACAAATCTTGTGTCGATTGTTTTTTGTAATATGATTCTGGGGCAACTGTTAAAATCAGAAAAGTGACTCAGTTTATGTGGATTTATAGATATATATTTATACACTTGCATAGTTCAGATTTTTAGCCAAATTAGCAGCTTGGCTCTAGAGATGGAAACGTTGCTCTGATCAATTTTCAGTCCACCACTTTGGTCCAATAAATGTTACAGAAAATATCTCAAAAACAAAAAATACGAACAGTTGAATTCATGGTCCCCAGAGAATAAATCCTAAAATGACTTTGGTGATCCCGAAGTTTTCAGTCATCCACTGAAATATCTCATTATCTCTCAGATGGATTGGCTCAACATTCATGGTCACAGGACCGTGGGGGGGGGGGATTGTCTAACCTTTCGTGTAGTCGTAGTTTTGAATGTAATAAAACATTAGATGAGTGTTGGAAGGACAGTCATAAAGGGTTACAGACATTCTTGTCCCCTCAATTGTGATATGTTCCATGCAAACATACTACACTAAGAAAGTAAGGCTGTTAAAACATGTGGGTTAGCACTGACACTGTTAGCATGCTGATTTTAGAATTTAGTCCCAGGGTAATAACATCCTTTATTTGAGGTCACATGTTGATATCACCACCTCATGCATGATGGTTCATGTCCGCCTATGATTGTAGTCCCTCCATACTGAGAAGGTCCAGCTTGTTTGATTATACATGTGCTTACATTGTTTCATAAGATAAGATAAGATAAGATAAGATAAGATATTCCTTTATTAATCCCACAACAGGAAAATTCACAGTGTTACAGTAGCAGGATGAATAGCAGGCAAACAATTTAAATAAGAATAAAATGTATCAACAATCCAACTAGAATAAAGTATTGACAATTTAACTATAAGAAAAATACAAGTATTACCAGTTCATTCATTCACTGTCATAGAGCCATGATGGACAGAAGGCTTGCAGGCTTTGTTAGATGAAAGCTGTGTACCTGCAGAGGAGAAAACTGAGGATTTCTTCAACTTGACATGTTTGCTCTGATGTCTCTCTACATGCTTCAGAACATTGTCGGAGAACACGCTGGGCTCTAGCAGACCCTGTGTGGCTTCTCCATAGCCGCCGTGGCCCTGATGTGTAGTTACATTTTTAAAGAAGCTTGTGTAGCCTACAGCAATGCCTATGACACAACCTGTGAAGCTACACGTGCAGCTGCTGTGAAGAAGTATAAACCCAGCTTCTTAAATAAGCTGATGATAGTTGGGACTCTGTGCTGTATATCTCTTCTAACCTTATATTTCTATGGCTTTCCAAAAACCCAACTGCACGGATGAAAAATTGAGCTGTGAGCGCAGCACAGGTGGCTGGAGGGAGAAAGACATGAGGACTTGTCGGCTCAGTCCCGCTGGCTTTACACAAGTTATGTCCAGGATGCATGTTTTATGACGCCTTATGTTCCTGCCAAGGCAAATATCAAACAATGGCATGAGGAGCGATGAGCGAGGGAGTCACACCGGAGTCACGTTACAACATGAACTCTCTCTCTTTTCTCTCCGTCCTCGCTCCAACTTCTTTTTCCATCTGATAGATCCAGATCAGGAGCCACAGCTCGCCGCTCTCCCGGGCCCACGGCAGGACCCCTGGCTGGTGTTAATTGAGATAATTGTTTGGTATGAGCCTGAGCCTCAGCTATGCCTATCATGGGGTAACAGGGTGGCGCACGGATTCCACAGAGATCTCACAGCGAGCGGAGCAGTGGAAATGTTTCCCGGCGCAGCACGGCGGCCGTGATCCCCGGACGACCATCCAAGCTGCTGGATACGGCCTGTTGTGTTTTGTCAACAACCAGCGTTATGATAGAGTTGTGTCTTGTCTGGTGTGGTGGATCTCTAAGAATAGCTCCATGGTACTGTAGCTGATATTCCAACCCTTCTCATTTCGCCCCTCTGCGTCTCATACAGATCTCATACAGATTACATTATGATATAAGTTAAAAATAAGTCAATACTTCCTCCTCCTCCTTCCAATACAGTCTCCTTATACCTGAGTGTATTATGTTGCCACAGATGTGTTTCCATTGGAGTTTGTAGTGACAGTAGCTAAAGGTGCATCTGTATGAGACACTGAGGGGTCGTGAAGAAATGTCTCCATTTGATAACCTGGGAATGAGAGCGGTCTGGAGCTCTGTGAAATCCTCTGAAGAAGTTTTGCTCGACAGTTCATTTATATCGTTGGAAATAGCAGCTGACTACACAATCTAGTTTTTAACCATATACACAGTGTGTCAGAGGATGGATGTAGCTCAGTTGTCATCGAACTGTAGAGGTTCTAAGTTTCCATTATTCCACCTCTTACTTTCGGAACATCTCCTTGCCTGGTTCCAGATCACTTCTTCAACGTATAACACAACTTTCAAAAATATGCAGAACTTTGCACAGCTAGTAGAAAGTTGCGGTAAAGCTTGCTCAAATTGTTGTGTCTTTGTTCTTTGGCCTCTTTTTAGTTTTGACAAATCAATGCAAAAATAGTGATTTATGTTGAAAACCACATGTAAAAAAAGACATTATTTTCAGCATTAACTTGTCCACTGTAACATTTCTTTCTAAAACAACATGTCTAACTATAGTCAGTCCTGTCTGTTCGCTGACACTGGAGCAGCTCCCACAGTGCTGCTGCCAGCTCGGCCTCCACCATCATCCAGCAATGTCATCTTAAAAATAGTGACAAAAAATGGCTATAAATATAGTGAATGAGATTGACAGCTGTAAGTTGTGTAGCTGTTGTGAGTTGACTTACAGAAATATCCATTCTTAGACGTCTAAAACTGAAGTTGAATTTTAATTGAAAAAAAAAAACTAAACTAAAAAAAAACAAAACAAACTTTTAATCCAGCCTGGATAATGGAAAGTAAACTCCATTGTGTTTTGAGTTGATGTTGTGGTTCATGTAATTGCCCAAAAGCTGCAAACACAAGTGGAGCTTGAGAAAAGATTTCATCAATCTCTAAAGATGATTAAAGATTACATTAAGTTTTTTTTTCTGCTTTTCTCTTAAAGAATTTCTCTTAAAGAAATTCTGCACCTTCACAACCTGCTTGAATATTTGCATTACTTTTTCTACACTACAATAACAAAGCTTGGACATGTGCCCCATCAACACTTGGTTTAACGAGGAGATTTTTGAATGTTCCTGCCTTTGTCGAACGCTGTTGGATGACATTGACAATATCTGAAGTAATACTACACACTCGACATGACTTCATGATCCCATAACACAGGAAAAGCCAAACCACCATCAGTCAAATATGCTGCTGATTTATTTTAGAGCCATAGAAACAAGAAAAATGCTGCCATCTAGTGGAACTACAGGCAACAACAGTTTCTACCTTCTGCTAAATGAAATATTCAAATACCTGGAGTCCTGTTTGTATATTTATATGAAAGAAATGGCCTATTTTTGAGACATGCATCATGACTGTAGATAAGCTCACACCCCTCCAAACACATCGTACAGACTCCTCGTCAGCGGAGCTATTCTGGCCCCGTCTAATGTGCTGAAGACTGAGAGAAGAAACTGGATAGTTAACTCGACACCTCAGTCAGGATTCTTCACGTTCTCCTCACATTAACATCTCACCTTGTGAAAGAGGGTTTGCCTGAATGTAACCTGAGCACTGACATCACTTTTTTAAGAACTTTATTTTTAGGTCCCATTTCAACAACCAGACTCTATATACACAAAACCTGGTTATAGGGATCTGAAGACTTTTCCATTTTCTGTGAATGTGGCAACACAACATGGCATCATTCTAAATTGTTAGAACAGAGCATCCTCAGTTGTTCTCTTCTATGTGAAGGTTGGCACCATCAGTGTTTTGATACAGAGGTTGATGAATAAGTGAATCTGTATGTTACAACAATAAAATTGCATCGCCTCCCATTTATGTAAATAAACATTTGAACATCTGTTTGTTAGTAAAATGTGTTTTAGTGATGTCAACATTTGAATATAGACATTTGTATTTTCCTTCTTTGTTCGGTTTTGCTTTTCTTGTTTTATGTTACAAAGCATTTGACACTTGTGATTATTTCAAGTTAAAACAACACTTTATTGGCGAAATTACACATTGTTTGACATGTTGAATAATGAACAATAAAATGTACAGAAATTACAAAATTTTACATGTTGCAATGTGGAGCAACCATTGATTACTATGGGTTAGAAGACTGTGGACTTTAGCTGCTTTTGTATTATAATCCTGACTTAGAACAATGATAAATTTGAGAAGAAGAAAATTCCTTAAAATCAGTAATGCAGCAGTATGAGAAATGCAAGCAATAAAAAAAATGTAGAAGTAAATTGAGTTATATACATTCATATACACAGTAGTAACATAGTGAAATTTGATCTCCCTGAGCAGTGGGCAGCCTGGGGACCGACTCCAGCTCGAAGCCAGTGTCTTGGTCAAGGGCACTGACAGGAGAATGTGCATGTGACTTTTGCAATTCATAACAATTCATATACATTATATTATTATTGCATTTAATTTCCATTGACATTCAGCTTGTTGGATGGCTGACAACAAGTGCAAGCTTAAGAAACCTCAAATCCTCATTCTTTCCAAAATGACCAAAAATAAGGGGGCGGGGGTCAAAGCCCCAGCGTCCTGGCAGCACACACCGTGGAACAAATGTCCTCGTGTGTTGAAGAGGGAGAGTCCAGCAGTCATCAGTCTTGCTCTGTTTCCACCAGTCAGCTCCTTGGCACTGATGCTGCTGATGGGACCGTGCTCACCAGCAGCCACCCGTGAAAGATGCTCTGTTTGCTGGGCCAGGACTCACGCTTGGCTGGGAGACAGCAGGGGGTCTCGGGCCCTGACCGCTAACTAAATTGCTGTTCGGGGACTGTGATTAAGGGTGTGTGTGTGTGTGTGTGTGTGTTTGTGTGTATGTCTTTGTCTGTGTGTGCGCATGGAGAAATTAAAGTGACAGGACCTGCTGCCCTGCCCCCATATAGAGTCCACACACACACACACACACACACACACACACACACACACACACACACACACACACACACACACACACTTTCACATCTTTGACAGCTCCACTGGACATTTGGCTCCTTGACAGCCATCTCATTCCTTTCCCTTTCGTCTTCAACTCTTAGTCTCTCTATATAGGCCACACTTAATTTACATATAGTGCACTACATAATGAAATATACTCTGAGTGTCAGGGAAATGACACGAAATGATGAATGAATGAAAACACCCAGATATATGCAGTGTAAGGGTTAATGTAAAATTGCAGTGAACTCAGACAGATGCATTGCTCTATAGAAATATTTTGCCATTTATATTATTAGAATAAGATAAATGCATTGCTATGATGCTGTTGCACAATGAGGGTCATATGATTGTAAACACACACATATATATACTGTGCATGCATTCACAAACAGACCAGAAACAAACCACAGTATCCGCTCCTTTGTGTTTACAGGCTGGTGGTGATGACTCAGGTCTGTGGGATCCCGAGGGCAACATCCGAGTGTCAGCTCTGTTAACGGACACAGAGGGAGGCGAGGCTCTGAGTGACAGCTTCACGGAGACAAACACAGCGAGCTCTGTCACCTTGGCCACATGTCAGGCCTCCACCTCTACCAGGGCTCGGTGTTTTGTTGTAGTGTTGTGTGCAGGGTGGGTCAGTGTGTGCGGTCATGCTGACACTGGAGGCGGGGAGGGGGGTATTTGTGTGTGTGTGTGTGTGTGTGTGTTGTATACATCTATTTGCAGGCCTATTGACTGCCTCAAAAAACAGGAAGGGGAATGTTTTGAAAGTGAAATATGATGGTGGTTTGACTTCAGCAGAAAGAGGAACTGTTTGGAGTTACTGGAAAGGCTCCGCCTCTCTCCCACATACATCTTCCTTTTTTTTTTTTTTTCCTATTGTCGTTATTGGTCTCTCCTGTTTTCTCTTCATGTTCATATAGAGCAAGTTCACTTTTCATGTAAGAACGGAAGGGCATGTTTTTGAAGAAAGGTCAGAGCTCTTGTTAGATAATACTCAGTACTGCTTTTTTTTGTCAAACACAATGAGTGGAAGCTGAGAGACATATGAATAAAACCTCGAATGTCTCTCAGTGCACACAAACACTGATGGTGTGAAGCAGCACATGTGCCTGTCAGATTATATCTTATTCACCTTTCACCATTTACAATCAACAATTTCTTGCAAAGGCAGATAGAACATGACTGGTGCATTTCGGTAGAAGCTGGATGAGGATGATATAAAACTCGGTGCAGTAGAATCCATGCATTGGAAAGACTGATCATGAATAATGTGATGGACAAATACAGAACATTCTTTGTGTACATGATGATCTGTTTGTTTACTCTGTTGATATAGTGTGCTGATACAACTGGTGTGTAAATGCGAGTATTAATTTTTGTGTGTATGTGCTGTGTATATGTATGCGTGCACATGGCTGTGTAGATATGTGTGTGCATATGTGCAAATATGTTTGTATATGTACAGTGTATACATGATCTGAACCGAGCAGCTTGTTCACACATATATATTGTGCATTGTGAGGAGAGTAGGCCTAAAAAGCTTTGGCTTCAGCCTATGGGATAATAAATGTGCAGATAGATTTCACAGTGCTTGGATCATGTATCTTATTGTCCACTGAACTGTATATTCAATTCAATTCCAACTTTATTTCAGACCAGTTTGGTCCATAAAAGAAAAAGAAAAAGAAAAAGATACAGACAGCAATAAATACAATACACTATACACATGGCACATATAACTAAAACACATACAAACATTCCCGCCAATGCTTCCAAAGACAGGAGGAATATGGCTCCACCAAGGCCTAAATCAGCTCATTTTTTGAATTGGATAACCTCAGCTTAAATTTAAACATAACATTTCTGAATACAGCATAAAAAGTGGGAACATTATTGCTCATAAACAACTGACTCGCCCTTAATTCTAGGAACCTTGAGCAGGATTCTAAAGGCATCATTATAAGCCACCTGTAGTTTTTTCATTTTAGCTTTACTGTAACTGCTCCATAAGTGGGCTGTTTAGACTGGTGTACAGTATGCTCTAAAAAGAGCTATTTTTAACATCAATAGTGCACATGTGAAATTTGCATGTAAGCATGTTAGCTTGTGCATACAGTTTACAACACTGGCGCTGTACATCATCATCATCATCATCATCATCACATAAATCATCCCTGATAATATGACCCAGATACCTCACTTTATTAACAACGCTCAACTGTTGGTCTCCTAGAAGGAATACAGGAAAGCTTAGCTTCCGATCTTCATTTGTTTTAACTATCATAACAGGACTCTTTTTGTGATTAAACTTAATGTCGTACCGTACACCATAACTTGAGCACACCCTGAGCAGCTGCTGTAGCCCAGCACTGCATGGAGAAAGAACTACTAGGTCATCAATAGGTCTTACATTAAATGGTTGATAAGACATAACATGTATAACTACCCTCGTCTTTCATTTAAGGTTCTCCAGTGTTATAAAGTTATGAGAATGGATATACAACAGTTTATTGGACTGTTTGCTAAGTGGAGTCAGCAGAGGGCGCTGTGACATAAGTAAAGAGACACCATGACCATCAGTGGTTCCTGGAAGGCTCACAATAATTTAATTTCCAAGTAAGGCATATGCAGAATGGTTTGATTATAGCAGCAATTTAAATTAAACCAAAAGCTCTCACCACCTAAATATGGACATGAAAAGAATGAAGATGAAAAGCAGAATAGAAAGCAGCCATCCTTATCTCGTCCATCCAGAGGTTCGTGTGGTCACTGCTGTGTCTCAGAGTTCAGTCTTGTTATGAGGCTCCTTCCTTCCTCTTTTGGCTGAATCGAGTGTTTGGTTACACAGAAGTCATTGGGAGCCGTCTCTCCGCAGCTTCCCACACACGTCTGACAAATTTGAAAAGGGAACTTCAAGTGTTTGTTTCTATCACTTTGCCTGATGCAGCCTGCACTGACAGCGGCCCTTTGCATTGTGCATGAGGATGTGTTGTCCTCCTGTCATGTGTGTCAATACATGATGGAGCAAGATGCACCAGTTGCAAAAAAAAAAAAAAAAGCTTGTATCTTGGAGTTGTTTATCCCTCTGTTTATATGTGATGCACTAGTACACTGACACATTTATACTGAATGAGTATGAACCTCTCAAGGACCAATGCTATGTGCTATAGATGAACCCAGTGCCTTATTTATGTGCTGCACTCTGAAGCACTGCTGCTGCCATTATTACATTTAAAAACCTGACTTCTGCCAGGAAACACTGTACCGAGGAAGCGAGCGATCAGCCGGGTTGTGGCTCGCCATCGGCCCCGTGTAACCAGATCACTCAGCCTTTAGTGGTCCCCCTGGGTCGTGTCAGCTCGCCACTCAGAATCTGATCCAAACATGAGAATTTAATAAGAACAAAGATTTTGGCAAGTGAAATAAATTTGATGCCGCAGAGGTTTGTGGCTTTCACATGCATGTTGTTTTTTTTTCTTGGTCTGTTGTTGAGCAGCTGATTACACAACAGAAAAGACATGTAGCTGTGTGTTCTACATTTCATTGAAACTGTTCAGGTTTGTAGATTATAACCCTCAATGACTTTATGTTAAACATAAATCCAGAAGCAAAAGTGAGCCCTTGACATGCAACACAGTGTTATATAAGTTTCTTAGTCAGGTGCTGGGTCGATGGCTTCTCTGCTATAATGCTGAACAGCTTCATTCATATTGCTGAAGGTTATGTTGGATGCATGTATTATATATAAGAGTGTGTATTTATTTGTGTGTGTGTGTGTGTGTCCTTTCTGCCTACAGCTGTACAGTATTCAAGCTCCGTGATTTGAGCGCTTTTGCCCTAGCGACAGAAAAAGGCCAAAAACAGTTAAATTGGGTTTTTCCCCTCGGATGCCAGGCTGCAGCACGTTTCCTTGGTAACAGAGGAGTTTGGCTGGCAGCCAGAGCCTGCAGTGTGGAGTCCCACCACATCGAAGCCCACCTAAATATACACCCATTTCTCTCACCGCCCCCCCCCCCCCAACACACACACACACACACACACACACACACACAGACTCACTTGACTGCAGAGACAGACACCCGATCGTGCGTAAATTCACAACACAGCCATGCCCACATATGGACATATAGTCCTGGCTGCAGTGCATGTGTGTGGGACAGAAAATACACACACATACACATGTAGAGAAACACATCTAGACATGACTGTAAACAACCTGTCTCATTTTGGGTGATGCCATGTGAAGCTTTAACCTGCACATCATGGTGCATAAGGAGCAAACACACTGTAGTGGAGCAGCAGTGGTGTGTGTCATGAGGGACATTGACAATGTGTGTGTGTGTGTGTTTGTGTGGGTACCTACATTTGTTTGCATTGTGTATAATGACGACCACATCTGCAGGTCAGTTGAGTGTGTAGACCAGTTTGCAGGTGTGTGTGTGAGTGTGTGTATATACATTATATAGCACCACTGACGTATACTGTCAGAAGGGTTAGTGTGCCACTAGGCCACTGTGGGCTCGGCATAACGTCCTGATTACTCTGCAGCAGCTCCTTTTCCACAGAACTCTTATCACTCTATATGTAATCTGACAGACTGTGGCCGTTGCCAAGAATCTATACAAACAATATGGTGATAAATATTCTCCTCCTCACAGTGAATATTGAATGCATATGTCATTGTATATGCCAGGTATCATCTGTGTGTAGTAAAATCCTCGTGCCTCTGCCTCTCTTGTGCCGCACTGTTTCATAATTCCAAAACCATTCCTGGATATACTTTGAAAATTCTGTTTCCTGTTTGCGAAATCAGCAAACTAAAACATAAATTCAGCAGTGTCAGTCATTGAACTCAGGGATCCAACGAAATGAAAAAATGTTGGTACAGCTGATCAAACACAAAAACAATGAAGGAATCATATGACACTAGATGCTCAGAAGTCTAATGAAGCAAAGTGGTCTATTAGCTGTGAGTCAGCCTATATTATACACAGGAAGTGAGCTATGAGTTCTATTGAATTGTGCTAAAATCTAAGTAGAAATATTCTATTTATTTTTAAATATGTAACATAATGAATGCAACAAGTTCACTGGAACCACTCACATGTCCTATTTAAGAGACTGCTTTTGAAAGAAGGAATAATGCATTACTCCACTGACAAATGAAGTTGATCTAATAAACAATAAAACTGGCCGATGTACTTCATAGTTTTTCTGATCCAGCCCGACTTGATCTGCTATGACTGGCCCATGTTAGCTCCTGTACATCTGTGTTAAATGGATATTGCAGTGTAACTAACAGTGTGCTAACTTCATTAGCCTTTGCTTGTGCATGAGGTGGAAGGTTGAAGAGTTCAGATGAATACACTTCTCTGAGAGTGTATCACTATAGTTTAACATTAAATCCAATATGACAGCGTTTTACACATGTTCTACATTATGTTTAGTCTTAGAAAACACACCACTGATATACCTGCATTGCATTGATCGGTCAAACACATTTACATCTGCCTGGAGGCCACGGCTGGCAGAAGCAGCATGCGGTCGTTTGCTCAGTTTGATGAGAATACCCAGCTCAGTAGCTACTTGAAAACCAACCTAAAAACGTGTCTGTCATGTCTCTGCAAATGATTTGGTCCTGCGTGTGAAAACAAACACCCTGCGGTTTTGGTGGCTTTTTGGAAAATCCATCTTTTCAGGGAAAGGCTTTGTCTTTCTGAGCTTCTTGAAGTTCACCTCCTGCGGTTATCCTCTGTGTGGAGGAGGGGAGAAGAGGAGGGCAGCGGTTTGGGGAGAGGAGAAGGATCTGAGATAAAGAGGGCCACATGGTCAAACTCACGTGCTGAGTGAGTTCCCACGTCACCTTTGGGCACATGGTGGCGTCTACAGAGAACTGGTGGGGTTAACACGTGCATGTATGTTTGTATGCATGGGTGTGTGTGTGTGTGTGTGTGTTTGTCTGAGGCACAAGTGAAGCTACATGTGCACCTGCAGCGTCTGACATGCTTTTATAAGCTTCAAGAAAAGTATGCACATAAATATAATCATATGAAATTAAAGAAAAAGTAATTAACTTCACTTAATTCACTTTAGCTGGAGCAAGTAATGTGTACATGTGGCTTATGAAACCATGAGAGTGCTTTTCTATTTCTGGCCCAGTCACACAGCAAAGTCAATCCATTCCACTGGAACCAGGATGATGAGATGATTAGTAAATAAAGTAAATCTGTGAATCAAGTTCAGCTTTGACACGTGATTTTGCACCGTTGCTCGTTAACAGTCCTGACTGTTGTTCGATCTATAGTGAAAGCGTAGCAGCACTCAGTAGCATTACTTTACATTTTCATATTTCTTCACACGTCACTTCCCAGTTTCTATGGGACAGCTTCACATCCTCCTCTGAAACACTGAAGCATCAAAGTTGAAAAGATCATTTGATGGCTTCTCTTCTTCATGGCCCTAAATTTGAGCTGCCACCTCGATGGAGAGACAAAGGTCTGTGCTCTACAAGACACCCCATAACCTCATGGCCCCCATCACGTGTCTTCAAATTCACTCTGACCCCAATTTCATCATGCCCTTCCAGTTCTGTTTGGGAGCCCTGCGTCAGCAGTAATGGGATGTGACGGATGTTTGAGGGCAGTGCTGTGTGAGAGCAGGAGCTGGTGTGGTTCTGTGTCTGTCCCGACCATGGGAAGAGGAGTGGGCTCCGGCCTCCAGGCCTCCCTCCTCTCTCTCTCTCTCTCTCTCCTCCTCCTCCTCCTCCTCCTCCTCCTCTTCCCTACCTTCCCTTTTTGTACATACTTTTTCTCCCTGCCTTTTTTTCCTGCCTTCTCCCACTCTAACCCATAATCCCCCCCCCTCTCCTCCCTCCTCTCCTTTCATGCCTTCACCTCGCCTTGTCTTTGCCATGCTTTTGTTTCTGGGATGGGCCGGAGTCCGAGCCGTGGAATGCTGCTGGCAGCCTCATCCCGCCTCCTCCTCTGGCATTCCCATGCTGGGTCATTGTGGGTGGGATTGAGCGAGCCGGGGGTCACAGCCAAGGAAGTGAACTAGGAAGTTTTCACAAGAGTTTAGCTTCTTCTACATGCAACCAAGACTCCGTAGAAACTCATTCACTGCAGTCCTCCTCTTCCCTGTCCCCAGGCCTCAGAGGATTCATTTCAGCAAACAATTCATACAATGGCACTTTCAGAGCTCAGTGTTTGGGAAACAGAGGGCTGTTTGTACTCTGTTGTTTCATTCATGGAATTAGTGAGTGCCACACCTTGGTAAGATTTTAACACTGCTACTTCTGGATTCTGCTCACTGATCCAGAACACTGTGAAAACTGTGTGTTTCTCCGTCAGTGTGTGTGATGCACTTTCACTAGATGTTTGGAGAGAAAAGCTTGTGTTTCCATCTTGTAAAGGATTGTTGCACTTGTGGCAAGAGGTAATGTCCGTGTCAGCTCTGGTGACATGTTAACAGACTTTTAGGTCCCTCTACCATCGTCACGAAGAGCAGGGTGTGTGTGTGTGTGTGTGTGTGTGTGTGTGTGTGTGTGTGTGTGTGTGTGTGAGAGAGAGAGAGAGTGAGAGAGAGGCTCAGATAAAGGAGCTGTCTTCTGAATTGGGAATTGCAAAAATGCTTCATCGACAAATGTCTTAATTTCTCCAATTTTCTCATTTCATGACTCACAATTCATTTAATGTAATTTCAAAACAAAAGCAGCTGCACACAAGAAATAAGAATAAATGAATTAATGTCATACAGTTATGTTCAAACAAACTTTGCATGCTAACATTTGGTACTATTTAGTTTGTGAACATTAAATGTCCTTTGTCCATTTCTGAAGATGAGTGACTGTTAAATCGACTGAGGCGCAAAGATGCCCAAAGAATGGAATAATATATAAGTAAATTGTTCAGGTTAATTGATCATGATAGAGCTTCTCAGTTCATTTACAAATGATCCAGGTCTCATGTGTCGGCTATTTCCTGGAAACACATGTTGTCTTCCAGATCAATGGGACTCGGCGTCGTTTGGTCACATTCCTCTTTAGTTTGATGTGAGCAGAAGAAGCCATAGATTACATGAGGCGGGGGTGTACACACACACACACACACACACATTAGGGGAGAGTGGGCATCGGGTTTGTGGCTCCAACGGCCGGCCCCAGTGAAAAGATCTGTGTGTGGCGGTCGTGGCCGTTCTGGGGCCTTTCTCCTCAGGAGCCTTTGTGTCTCATCCAAGGAGAGCAAGTTCACAGAGACACAAAGAGGCTGGAAAAAGGAGGGAAAGTGAGGGTGGACAGTTTTTTTTTCACCCTTTCTACTCAACGCTTCTTTCTTTTTTTGACTTCAAAGGCGACTCCCCGGTACTTGAATGCCCATCGTGATGCTCGTTGAAGCAATTTTCAAAAAGGCTTGGCTTTATTGTCATGCACACTTTGCTTTGCGGGTCATGATGAGGAGATAAAAAGACGATACAGACTAAGATGCAACAGTCACAAACTTCAGTTGAAACATGACTTGACAGAACTGGTGGTTTGTACTTGGCAGTACAGTGTGTTAAAGTGCCTGTAGCTGCAGTTCATGTGAGGTGAGGAGGCAGAGCACATGAGTTCACTCCTACTTTAATCGTGTTGTTCTTGGGGTTATGGATAATTTGTACATTAAAATCATCCAATCAGATCCTCTCTTCCTCCCTTACTGCTATCTAGTTACATAGAAAATAAATATCTACTTCCCTCTATGGGAAAAAAACCTCCACTAAAATACACAGACCATCTGCTAATGCTCCATTTAGCTTTCCAAGAAAGCATGCCATCTTGGAATAGAAACGCCAAGAGGATGGATCTGTGTTTGCATTATCGTCTGGCTGAGTGGTGTAAGTGTCTCTTATCGAATATGCTCCCATTAGTAGGTTAGTGCGAGCCAGTTTCATACCCTCACGTACACACTCTGTACACACTCACATAAACAGCAGTGACTGTGGACGTGCACGCACACATACATAGACAGTATGCATGGATGAAAACACATGCACCTGCATTCACAGTTTCCAAGTGCTCACACACACACACACACACACACACACACACACACACACACACACACACACACACACACACACACACACCAGGACATTGCCTTTATGGTGTTTAATGACCATTTAGTCCTACACTTGTTGCTAAAGAGTGGTTGTGAGATGGGAGGCATTTCCTCCCCGGCCTTTCGTTTCCTCAGAGCCCCATTAAGGCCGCCATCAATCATCGGATCACAGGCTGAAACCCTCTTCTGTGGCCGATGGCTGGCGTTGGATCTAAAGCACCTCTCTCTTCCTGGAGCTGTAAGGATTAAGGGCCCATTTTGTTCACGGCCATTTGAAGAATGAGTTCGAGTGCCAAAATTCCGGCTTTGTGTACATTTATTGTCCCGCACTTTGAAGGGTTAATTCAGTGCTGTTATTTTTTTCTGGATAGCACTTGTGAAATGTGTTGCCATTTTTGGACTATTATCTTTACTCTACAGCAGCCAAAGAGCCAAATGTCAATGTGAAAGTGTCAGCATGCTTTAGCTGAGCTGTTTGTTGGATGATCAAACAACATTCAAACCCTCTTTATTGTTTTACTTTCAGGAATATACTGTGAGACATTTCCTCATTTCCCAGTCCCAAACAATAATGTCCTTCATAAATCAACTGCTGATTGCACTGTGCATGTCAAACTATTGGTGTGCCTCCAAATGAA
Source organism: Centropyge bicolor (assembly GCA_037975185.1). Taxonomy (NCBI): domain Eukaryota; kingdom Metazoa; phylum Chordata; class Actinopteri; family Pomacanthidae; genus Centropyge; species Centropyge bicolor. The sequence goes on along the minus strand of JBBMOC010000011.1, from coordinate 4,671,402 downwards.
ATCACTGAAATCACAAGAGTAAAACCATAACACCTGCTGAAATCTTTAACCAGCCAACACCTTATGTGACTGGATGCTGCTGCTTTGCACTGCAACAAAAGTAAAGTCAAGACCAACATGGTTTATTGCACAATTCTTAATAAGAATTAAAAAAAAAAAAAAAAAAACTTTTCGTTTTTTTACCCATATGATTCACATGAAATACTATGACTCAAACAAGATAGAAGCTGCAGATATACACTCATACAGGCAGGGTAGGAAGAGACAGCAGGGAGCGAGGTGCCTCAGCGTGTTGCTACAAAAATGCTGCTAATTCATTTGTCCTGATCAGATTTTTTTTTTTAACAGATTTGTCTCATAATTAGAAAAATGTATTTGAATTACAGAATGGGAGACAAAAGTACCAGGATGTCTGATCTATGACATTTTGTTTTGTTTTAGCGAAAGAACATGAAATCAGTTCATTTTAACTCAGCTTATTTGCTTAGGGGCAAAACCTGCTAACAATTAGCATTTAGATAAGAAATGATTCACTGATTCGCAGTTAATTATAGAAATAGTGATGGAATTGAAATTGAAATTCATTTTGTATTGTTTAAAGCCTAAATCACTTAAAGCTTAACCTCCTGAGAGCACCCTATTTAAATGAACTTTGCCTTGACAACAAGGTTATTATTTCAGAGACGTAAACACAAAATCACGCTCTCAATTAGACTTATTATTACTTATATTGCTGCCATTTTTGTTGTTGTTGTTGTTTTTGCTATTTACTATGACTTCATTTAAAATCAGCACCAAAGCTGGGTTCATGCATAATGACACTGTGCAAGTCACATTCAGACATCTTTACATTAAATACAGAGTGTCCTTAAGGGGAGGACCCCCCCCCCCAGACACACACACACACACACACACACACACACACACACACACACACTTACTCGCTCTCTCTCAACACACGCTAACAATGCAGCTGTTGCATAGCATAACACAGAAAATGAGGAGTCTCGTGCATTTGCTGCGTCTTAAAATTTTGATTATTGCTTCATGATGTGCGCAGAGAATTGTGTGTTTGCGTGTGTGTGTGTCCTCTTAGCAAAGGTGTCATAATAGCCCCCCGCTGTTCAGACCTCAATTAACCCCCTGCAACTGCACAGCAGAGACACAGANGCCCTGTGTCTCTCCATCTGTCAGTGTTACTCCCTCTGATCTCTCCCCACCTCCCCTGCCACCCGCTCTTCTCTGCATCACAGGATTCCCGCCACTTCAGTCTCCAATCTTGTTTCACGGCAACTGGCTCTCAATGAGGGGCTCTGATGGTGGCGGAGGAGGAGGAGGAGGAGGAGGAGGTGGGTGGGTGGGTTTGGGAGGAGGAGTTGCTCCTTGAGAATGGAGAATATCTGCATTACATGAGGACAGAATGTTCTGAAAGTAAGAGGTGCACGTGAAGATCCAACTATTCATGCTCATTATGTGTGAACACTGTGGTGGGTGGGTTCCCCTGTCACTCACATTAGGTAGGTGGCAATTCTCTATGTGTGAAAAAAAATAAAAAACAAAACTTGATAGATTGTGCAGGGATGTGTGATTCTTGGCAAGTGTGACGTTTTTCAGTCGCCTCAACTCGCCAAACCTGTGTCGAGTGTGTCAACGTGTTGCGTACAGCTCTAACTAATTCCTGCAGGTTTATTACTCTGCAGGTGGGAAAACCTCCTCAGATCACATGTGATTTATTCTGTGCAATGTGTAATACATCCCGTAAAGTACAGTGACGAGATTGTTTTACACCTGATTGCACTGGATGGGATTCTTGACATATTATTTGCAGAGTTGTTCAACCCACACATGAATACAATAAGAGCTTATTGATACGCTATGGATTTTCCAATGAGTGCTCTGTATAAAGAAATTGATCTGTTCACATTACTTTGCTCCTCTGCAGGAAGATCATTATTAATAATCTAAGACCCAATGAAACAAAGACATATACACTTTATAAAACACTGATTATCTGACAGCTAAATGGGGCTGTTAGAGGCTCCCGCTGCATTTTGATAAGACCCCGCCTGTGTGTATTACCACAGTGTAACCCATGACCTTCTGCCACCACGAGGGAAGGACTGCATGGTAAAGAGCTTCCCCTCCATGAACCCTCTGTTCACCACCCAGTCAGTCTGTGTGGGAGTGTCTACTAGCATATATGCCTATTTGTGCATGTGTGTGCTTTCATAATGCTCCCTCCGGTCCCTGTGTATACACTCAATTCCAAGGGCTATATACAAGTATATGCTTTTACTTAGATGTAGGCAGTGTTGGGAAAGTTCACTTTCTATATGAACTAGTTCAAAGTTCAGTTCAAACCTTTTAAAATGAACTAGTTCAGTTCATCGTTCATAATTCAAAATTGTGAACTAAAGTTCATGCTTCCCCAAAATGAACTATTTCGTTCTTTTTCGTTTTTTTTTTTTTTTTTTACGTTGCCACGAGCTACGAGCTAATTCCCGACTGTATGGGAATTAGTTTCTCAGTAAACGCATCCTCCTTCCTTGCACATATGTGAATTGTGACGAGACTGACGACCGCTGATGACGAAGTTGGTAGAGCGACAGGCAGGACTTGCGGTTGCCAGATCGGGTGGTTATCCGCGACATTTTAATGGTCGTTTACCATGTGTTTTTACTGTTTTAGCTTGGTTTTTCGCCGAGGGCTCTTGAAATCTGGCACGAACGTAATCTGAACGAAATCAGAGTGCCGTTCAAGAAACAGCAGAATGAGTGCGTTCACAATTTAACGTTCATCAAGCAAAAATGAACGGGACGTTCACGTTCACCCAAAATATGAGTTAGTTCATGAACGAACGTTCTTTGAACGCGTTCGGGTACAACACTGGATGTAGGTTATATTAAATATGAAGCTGTAGCTGGGAGATTCGGACGTTTGCTCAGGGAGTTTAAAAGATCGGCCTGCCAACACCTATAAAACACACTTTAGTCAGAGTTTGTTTCATCCATTTAAAAACCTGAATGTGAAAGCAAATGATTCATGTTCAAACGTCAACCAGCATCCATTACCTTTATCCATCACGGTGCAGTATGTTGTGGTTTTACAGGCGACTTGAGCAAAAAAATTCTGGATTATCACGACACAATTTTGCTCCACACATACAGGGAAACAAGACATTACAACTAACATGGCACAGAACAGTTCAGGTTAAAAAACAAGATGCGAAAACTCACAATTCCCATTACACCTGAACACCCCTTTACATGTGCTGTATTTGTGTGCATAAGATTCTTTATTGTCCAGCTTGGTGTGTGTGTGTGTGTGTGTGTGTGTGTGTGTGTGTGTGTGTGTGTGTGTGTGTGTTCCCACCCATGCTCAGCAGCAGAGTGGAAGAGGAGAAAAGAGAAGGAGTCCGTGCTGCAGGGGTCACAGATCACTCAACTGACCGCATTAACTTGTAACAATGTGCGAGTGAAGTGCTTAACCCAGACGGGGGCCTGTTTACCAGCATTCTAGTTAGTGAAATAAATCAAACCTCTGGGGGAGAACAGTGACAGAGGGACTGGCCACAGAACAATCACTTTAGGGCACAATGAGGGCAAAAGGGACAAGGTCACAGGCTGACCTCTGAGGGGAAAATGAGGAGAAGAAGGAGGGAGAAAGCTGGGTTTTGCTGCTGGAGGTTTGGTTGGGGAGAACTAGTGGAGAAAGGGGAGCAAAGGAAGAGAGAAGAAGAAGCGGGAAAAGAAAAGGTGCAGTTTAACCCTGGTGCCCCGTCTTAGAGGGGGAGAAGGAGCGAGCGGAGACTGGAAGCAGAGCTTGCAGAGGGAGGGGGGTAATGACCCCCTGACCTCTGTTTATAGGCTAGTTAACACAAGAAAACTCCATGTTCAGAAGGAGAATGGGTAGTAAATGTGTTTTCAGTCGAATTAGCAGTAAATCTTAATTGCAGGTTTATGCACGACCGATGGTGGAGAAACGACAAAGAAAAAGTCCTTTTCTTCTTTACGAACTGGTTTCATCTGGATGGAATAAGCTAAGACATAAACCCACTGACCAATTTGTGAGTTAGAGTCACTTTCTATCGCTCACCAGAAACGGTGTTGTGCACTCAAAGGGCCTTTTGAAATGGACCCGCCGTGCATAAATTATATAAAGAAAGGACGCTGATCTGAAAGGGAGCCGAGAACAGTCCTCATGTGTATCGCCAGCCCAACGGATCCAAACAGAGAGACCCTACAACATCAGCAGCTGACATCATGCACCAGCAATTAACAAGGAGAAAACGATAATACATGTCAGTTTTCTCCACCTCAACTCAACAACTTACTCTTCGTCACTCACTCAGCATATTCACATACAGACCCGACCAACAGAATGGGACCCCCCCCAACCAGATTAAACTGAATATAATTTGGCTCCCCCTTCAGGATCCAGGTCCAGTCTCAGTTACCACAAACGTTTATTTTATTTGAAATGATAGATTGTATTCAAATACAGTGTGTCAGGCCTTGCCTTGTGCTCCAGCAGGGATGAAGCTAAAATGTATTGACCCATTGCACTAATTTATTGTTTCTGTCTTCACTAACTCAAATATGGAGAAATGTCTGATGGTGATGACCAACGATGATTCGACAGTGTATTTTAGTCTGTGTGGGTTGGAGCTGAAATAATTAGAACTAATTATGTGTTAGTTCTTATTTTGTTCTAACTTTCTTTGAAGAATTGATTTCTATAATAATAATACACTGCTATAAAAAATAGTCTGACCAACCTTATGATTTTGGACATTACCATGAGATCATTTCCAGTGTTACTTGTATTTTCTATTCTGCAGTTGAATCCTTTCTGTTTTTCTTGTTCTTCAGGTTTCAACTTCTTTCATATTTTTTACAACAGTAACATGTATTTTCATGCTGTTTTCATCAGTTTCACTTTGCTCTATTATACAGTGTCATTATTTATGATCTACAGTGATAAAATTGTACTAATTTAATATCTACAGCAACTTAATCTGTAAAACTGGAAACAACATCTCAAGGGTTAACAAGCCTTGCTTTACCTCCTCCTCATGCAATGATTTATTCATTATTTATTTTCACTCTTCTCAATGAGTGCAATTACTCACACACTTATATTTAAAATGATGAATTTCTGAGAACACGAGAAAGCAATCCCACTTTGTACAATCAATCCAATTACGCTATCTCAACTGATCAGAGATAACATGTTTTAAAATCTGCAGAAGATTAATTTCTTGTTTCCTGCCTCATTGATTTTTTCATGCATTTATGCATTTATTTCATGAATGTGCGACTCAGTAATTGGGTGGGAATCAGCACTGCTAAGTATTAATGTGTGTACATGTGAAATGGAAATCTATGGGAGCAAACACACGTGCTTGTGTTTCTCTCGCCTGAGTGGCGTGCTAATGATGATGGTGGCGGGACGTGGTGTTCACGCCGCTGCCCATCCCAGACCTGTCCTCCATCATGTGGTCCTCTGATAGTTAATCCCCTTGTGGTAATGAGCTAAGGGATTGAGCAATGAAATGAGAGCACTGTGTGTTTTTGAATGTTCTCGATGGAGTGGGGGGGGGTCCCATCTCTGCATATGTGCACATGGATACACTTCAGCGGTTGGATAGAAGATGGAGAATTAGTGGGGCGGAGGAATGGGTGGAGGAGGAGGAAGAGGATGCATGCTAGTGGGGGTGTGTGATGAAGAGGAGGACACAGGAAGAGTGTCTGGTGTGAGCTGCTGTCTGCACTACAAGTGGTAAATGAAGGCACACACAACCGTGAGCTTTTGCTCTGTGACCTTCCGTCCCTCGCTGGTAGCTCACAGATGATAGGTGGCTACCTTGTTAACCCTGCAGCTGTAAGTCAACAAGCTCTGAGAGGATGCTGCTGCTGCTGACCAGGCAAGACACACACACACACACACACACACACACACACACACACACACACACACACACACACACACACACACACACATGCCCCATCGCTCGCACTCGAGGAATACACCCCAAGATATATTCCAGCGCGAACAACCCCCCTCCTCACTCGCCCCACATGGCGCCTAAAACGCTCACATCAACCCCCCTCGTGCCCCTCCTTTCAACGCCCTCGTTGAACCCACGAGGGTGCGTGCAAGCCCCGCCTTCTCAATGGCTGTAACAATGTCTGGGGATTACCCCCCCGGGGGTCTTGCTTGGGTGGAGATACCCCCACCTCTAGTTTGTCTACACACACACAAAGATGCGTGTGTGTGTAGACAAAGTAATAAACCAACATCTACTTCATGTGAAATAAATAAAAGTAAGAATAAGTGTTTCACATAAAGCCATGAAATATTTGATGATCATTATCCTTTGAAATTATGTTTTTAATGTAGTATATAAAGGACAAAAATAAAGTAGAAATACAAAAAAAGAGAAATAAAACACAAGGGTATTTTGTACACAAAGTGAGTAAATATGTAAATAATAATAATAAAAAGAACAAACAGAGAGTAAACTGTGCTGAGATGTACAAGCACTCATAAAACAGCCAGGTGACGTTATATCAAACTACTGATGATAATTCATAACAAGCACTGCGTTAAATGTTAGAGCTGTCGGTAACATTTTACTGTCTCACCCTGTTTCAGTGGGAATCCTTCATGCACCTGAAATACCTGCAATGTGTCATGCACTTGGTCCAATTTCCCCAAAACCCAAGTGAACATCGATGTTCATTTGATGTGGCAGAAACTCTATTTTTAGATGCAGGATAATGTCAGCTCAGTCAGCCCTGAGGAACTGTGTATGTATTGAAAAACATGAAATAGTTATAAATAAGCAGAAGCAATTATAGACCTAATGATAGATAAATATATCAGGATACCATGAGGGACCCAGTTAAAGACTTATTGTACTGTATCTGCAACTGACTCCTTGATCCTAATCTCAACACAAAAATGAGGCTGTAGAGGAACCCCCCCCCCCCCTGGTCCATCCACAGCTCCTCATGTCCATGACTCAGGACTCAAGGCAACGTTCCCTGAAAGACAAATTTGTGTTTGTATGTTTGCAGGAGTCGAGCTACGGCAACGTAAGCCGATGAACAAAGGTGCCCGTTGAGCCGCCCGGCCCCCCCCCGACCACGTGACCTGAGCCTGGGGCTGAACACTGCACCGCTGTATAAGAACACACATACAAACTGCTCATTCAGCGGCGATCATGTGTGCGTAACCACACAATACGCCCTCCTGGCCATGTTCAAATGATTGGAAGCGCTGGTGGTGTTCACACTGCCGCAGGCCTTGCCGGCCACTTTGCTGTCTGAAAGGTTTGAGGTTTGAGTAAATGTGAGGCGCTGTGTAAGAACTGCTGATCAGGGCATAGGTCAGGACTGGCTCTGGTTCCGCCCCTGTGGTCACACTGAACACTGAATGTCTAGATTTAGAATAATGTGACTTTCCTGTACAGCTTTCCCTTTAAGACATAGGACACAAGACAGTCTGACAGTTGTGAGATGAAAGGGTTACAGTATCTGCGTTATCTAAGAAGTCTTTCCTTCCAGGGCTGATAAATCATCATGACAAGAGCATGATGTGTCCAATACAGATAGCCTTAATTTAGAAACACACAGGCCATAGACTAGGCCTTAATATAACTTTAACTATGTCACTTATTAAACAACTGAGAGCAAAGTTCAACGCTGATATTTGCATAATGTGTCACTAACATTGAGGTCTTGACGTTCAGAAATAAATTCCTGGAACCTTCCCAGAAACCACACTGTTTGCCTACACTAATATAGCATGTTTATATCTCCTGACCTAGTTTCTCTTCATCTGCTTGCACCTCTTTATTGCCTGCAGTGGGTCACGATCGGCAGAGCCCACCTGTTACACACTCACAGCACTGTTAGCTTACACCTGGTCACACACACGGCCCTGATCACCTTCAGCACAAAGCCACGTCTCACAGACTCACTCTTCTCTGTCTGTCCGGAGCTCTGTCTTTCACAAGATGAAATGTAATATAATGTATTAATGCAGTTCAACAGATCAAATTTAGCTTGACTTTAAAAGACTGTTGATTTAAAATAGTGTCCTGAGTTTCCCTGAGTTTCTGGCCAGGCGGATAGTTCAAAAAAGAGGCTGTGAAAAGCTGGACTTCTTGTGAAAAGTCTGACTGTTATTAAAGGGCAACGCCACCAATTTTATGTGTCAAAGTCAACAGATGAGGAAAAAGTAGCTTCGGTTGAATCTGAAATGAAAACAATGTGGAGGTGTGGAGTTCACCAGACCTCTGTAGCTGCACCTCAATCTCCACCCGAACCGTCAGAAGCTGAGTTGCATCATGGGTAATGTAGGCGCCAGGTATTGACACAGGTTGACTTGAAGGAAAGGTGTGCTTTAAGGGAGGAGGATGTGAACTCATTGAGTGGAGAACTCTTTTAAACACAACAGCTGATTTAGTTCTCAGTCATTCCACAAACTAAAACCAACCATGAAATAAAATGAAAAGAGATAAAAACCCACCAACACAAGTGAAGTGAATATTTAGTTGTAACCTGACATTTGCATTTCAGTGTATACTTTGCAATGGAGAAGAAAACAGCAAGCTGTGAGAATCAGAGTTGTAATGAATAGTAAATGTTTCACACCTGCAGTTAGGATTAGTAGCAATCATACAAAAATATTATGTGAAATCCGATAAATGTAGATCTCTCAACTTGGCATTCATATTTAACTCCAGGAGTGTCATGCTCATCCAAGTCAAGTGCTCCAATTGCTGGAAAACTGTCTATGGAGAAATTTGATGGAAGTAGCCTCTCCAGCTCTGTGTTAAGACCCGGTCACACCAGCATTTACAACAGCTCCATTTTACAGCAAAACAATCATGCAAATCCTTTTCAGTAACCCAGTTTGTTTCCTTCACCTGCTGCTGCCCCCACAAAAAACACAAGCAGATCAGTCATCATGAATTAGCTTCTGCAAACATTTCAGTAGGAATCAGTGCAGAAACAAGACTGTGGATTCTTGTCCACTTGCCAATCAGGTTAACTCGTCATCAAAAAGAGTCATTCAAAAAGATCACTACAGCAAAAATACATTCATGTCAATAGAATTACTGCAGTCAGTGAATTTTGTTTGCAAGTAAATCTGTGTAAATTTCATCAAGTTCGACTTTAGTGAACAAGCAGTTATTATCAGATATCAACTTCAATCTCCATGAGGAAATAAACGAGATCAGCAAGACACTAACATGGTTTTCTGATTGATATGGCTTTAGCAGTTCTTACTTTCTCTCTCACACACATGAGCAACACAGGAACACACACACCTGAAAACACAGCAACAGATGTTCATGTCTTAATGAGCTAATTGAAATCTATGACTGCTTACATTCATGAGCGGTTACATCGAGGCCATTTATCACAGTCTGAAACTGGGGGTAACAAAGATGGCTTTCTATGAGTGGTGACAGATACGGCAATTCTGTCATCACTTTTCATCTCCCGGTCGCCCTGTGTATTCTCTGATGAGCATGTGGTGTAAGGCCTCTGTGTGTGTGTGTGTGTGTGTGTGTGTGTGTGTGTGTGTGTGTGTGACAGACGGCTTGTATGCAGGAAGTGCACTGCATCACAGTTTGGAAGCAGCCGTGGGGAGCTGGGGGCCACGCGGGGGGGCGGCGGGGGGGGAGGTCACATGTTTTAGGAGATTGTCCTTCAACATGAGGTCCCAGGTTTAACCTTCATGTCCTGTGGCACCCATCATGCAGAAGTGTCCCTGAAGAGCTGTCATTCTGTATTCGACCCTGACCTCTGACCTTCATGAAGAAAAGCAGGAAATAAGAGGAAAAAATGCATCACGTTATTGAACAAATCATTCTGAAAAAAAAAGCCTTATTCCCCAGCATGCAGCAGCATCATCTCGTGCCCTTGTTATCTCAGCAGTATATCTATCATCCCTCCCTGACGTTAATTGTAATTGAATACTAAATTAGGCATGTTGTTAAACCTTGTTTCTGGCTCTCCGGAGCACAAGGGCAAGCAGGGAGGAGGAGAGAGGAGAGCAGAGGAGCAGCTTAATTAATGACTTGAGCTAGACCTGAGTTCAAGCTTGGCTGGTCCCTGGATTCACCAAACCTTGTTGAGGTACTGCCAGGACACCACTGTGCTACCTAGAAAAAAAAAGCTAATGCTGAGCTGTGAGGCCTCCTGTTCCACAACTGCATCGCTTTTCTACTGTGAGTCAATTTACTGAAGACCTGGCATGAAAATTTCACTCTCAGTCTTTCAATATTTGATAATATTATTATTACAATACTTGCTGCCAATTTGTCCCAGTGGCCACTTGCTCAATGAAAAATTTCCTTGTTGTCCAAAAATGAATTTTCCCCAAAGACCTTTAATCGCAAACAAGGTTATTTTATTTTTATGCTTCATAGTCAGAATTTTTAATTTATTAAGGATTTATATTTGTAAAACTTTCTAAGAGCCTAAAACAGCACATTCAAAGTTTTTTCGGGTCCATTTCCCACTTCTTGTAACACACACTGGCCTCAATCTCAATCAGTGAAGATAATAACTAAAATCATTAGCTCTTTTATTGACAAAATATATGCACCTGTATAGTGCGTTTGATGCTATGTTGGAGATATGAAAGACACTGACCTGGAAACAATAAACAGTTGGCAACATTTCAGTGGAAAATTGATCCTCCAAGGAAAAAGACTACCCTGTGCATCACTGCTCATTTTGTATTTTTAAAGCACATTGCATGTTATATTTCTGAAGCAGCACCATTGAAAATGTTCTAGCCCATTGCCAATTTGATACTTTGAAATAAAAACGAGTAAATATTATATCAAATCATCTGAGGATTGATACACACATACTGGGTGTAGCTAGAATTTTGCATATATATATATACATGATTATTCATTGATTAAAGCAATTAATGTGTAGGTATCTTGTATCTAGTCATCCCTGATAACAGAAAGAAGGCAGGAGAGTTTGCACTAACAGGCTGAATACAAATGAAGAGGAAAGAATGAAGGTCAAGGAGAAAGCGAGGGCAGATTAAGGTGGAGAAGTTGCCTAAAGTGTGGCGAGGAGGAGAGAGAGCAGATCAGACAAGAGCCAAAGACGTTTGATGATGTTTGACTGAAAGGCTTCATCAAACACAATTAACACTGCGTAAAGTTTGCTCAGTGCTTCCAATGATTTCAGAGGGATATTTGCCTTCTCAGGGCAAATAGGATATTCTGTTCATTTGACGTCCGTCAGCAATTTAGCTCATAATGTGTTTGTTCTCGCTGATGGCGTTTGCATACATATGAAAACACATAATTGCCTGTGTGCATGGGTATGAAACTGACATAATCTTCCAAGTGAAGGGTTAATAGAATAGCCAGGTAGCCATGGCAACAGAACAGATAGCGGTCTCTGTGTGTGTGTGTGTGTGTGTGTGTGTGTTGTCATGCACAGAGGGCATCCTCAGCAACTATGTCAAAGATATGTTTAGCAGACAACACAGCTGGAAATCTTTCATTTGCCTGCCAAAACTGGGCAATTCAATCTGAGTGGGATGCAGAAAATAACTGTAAATATTGATGACAATGATAAAAATATTCTAAACCGTTTTTCAAACTGCTTCGTGCACACAGCTCTCGTGAAAGGGGGACTAGATTACCACTTCATTCACAGACTATCGTGCCAGTTGTCTTCATTCACAGAGCCATGTTTAAAATATCATGCACTACTTTAACTATCCTCCCAACACTGGTGCACAAAACCTAACCCAGAATATATGGAGCAAATATGCATAATTAACACACATTCTGCATGCATACAACATATGGCATGCACATACGTCAGTCACATCAGCATAATGCATAAACAAATGTCTTCCCTCTGGTGAGCACATCTCTCCAATAACTAATGCTGACTGCTGCAAAAAATTGTTCATTGCTCACATGAAAAGACATAGAACTGATAATGTGACCAAGTGAATGCACAGCAATTGTAGTGAAGGTCCTTTTTCCCCATTTGACTGATAACTCTTGAATAAAACATGATGGTGTTAAATGAAAAGGTGCAGAGCTTCTATATTTTTTGTGATTGTTGACAAATGAAAACCAACAGTGTGTTAGTTCTTCCCTGCTCTGTCTTCAAACCCACCGGTTCCTACTGCTGCTGAAAACAGTTCTATGTACAAATATATACAGTACATATTTTCAAAAACATAATTTCCTAAAAAAAAAAAAAGCTGGGTAAAACAGTTTTTGGCAAACACTATTGAAAAATGGTTCACAGCCAGTGAAGTGGATGGCTTCAGATCACTGTGGTCCACACTGAAGCATCTCAGCTAAATCATGATGCCCAGAGGATGAATCCATTTTGTGTTTTTTTCAGTTGTCTCAGCAGCTATAGGATGAAATGCCCTGACTTGGTTCAGCATGCTGATGTCGGTGACCTTTCACCTCAGCCTCTGTTCTACTGTGTGTTTGGTGCTAATTAGGTAAACATTTCCTGCTAAACATGCTAAACATAAGCTAACATGTTAGCATTGTCATTGTGTTTGCATTATTAGTTTTGTTCTTTTAATGGGCTGAAAAGGGAAAATTGCCAGGCATCATTTGGGTCAAGTTAGGTTTATAGACTGTTCGACTGGTGAAAGTAACTGTGGCCCACTTCAGCGTGGAACACTCCCCCTTCCAAAAATAGGGGTGGAGGAATCAGCTGATCACTCTACTTATCTAATTGATGGCCTGGTCACAGTCACCTGATGAAAAAATACCATGGCCACACACACACGTGCACACACACACATGGTATCATTGTAATCAACAGACCTAAAAGAACTTGGAGCCAGAATGTCTCACATGATCTTATCAGAGCTGACAGGATCCACGAGTCTCTCACACCGGTTCCAATCATTCCTTCACAGTCCTCGTGGTAACATTTGCAGCGCGGCCGTGCTTGTGGGCTCTTTACAGTTTATGGCAACGCGCACCCACCCCTCACCTCTTGTGAGTCTCTCATAGCTGCTGACAGTCAGACCTTTGGAAATGACGTCGACCAGCATGCACCATACGCATGAGGGAGGACTGAGAGAAGGCATGGAGAGAGAGAGAGAGAGAGAGAGAGAGTGAGAGTGTCCAGGCCTTTTTAGCGGAGGGTCAGCCTGACACTGATGTCATCCGTGACCGTTGGGCATGAGATAACTCCACAGGCCCCTGCCGCCGTGGCTCCTTTGCCATATATGGACGTCTCCATTCATACTACGGCTCAGTTATTATTAGCAAGGCTGCAGTACAGTTGGCTTTCCAGTGCGGGAAAGGCAAACTGGACATATTCACATCACTGCTGTGCTTTGCAGACACAGGCCAAAATAAATACAAAAAAAACCCCAAAACGATAAATGAATGAGAATTTTGTTATTGCATGATATTTGGCTTGTTGTGTCACATGATTTACTCCTACCAGGGATGACACTGGCTGAATAAACTCTCCTTTTTTTTTAATCTTTAGCCTTTTTATTTATTCATTCTAAATGATGAAAATCCCACAGCAGACTTCAAGGGAACCACTATGTCTTTTCCAATCCATCATCAGTGCCTTGTAGCATTGTGATCAATGACCTTCAGCAATGTTATTTGATCACGGTGCCTGACACCCTCATCCTTTCATTGGATTCTTCCTAAATGGCACAGATGAGATATAAAAGGTCATCATGCTCCTTTCGGTGTGTGTATTCCCACTGAAACACACACACACACACACACACACACACTCAATCGAAAAATACTTCCAAATGAGCCTCTCTCGATGCGTCGGGGGCTCCCTCATGCCAGCTTTGGTGCTGTCACACACAAACACAGGCACGCATTTACATCAGTAGTGAAACCTGAACCACCGTCTGCACTCGACAGCTGCACCCCAGCGTGGCTCCTCTTACCCTGCGAAGGCATAACTATGCATAACCATCAGCGCTAAACCTGAGACTTCCCTATTAATAACACACTGGTGGGAATCTCATTTTGGCAGATACACAGCCCAAACTGCTCTCGGCAGAAGGTAAAATGAGGTGAAACACTCAGAGACAATGAGGAGCTCAGAGATGCCCAAAACCACCTCATCATATCTGGTGTAGAGCACATTCAAAGCTGCTCGGGCTGTGAATAATTTAATAGCGGTGTGTAACTGAAAACGGGGCGAGTGATGAACAGCGAAAAGGAGGGATTCCCTGCGTGTGTGTAGGTGGGTGGTTAGTTATGTGTGTCTGTGCATATGTGTGTGTGTGTGTGCCCCCCTCCCCTCGTTTCTGCCTCTGCAGTGAGCCTCACCCATCCAACAGCCAATCAGATCGCAGCTAGGGAGAGAAGCAAAATGATGGGGGAAGCCAGGCTAGGGATGGTGCTTGCCCGCAGTGATGGGCGTAGGTGTATGTGTGTGTGTGTGCAAAATGCTTATGTAAATGGATTTTTTTTTTTTTTTTTTTACAAGTGTACACCATGAATATGTTGTAGGAATATGTGATAGTTTCTTTAAATTCTAAAGTATTTCTAATATAAAGTAATAATAATGTTGTATTTAATAAATCGTTTATTCTGCTAATTTTGACCTGCATGACTCACGTGTGTGTCATTGCACACACACACACACACACACACACACACACACACACACACACACACACACACACACAGGGAATAAGGAAGGGCAGTTGAGATACAGAGATGAGGACAAACAGAAGGAACTGTTTGAAGTGTGTACATATCCTGGTCACCTCTACTGCTCGATGATTATGTGATTCAGGATCACATCTAAAATCCCTGTGGAGGATTTTCAAGGACAGCGAATCAATGACACTACACAGATTGGGAAAATGTATGTGAGGGCTGACGGCTACTGGCATTAATGTTATTTTTATTTTTTGCATTTTTAGACCTAAGCTGGAAATTCACTTGCACAGTGTGGTGAAAAGCAGGAGAGGCAGGGAATAACAATAACAGTTCACAAATATATTATACATACTTTAATCAAATACCTAACATGGCTGTAATCAGAACACTTAAGTGGAGTCCAAGACTGGTCCTGTGCTAATTCATTTTAAGATTGAACTGAGGCTGAATCCAAATGGGGCTCAAGTTTAGCCCAAACACCCAAACAGAGACCAAAGCAAAATAAAGTAGCACACGTGCATATTCTCCATATAGATGTCTTACTTTTGTTCATCAGTCAGCTGTGGTATGACTTTGACCACTGAGTAGAGGACTTTGGATTTAGAGAAGTTAGATCTAATCCATTACTGTATATGATAACATCACAAATACAAACCATAGCTTTTTATATGATGTGGCTTTTATGCGTGTATTTGCTTAAACAAACTGCCTGATGAGAATGTCATTCATTTTATTTGGACAAAAACCAACGTAATAGACACATTTTGACCTGATGATGGTGCTAAGATAAAAAGAATAGGGATAAGAGTCAGACAAATGTATCCTCTAGGGACCAAGAATGTCTGCAAAAGACTGTATAGGTGAGACTGGAAACTAAGACAAGTCCAAGATAATAGAAGTCTCTGCTGTAGTATTTCAACATGAACAGCCCTCTCTCTCTCAAACTGGACACTGGTGAGTCCAGTTGTCTCACAGGTCAAAGGTCACTCATGAGAGCAACAGGAAGAAAATAAACCTTAACCTCTTCTTCATTGAAATGAATGGGCTCTCAGTTTTGGTGTGACCATAGCATTAGTCTCTTTTGTCGCTTTGCCCCATGGAATTGCTTTGCTTGCTTAATTGGCCGACACCCATGCTCTGTGCACATGTGAATATGCTGTGATCTGAAGTAGTATAAAACAAACAATCTCAAAACTTCCAAGACTGAACTTACTTATTTGAAAAGCCCCACAGCATGTTCCAAAAGCACTTTCACATTCAGAATATAAAAGCTGGTTGTGTTATGAGTTTCTCCTCCACCACAGACAGGCGAAAGCAAACACCCACAAAGACATTTGTTGTACGCAAAACATTGATCTACGTCCTTTTAAAGACTGACATAGACACAACAATTACATTTATATTTAGGTATTATGTCTCTTGTTGAAAATAGAAACATGGAAGACGTTCTCAAGCCGTGAGCCCTCTGGGGAAATCTGGAGATAATCAGTGGATTCCAGACCTGCTCGGCTCTGCCTCTCTTCATACATCTCCAGAGACCACGACCTTCAAATGTGTGTGTGTGTGTGTGAGTGTGTGTGCGAGGACTTGGCCACGGGGGAGGGGTCAGCCCATGATTAAATCCTTATTATCTCCCTCAGAACCAAATTAAGAAAATTACTTAAGTGCCCTATGAGGAGAGATGGGCATGACCATAGGCAGTTAAGGTCCAGGGTCAAGGTTCAAGGATCAAGCTGGTGACCTGCAGGGCTGTTGTTTCCAGGATGCTTCTCTTTCTGTTCTCACCTCACACCCTGCTTACAACAAAACTGCAGTCTGTCAGTTGTTCTGTTAATGATAATAATAATAATCATTTAGCTTCATAGCTTCTCTTCAAAAACTATTTTTTCACATGAGAATCACATTCTCCATTCACATGATCTGACAACAGAAGAACTGGGGATTTTTTAGATGCCAAGCTGGTTGTGTCATGTTTGGCTGAAATCCTGCTTCCTCGTGGAAAAATACACCATAATCGCTTCCTCACAACCATGAAAGCTTTGAATCACATTTGAAAAGCAGCTGACTGGTATGAAAGAAGAAATAGAAAAAGCTTCTGAAAGAGACTCACAAGACAAACAGCGCCTCATCGGATCTTAAGGACAGAGCATCATCTTCACTCAGGTGCTCTGCAGGATGTGGGAGTAAAAAAGAAAAAAGGCATGTTAACATCATGGGTGGAGCTGAGGATGCAGATGCAGATGCTGATACACCTCATGAATCTTGCTTGAGTTGATAGTTGGGTATTGTTCCACCAAGGTGAAGGACAATGTAGAGCACCGAAAAGGACATGATACAATTCCCTCAGCTACAACACATCAGATATGCCAGAAAATGTCACTGTCTCCTCCACATGTTAGTCACATATTGTTGTATACATGGGGCTTTCTGTGTTTGTGCATCCAAATATAGCTACAAAGTGTTTGTGATTAAAGTCAAAAATTAAAAATGCACAGAACAGCTTACTGTCACATGGATCTCAGCAGGAAATCTTGTACGAGTAGATGTGCCTTGTACATGTTCTAGATTATGTTCTCTACATGTACCAGCTCAGCTATGTCCTCATTTTTGGCCCATTTCTGAGAACACCTCTATACAAGATGCTGAAAATAAACTTTAAGGTGCTCTGTGGAGGGTTTGACCTCTAGTCGCTCTAAAAAGCAATGTATTTATGAGTGGGTTTCGTTTGTTCCATGCACGTCCTTGAAGACAAACATGCAAACTGTTGACACAGTACACTTTCCTGCCAGTGGTTTTACAATATTCCACTCAGCCACAGTTGGTGATGGTGATGCATGTAAGGGCCTTTGCTTGCAATAAGAACAGGTGGCAAAAATCGAATCGTAGTACGAGACGAAACTGTCAATATTCGAGAATTCTGCAAAACCCCGGGTCACATTCAGAGACAAAGAACCTTTTGAGGAACTCAGAAACTTTAGCAGCGTTTCAACTGGAGGAACCAGGGACTAAATTTAGTTAATGCCAAAAAGTCCCTGATGTGGGAGCAGAACTTTCCAATGGTTGCAGAAGTGTCAGAGCAGAGTTTGCAGTGCTGAACATCACTGGCTGCTAAAGCACAGAGTGAGCAGCTGCTTTAACTTGTGTACAGCTTCTGGAGCCTATCCCAGCCAGCGAAGGCAGGGGACACTCTGGACGCCAGGTCGCCAGTCTATCACAGGGTTACACATAGAGACAAACAACCAAGCATTCACATTCACACCTATGGACAATTTAGAATAATCAGTTAACCTCAGCATGTTTTTGGAGTGAGTACCCGGTGAAAACCCACGCTGCACAGGGAGAACATACAAACTCCACACAGGAAGATCCCAGGCATCCTAACCGGAACCTAAACCAAGGATCGTCTATCTATGAGACGACGGTGCTAACCACTGTGCCACCGGAAATCCAGAAATTTCTTTTTTCATTCCTGAGGAAATTTCCTGTGGCTTTGCAGTTCCTGAAACTGTTTGGTGAAAAGCACAATCATCTGGCTTCATTGACAGATATAATTGTGGATCATCTACATAAGCATAAAAGTTAATGGAGTGTTTCTTAATAATGTGCATAGAATTGGTCCAAGCACAGAGCCTTGTGGAACACCGTGACTTTGACATGTATGGAGGATTCATCATTAACATGTACAAACTGAGATCAGTCTGGAAATTAAGACCGGCGTAGTGGGCTTCCTTTAATGCCAATTAAGTGTCCCAGTCTCTGGAGCAGGATGTGATGGCTAATGGTGTCGATTGCAGCACTAAGATCTAAGAAGACAAGCACAGAGACGAAACCGCTGTCTGATACAATTAGAGGGTCATTTGTAGCTTTCATTTTTTCAGTCTCTAAGCCCTGAGCTGCAAAAATCTGAAATATCTTTATCTAAGATAAACGTGTACTGGACCAATGGTGGTATCTCTATCCTCTAAAGTGTCACTGTTACTGGCAGGGGCAAGTGTGGAAGGCTTGGGGTGATTGAAAGTGGGTTACGAGGCCTTGCAGCCCCTGGGTCCCATCACCATCCCTGCCCTGAATCCTTATCCCTCTTTGCCCCCTGCCTGGCTGGGAAGTGGGTGAGGGATATAATGTAGCAGGGAGCGTGCCAGGGCAGGGCGGGGTCCTCACAGAGGTGGGGGGGGGCTGCTGGACGGGATCCACGTTTTGAGAGACGAACTCAGTGACCCTGCCTCGAAGGACGTAGGGCTGCTGGCGCACAACGATGTCAGCTTGTAATGATTTATTAATGGCGCCATTAGAAACCGTCATGATACGAATGTTATGGAGTATCAATCAGTGTCAGCGTGTCGGGGTTAGAGTGTATTCACAGTAATATCCTCTGGGTGTTTTAGACGCTGTTATAAGGTTAATGGTCGGCATAAAAGCATATTATTAGCCGTTTGAAGATACTGAGGTAGAGTCACTCATTCTCGCATTTTGACTCTCTCCATCTCTTTCTCCTCTTCTCTCGTTCTCTCCCACTGCGGAGGATTTTCTGACACATGCAGAGCCTTGGATCTGAATGACAAGCACGTTCAGCATGAATTAGAGAGGGAGGGGCGGGGGTGTCTGCATCATCACGGCCTCTCAAAACCACTCTCCCTCTCTCTTTTTCTCTCTACCTTTTTTTTTTTTACGTCACACTACCTTGTTGCCTTTACCTATGATTCACACACTGTGGTGAGGACTCATTCCAATCCTTCCCTGATTCACAAGGCAGAATAATGGGGATGAAGGGTGCTCTGGGGAGACGCTGGCTGTTCTTACTCACCGACCGTCCAGCCTCTGCATCAGTAACATGCTCTGTGGCGTCAGCTCATCCTCTCCTGCGTAATCATCCACAGTGTATAGGTGCTCTCTCTCTCAGCCCTCGCAGCTGACTGGCTGCCGTGCTGAGCATCGAGCCTGCGGCGACTTTCGCTGCACGCCGAATATTAGCGCAGCTCGCTTTGTGACACACTGGAACGGACATGTTTTACACACATGACAGTGTTAGATGTCCTTAAGCACTTCAGTGAGGAGGAAAAGCTTCATATAAAGACAAAAGCATCTTTGTTTTTCAAAGCAAAATGTCTGGATCAACAGATTTGATCCTCGCTCGTCTATCAGATTGCATGAATTTCAGTAGCCATGCTTGGATCCAGGGGTGTGGCCACAGTGCCCCCTTTTCAAGTGCCTCTAAATCTGCTTCATCACTTGTTGATGTCACCTGCAAAATCTTTTATCTTGAAACGACTGCACTGCAACAACACCAGAGAAGGTCATGTTAGCCTGCCAATTCTGCTGGAAGTTCATGTTATCAAGCAAATTACTTTCACTTTCATTACTGCAACAAAGTCATTTTTTGTTCACTTTAATCACAGGTATTGTACTTTGCTACCTTTCAAGTTGCTTTCATTAAAGAGTGCAAAGAAATGTCACATGAAAAAAAGCCCTGATTAGTCACCCTGACACACACAGAGCATTTTAAACAGTGAATATCAGTATAATATTCTAGTACTCTTTCAGTCTTTACACCAAGTTTATCATAAATGCATGGTGCACAGACTCTGGTCAAGCCGACATACAGTTCACCGCTTGTAAGACGAGGCAGTAAATGAAGTGTCTAATAGCCCTGAACCCACCGTGTAAAACCAGGCGCCTTTACAACCCCTGTCTTCCTACATCCGCCCCTTCTTGTAACCATTTGAGGAAAAAAACACATAATTATCCCGCCTGCCATCACATGGAGCAGATTTTCACTCTTCACTTGTGAATAATAATCAATTTCACAAGATGAATCCTGATGAGGCTCACATTTGACGACACAGTTATCATCTTCCACACATGTATCGAACATGTGCTCTTCCTCCTCTCTAACCTTGACAGTGGAGCATTGAAAGTATTGATTGCATCACATTAAGCTTTGTAGCGCGCGCGTCGATGCTCGCCATACGCCGTGCAGCGAGTGCCGTATACAAGGTAGCGACCCTGTAGATGACTTGTCCGGGCTGTTACTGTCAGACGAGACATGGATGGTTGTGTGTGTGTTTGTTCGTGTGTGTGTGTGTGTAAATGTCCCCTCCACAGAGGCCTGTTAACACACCAGCCCAGAGAGGACGATCAGCTGTAGCTCTATGCACACAGGATGTTCCCAGCATGCCCTGGGCTCCCTGGAGGCTACAGAGGTCATGCAAGACAGTCATCTGTCCTTCTGGCTTTTTGAATAAATAATGAATGAGGGATAATGACCGGATGTGTGGAGAAAGAAAAGGAATCAGAGTCTGAATGGCTTGTGTATTCATCCTAGAAGTAATAGAATAAATTGTGTTCATGTGGTACTTTTTAAAAACATATAGTTGAATTATGTTTGGAAGGAAGAGCTGGACATTAAACAGATTATGGGAAGCAACAATGAGGAGTCAAACAAAAACAGTAATTTGCAATATAAAGTTTCTTGCAATTAAAGTAACAAACAAGTAAAGAAAATAGTGGCTGATCGTACAGCTGCTGGTGGCGGCAGCAGTGTAAGAACTGAAACACATGTGGGGCTTCACAGGGTTTTTAAAGCAGAGCCAACAGGTGCCACACATCAGGGGATAATGGAGGGCGGAGTCTCAGGTTACCTGGAATGGACAGGTGGGATTGCAGGTATGATTTACACAGATGAGGACTCAAAATGAATGAAGAGGATTTAGTGGAAGGGATAGCAGGGGATGGAAGCAGAGGCCAGAAGTGTTTCCTAACACTCTACAGTGGCTGAAACAAGGATCTGGCTGCGAGTGGATGAAGAACCAGGGTAGACAGAGTGATGAGCATGATGAAAGGCAGGTGTGTGTGATCAGCAGGGAATCAGGAGCCAGGACACCACACACACACCTGGTATTGAAATATGATCTGTATCCACACACATCATCTGGACAAGGAAAAAAATGGTGTAAATGCATGTGGTTGGTGGAAACTTGTGCAACATAACATTAATACATAGTTTGTTTTTAGCCACATAAAATAAAGGATACTGTTCAAAGTCGGGGAGTGAACAAGTGAAAAGGCTGAAAGAGACAGGCCTCTAATGACTGATTATCCTGTTTAAGGCACCAAGAGATGCATCCTTTTATAGAACTGCATGAAGAATGAAAGCAACACGTGTGGGAAATGAATGATATACAGTTAGAAATAACTGTGACGGTGTGCTTCACACTCATCTGTTCAGCTGATCTGCTTTTAACAAGATATGTAATTTATCTGGTCACAGAGTCGCCTACAGGCCAGAACTGCAACACACTGGGTCCAACTGACACAAGGAAAAAAGGAATAACCTGCCGAATTTACAAGAAGGGGCAAATGATGAATAATTTAATTTAAGTTTCCCCAAACTCAACAACTGATTAAGCTCTTTTTTAAAGTACAGAGATCCAATTTCTGTCAGCATAATAAGAATGCATAAAAAATACCAGGTGTTCAAAAGCAAAGTTTTGAGGTGCTGGATGAGGAGATGGATTTGGTTTTTACTTTCCAATAAGAGACCAGGTTTGCTGTCTCTCCCTGTTTCCAGTCTTCATGCTCAGCTAAGCTAATCACCTGCTGGCTGCAGTTTTATATTTAGGGTACACACATGAGAGTGCTATTGATCTTCTTACCTAACTCCCACCAAGAGAGAGAATACGCATGTTTTCCAACTGTTGTTAAGTGGAAAGAAAAACTCGTGTTCTGCCCTCATCTCCTGCACAGATGTCCAAACAGCTTGCTACAGTCAGACCTTTGCTGCGGAAACTGAACGCAACCTACAGCTCAGGTGTTAAAAGCCTGTTCTCATTTTCAATTAAAAAATATATTTGGCTGACAGCTTTGTCTGGTGTGGAATTCAGTGAAGGCTGAATGCTTTAACATGCAGCTTCTGGTGTTTCAACCATGAATGTCTGGACCTTAGAGTACAGTAGAGAGACTGTAGCCTTCATGGACCATCTGTACCAGATGTATTTTTTATCAGTGTGAGCAGATACCCGTCTGCTCATATAGTACCCATCTCTGGATTTCAGTGATTGCACGGGTGTGATGAGCAATGCCAAAAGATTTCCACCAATCAGATAACAGAAAATCTAACCAGCATAAACTCTCTCTCGAAAGTAAAATTAGCACAATATATGCACATGAATGTGTCTTAGTGATGCCGGAAATCATGCAAGAGTGTGTCAGAGATAGTGTAACTGAGTGTGAAAATCAGCACACGAGACGTAGATTACACACACAGTAATGATCCGACTGGCAGGTGTGAGGCATGTAAATGAGACTTTTTGCATATCAGCGTCAGAATGTGCCTGTTTCTTGGTTAATTGGAGGAGGTTTATGGGAGAGCAAGGCAAGGAGCAGAGGATGGAGGCAAAGGAAGCAAGAGGTTAGGGAAGGAAGGCGGGAAGAGTGAGAGTGAAAGAGGGCGCAGCAAAGGCGGGGGCAGGAGACGAACAGGGTCTGGAAATGTGAGGAGGAAAGACATCCTGGACAGTGGGATCATGCGTGGGTATGACTCAGGAAGTACACATCCATTTGTGACTTAAGTTATACCACAGCTGAAGGTCAACGCTCACAACAGATACACAATGCACACACACAGGGAGGGGAAACGGAGGATGCTTCCCAGAGTAATAGGCCGTCACTGGGGAGCGCAGGATGTAGTGTTGAAGAGGGGGGAACGGATGCATGGAAGGAAATATCTGAATAAAGGATGAGACAGAATGGAGGGATGAGAGAGAGGAGCGCCCCAGGCGAGGATGTGCGGTCACTGAGGGCCGGCGTTCACGCTGCTGATAATGGCCGCCTGAAATCACAGGATCATTGCGATATCAACGGCCATACAAATAATGAATCAGGCACCGTATACTAGTATATATGCAAAACACATGCTATCTCGACTGGTAAATCAAAGCTAATTAATACACCATGGATTCAGGAAGGATGTGAATGCAAAGATAATGGCTTGTGTTGTGTCCAAATACCTTTCCCCAAAACTGTTTGCTGCAGATTTGATTTATTCACAGTGGAGTTAGGAGGAGGGTAACGCTGTGTTTTTGTGCACTAATTATTGATTCTCACACAGGCAGCAGGGTCATTAAAAAGAGCCCTATAGGCACTGGTGCCTCTACGCTTCTGTATGTGCATTCCTGTATAAAATTAAGTTCAGTGAAAGTTTGCATTTTTTATCAGTAAATTGATCCGCCCATGTTCCCTTTTTCTATTTCAGGACAAGTCTTTCAACGACAACTATGGCGGACGCTCTTTGCTGATAATTAGAGTTAGACAAAAAGTAACTTTGAATATGACAATGATGACAAATGTTTACATATAGGACTATCAAAAGGGGAATATGTCTCCCAGGACAATCCTCATCCCTCCTCAGATTCTCCCTTTTCCAGCAAGCGTTCGCTATCATTTCTTAGCACAAGTGTTTCTGCTTGAAATGACAGGGAAACCGTGCCCATGCACATATATGGAAAAGTACAGGAAGTGTCAGGAAGTCTGTAAATGATGATTGACGTTCACAGCATTACCTCCGCCAAGGAGGTTATGTTTTTGCCGGCGTTGGTTTGTCTGTCTGTCTGTTTGTTTGTTTGCAACATAACTCAAAAAGTTATGGACAGATTTGAATGA
This sequence comes from Centropyge bicolor, assembly GCA_037975185.1. NCBI lineage: Eukaryota > Metazoa > Chordata > Actinopteri > Pomacanthidae > Centropyge > Centropyge bicolor. The sequence goes on along the minus strand of JBBMOC010000011.1, from coordinate 4,647,053 downwards.
AATTTTCAGGAAATGTCCTGAATAAAGGAATAAACAAGGAATGACAAGGAACAAATGATCAAATTTTGGAGGTGATCTGGAAAACCGCCATTACAGAAATGTCAATTTTCAGGTATAACTATTAAACTAAAAATGATATCAATGTGATTCCAGTTGCTAAGTGTCTGTTTTTATGGTCCAGGAATCCATTGAAATAGATAAATCAAAGGTAGGACTAATATTTTGGGGTGTAAGTCACAATAAGCTGGGGGAACTGTGCTGCTTGGTGGAGGTCTGCGCTCTCCAAGTGCTTTTCTAGTTTTGGGTAATAATCTTACGTTTGGCCTTTTCAAAATAAACTGTGAACATCTGACCCACTAAACGTCTTTTCAGAGACACCACCTCATTCTAAGATCTCAACTTGATGTGTACAAAGTTATTAGGGACTGAACTCACGGCCCAAAGTATGAAAATAAGAAGCAGGTTGTAGGAAGTCCTGGTTCTGAGCTGTGACTGAATCATCTTTTCTCAGTTTTATTTTAAGCTTCAGCTACTTTTTTTTTTCTAATCAATTTTTCTATTAAGGTGGACTCTCACTCCCACTGTCTGAAACTGTCTAACCAGTGGAATAGACTGGTTTGAACTGGACCCCACGGTGTTCCTCAATCTTCCTCTCTACTGGTTTGGGACCAGGTGTGACCAGTGGAATTTAATTCGCTTCATTCCCATACGTTCAATCATTCAGAAAGGTAATTTCAGGAAGTGTGACGAGTTCTTCATCTGTCTACACCGACAGATCACTTTTCAAACGAGAGACATTTGTGAAGTGTGAGTGCATGGATGTGAGCGTGACATCACACTGGAAGCAGTTAGCTCTCTCTCTCTCTCTCTCTCTTCGCCACTGGCTACAGAACGTCAGAAGGTGTGACGAGTGTTGTATTAAAGCGCCCTGGCAGCCGTTGGTCGTGCCCCCACCCCCAACCAATACACAAAGACACACACGCACAGAAACGTAATGAGCTGAGACCTATTAAAAATCAATTTTATAGCTGCTTTCCCCGCTCTCTTTATGTTCCACTCTAACAGCAAAGCCATTGCAGAAATTGCCCAAAGCAGGAGAAGGGAGGGGAGGGGAGGGGGGGGGAGGCCTTTGATGGACAGGCTGAACTCACATTTACAGGTCAGGTGCAGTAAGCACATGTGTGTGTCTGAATGTGTGTGTGCTTAGATGAATTATACAGTTTCATAGAGATGTAATAGGCCTGTCTGTTGGCTCAATGGCCAATTTTAAAAAAGACTTCTCCTCTCTTTATTTCCCACAGATTTCTGACACCTCTATTAGACTCAATATTAGGGTTGTTGCTTTTTTAAAATATCTTGTCTGAACAAATTTGAGCTAACGCGTAATTTGTTTGAATTACTGTAATTTGAAAGGCACATCCTGAAATGTCTGAAATATGGAGAGTTGGAGGGTAATTATTGTTACAAATGATGACAATTAGAGAGAATATAGCTTCCAAAATGGTTTCCTGAACAAAAATCACACTGTGACTTTTTGTGCATGTCAGTCAATCTCTGCCATGTGGGAAAAACAATACTGTGGAAGTTCATCTTTGAAGAGCATGAACTCAAAGTAGTGAAAACATGTGTGCTTGTTTTGCTTGTGTGTGTGTGTGTGTGTGTGTGTGTGTGTGTGTGTGTGTGTGTGTGTGCTTTCTCAACAGCTGACAGTTGCACAGTGTTTGTCTTTAACTTTGTAAGCCTTATCATCTCCTCTTTCTCTTCCTCATCTCTCTAATGTGCCTCAGCTACGGGCTGATAATGGACAAACTCCCCAGACACAGTCACACACACACATTCACACACACACACATTCAGCAGGCCGGCGACAGTCACTGTCTCATTATAACAGCTTTGAAACCTGACTCAATATCATCTTAAAGGCAGCGAACTCCTAAAACACACCTTTATGGATTGTTTTGTTGTCTGTGGAGAAAAAGAGGTGGAGAGTGGAGGGGGGGGGGGGGTGCATCTTAAATTACACAGATTGAAAGTGTTGCGATCAAAGAACGATCCTGGTTGTGTTTCGTTCTTTCTGTCTGAGGCCTTTGTTGTTTGGGCGTATGAAGAGCTGCAGGATAGTGTGACAGGCGTGTGCCGGGCGCTGAGGGATTAGTACTGGATGGATGGATGGATAATGCCACAGGGTCTCTCCAGTGTCTCTTAGCCATTTCTTTCCCCCTCTCTCTGGAAACCAATCCCACTTCAGTAGGCTTAAGGGTCAAGTCAAGCCCGTACGACCATGTGCTCACTGGCTTCTAATAATAAACACGGCGTGTCCACAAAGATGAGAGTTCTTCGTGTTGAAGATTATTGAGTTAACCAGATAACAATAACACTATTTTCATGCTCCAAGATGTCTCCTACAAGGCTCAGAGACATCGAGCGCCACCCAGCCTGTATCTGTGGCTACACACTGAAAGATTCTGTTTTTCCCTTGTTGAAAAAATTCAATTTGGCGGTGCACTATCGTATTGATCCGCACATATGTCGCTCTTCCTTTTTGTCTGACAAGCCATGATATCTAGTAACAGCTCAGCCCGGGGGGAGTCTTCTTGATTTCAGCTGAGTGAGACAGGGCTCTGAAGCAAACCTCCCGTGATCGGCTTGATGGATTTGACCGTCCGTGTGCCGTCAGCTTATTTTTCCCACTCACAGGAAATTTTCTATCAGCACAACTCGTCTGTTCCTGGGGAGAAAAACCACAATCTGCAATTTGGAAACACTATTTTACACTAAAGGCGATACTGCACTGTGTGTCCTCAGCTGATGAGAGAACATGGCTCCAGGGAACAGACAGTGATCACAACTGGACTTCTCAGTGCAGCAGCAGTTTTCAAGAGGTCATGTCTAAAGAACGGGAAACAAAACACAACAAATATGAACAGTCAAATGAAAAAGCTAAAAGAGAGTCTCCTGAGTAAATAAAGGTGAAATAAATGACATGATGTGCCCGTTATGCAGAGAGGCAGATGACTGAAAGGACAAAGTGTGCAACAAATTTCAATAAAATCAATGGATTCACTCATCAGGACAAATCTGTGCAAATCTTTCACATTTTGATCAACTTTTGCATTGTTTGTCATTAGGAAGTAGTTTTGACAGTGTTGACTGACTTGGCAGAAGCTTTTATAGCTCATGAGCTTGGTCCATTTACTTTGATGTAACCTCCTCTGCTGGAGTACAAACTAATACACAGGAGTCAATACAAATATGTCTGTGAGTAAACTGTGTAAACGTATTGGTGTGTTAAGCTACTGAGCTGGCCAGATCAGAGAGCTCTTGTGATCATGATCGCGATGCCTGTCTATTTTCTGCTGTAGTTAATCAACTAGTCTTCATGCAACCGAACACATGAATGAACTTTGTGCTATTTCACCTGTGACTATTCTAAAATGTGGCATTGATTAACTTTTGCTTTTGACCATCATCCCCACCTTTCCCTAACCTTGCCTAATTATACAGAGGCTGTTCCATAATCACAGTCTCTCTCTAACCGTAGCCATACTATAGTTGCCATGTGCAAATATGTAAGAAAAATGGAAACCTTAGACTTAGACTTTCTTTATTGTCATTACACCATATACACAGCAGTGCAAGTTGGGTAACGAAATTCCGATGCAATGGCTTAAACAAAGAGTCAGCAACAATAGTGTCAGTCGGTGGAGTAAAAAAAAAGATATATAAATATATAATATATATAAATACAGTAGTATTTAGTAAGAAGTAATTGTCTGTAAACCCAAGAGTATTGTCCATAACAGAGTAATTCTGTTTGTCCATGTGGTGTGCTGAGTTGGGTAGATGAAGGGGGGGGGGGGGGGGCAGAAGTTCCACCTTTCAACATAACAGAAAAAAATCTATTTAAGATGCATAGATGCATATGATACATATCATATTGAGATAAATCCATGGTTTTGGTCCATTGACATCCCCCACCTGCCAAGCACTCGTGTTGGATAACCAGTGTAATTTCATCCCCAGGTTTAAGCAGATTGCTGTGTCAAGTTGCCATAAAATCCTGCAAGACAGCATGAAAGCTTCATTGGATTTTGTTTTGATGTTGATTTGGAGAGCAAGGAAGTCAAAATGGGTGGATCACACGAGGGTGAAAATCCCATTTCAGCTGCCTTTGACGGTGATGGATGCCATGCTCCTTCTTTTTAGTCACTCTTTGTGAAGCGACGTGCAATCGAAAATAACAATATACTCCACTGTTTGAAGTCACATGCTCATTCCTTTTTACGCTTCTTTCAAATTGCACTCCTGAGATGACAAAAATATCTCGGTTCAAATGTCATCTTTCATCCCCGTCGGGCCTTGTATCACAGAAGAAATGAAGATGGAGAATTATGTTCTCAATATTTGATACATCTCTGAAACATTAACAAGCTACTACAGATGGTCATAACAGACTCAACCCACTGAGCAGTGCTCGCAGATCAAACGCCACAGTGTGTCTTTAACCGTGTCCTGGTGGGTGTGTGTATTGATTGTGGAGGAGGCATTAGTTCTCTGGTTATTAATAGCCTGAGGAGGGAAGCCTAATGGGAGCGCTACTTCCTCCAACTGGTTTATTCATAGCTGGATCATTACTACCATAATTGACCCCCTTCCTGCTTGTCTGTCTGACTAACGGACTACGAAGCATTCTGTGTGTGTGTGTCCTGTGTACCTGTCTCTCTCTCTCTCACACACACACACACACACATGAATGCACTGATGCTGAACACACACACACACACACACACACACACACACACACACACACACACACACACACACACACACACACATCTTGTCTGTGTACTCCATGCTGTCCGTCTCATATATTCTACTGTATACATGCAGAACAGACACTTTATATTCTCTATAGAGCATTTTTACATGTAATTACACATCTTCTCATCTTCTCTTGTTCATCCTTGTGAGAGTGTGTTTCTCTCTCTTTTCTCAGTATGGGATCTCCTCTGCTCTTTTCCATATGCAATATTCTGACAAGAGCTTGCCCCGATCACCTCCCCCCTCTTGGCACAAGTCCCTTGAGGCGACAAATTATTCATAAACTATTTCCTATCTTTATAGATATGCTTTCAAAAAGCTTTTCCTTGTCCGCCATTTAAGCGGCATTAAGGGCGAGCACCGATTGCATGCGTACATGTGTGTATGTGCAGTATCTCGGCTGCATCTTTCCTTCTCCCTGTCTGTCTCTTTCTGCCTCTCTACAACCTCCCTGCTTCCTTTTTGGCAGAAAAGCTGCAGCAGCAAATAACCGAGAGGTAGAAAAATCAGGATATGACAAAATTCTTTTGTGTTCTTTTCCATTTTCCATTCCATTACATTGGTGCAATACGTCTATATCTGTATCAGCAGATGGAAGTATGCTTTTAGTTCTAATGAATATTCACTTCCATCTGCCCCGTGCAGGTCCGATCTGCCCACACATACCCTGTTGTAAAGCTTAATATCCGATAGCTTCCTGCCCTGAGGCGCAGTTTGACACGAGTGTACTGTAGTAAACAGCTGTTTAACAATTCACAGTGCATGTGTTGACTTAAAAAAAGAAATATGCTTGTTTGTTCTTGTCAGAGCGGGAGAGAGATGCTGAAATCTAACAGCAGCTGAAAGTGGAGAATATGGAACAAGCGCATCAGTAAAACAGTAAAAACAGCGTTTGTCACATTGTGATTACATTATTAATTTTATAAGCCAATTCCATCATCACAATTTGGCTCACACAGCTGTTTGTGTTTGTTTTAATTTTATTGAATTTGAAGATTCATTCTTAGCCTTGGAAACAGCAGTTTAACAGATTTTTCAGCACACTTAGTTGCTTTTCTGGAGTTTTCTGCCACATCATTTGGCCTCCATCACATGAAGTTTGCTCAGCTGTCAGAAAGAGGGTTTTTAATTAGACTGAGATATGAAATGTGTGAGTTTTGTGATATGAAATAGGTAATGAAACACTTACATGTGAATGCCTAGTATATATAATATATAAGGTTTAGGATAATCATCATGCAAAATCAGAACCTCTGCATTGGTTCAAAGGAGTTTTAAAGTTCCTAACAGTCTGATTCCAGGTCCTATTCAAACATTTAAACATTACACAGTCAATAATAAATAAAATAAATAAACAAAATATATTCTTAATTATAATTTATTAAAGGCTTAATAATCAAAAAATGGTTAATATGTTTCATGATGACAACTCTCATCACTGTTTGATTCAAACGTAGCTCGATTCTGATTGGTTCAATGAAATATGTGACATCACTTTTATCCAAATGAGCCTTTCCTCCTTCAAACCAGTGAGACAAGCTAAAACAGAAACTGAGAAATATCTGTAAAAGCTGTCTTTGGTTTTTAAGAAGCTTCAGTTTCAGACTTATTTCACAAAATGATACATTTAACAGCTGCAATCAACAGCAGACATTTCAAACTAATTTGGGCTTTTTAATCAAATGTTTCCAAAGGAGTGTGTGTGAGATTAAGTATGGGATCAATGTGTGTGTGTGCAGTGTTTTCCACTCCTTTCACCATTTAGTTAGAGATCCTTCCTGTAAGGAACAAGGAAGATGGTTTTCTTTTTTTCATTGTTCAGCAGTGTTTGTCCTCACTCACCTACTTATGTAATGGATACAAACACATGCATGCTGGCTGGAAAAATGAGGAAACAGGATTTGTTTTTGTCAGTTTTCAGCTCAGAGTTCCCCCGTGGAGCTCTTCCTGATCTGGATGTAAACATAGACGCTCAAAGAGGCGTAAACACATGATATAGAAACAAACCTACGCATGCATTGATGTACACAGAGGAACAGGTGGGCACACACCCACGCACCCACACAGATGTTCATACACAAACAACTACACACACACACACATGCACGTCTTCCTTCCGACTAAGCCAAAAAGTTGGTGACTTTGGTGTTGGAAAAAAGAAAAAAAAGGAAAAAACACAGTCAATTTCCCCTCCGGCTTCCACTCAGGATGTGACAGCGATTGACCGTTTTCCTGTGGACACACAAAGACAATGTCAGCATGAGGAGCCATTAACCTCTGAGCCACATTCATAAAAACACAGCAGCTCTGCTTCCACAACATGTTTGTCTAACACGGCTTACAGGATGGATTTTACTGCAAACACAAGTCCTGCCTGCTGCACCACTTCCTCTCTGCCGCTCGACAACAAAATGAAAGAGATCCTATTTGATGCATTTTTTATTTTGTGTGTTATAGCATTTCAAGTGACTGTTCTGTGTTATCCTAATAATGCTTCATGCAGCAGAATTTAAACGGATGGAAACATTTCTGCAAATATAAAAACAACTATCTAAGAGTCTTAACGTCCGGCCATGCTTTAAAAAAAACTACTTCATATGGTGTGTTGTTAAAGGTCATAACGACAAGATGAAACATGCACACAGAGATCAAACACGCTCTCATTCACCTGATTGAAAGCATCGACTTTTCAATTATGTCTCATGCATACAAATAAAAAACAGTTTGATAAATCAGCAAAAAGAATCTGTGTTGAAAACCACAGTAAAAATCAGAACTGCTCTCCTTCACTATATTTCTGATATTCACTCATATGCCAATAAAGAAGATGCAACAATCAGTCAAACAGGGACTGATTTTAAAGAGCACAGTGCTACAGGTGTGAACACCACAAGAAAACAATGAATCCAATACAATCTCAGAACTGAGACTCCTTCATATTGAGTTTTTGGAAGATGTGCAAAAAGTGGAGTTCAGATGAGTTTGAGCAGGTGGTTTGTGCTGAGTAATCCCACATGAATACGTATTTACCATCTAAGTTCAAACACAAGTGTAATGTTGAGCCTCATCATAAAGTATGCAGGTACTCACTTGTCTTAACCCAGTGACAATATATTGGTAAACCACATATATGCTCATAATAGAAAACCTGTTCAGATCCCTGCTGTCAATATTATTAAATGTATTAGTGAGTCAGGTAAACAATGTTTGTCTTTTGCTTTTGGTTCTTGGGCATCATGTGACACCTGTAACCAGTCAGTGATTTTTTTTTTCAGCATCACAGATACTGAATGATCGTAGAAATATTTGAGGAATATTATAGGAATATTACAGGCAGTGTGTCTCTATGATCCTCTCTCTGTGCTGGGACGACATGTTGCTACTGCTCTTTGATCATGAAGGTGACACTATACTGTAAAGTCCTACAACACAGTGTAGTATTGAGTATTTATATAGTGTACAGTATGGTATATAGATTAGAGAATATTATAGATCCAAGGCAAAACTGACAGAAAGGTGACACAGTTACAAATCCATCTGCTCCTTCAGCACATAGCACAACAAATGAAGGGAGGATTTTTCACATGTCTTCATCGACTGGTGGCCTGTGTTTTCATGTAGAGCATAAACATGACAAATAAAAGGACTCCTAATCTGAAAAGTTTATATCTAAATCAGTTGATTCCTGGTTTTATTACATTCTCTGTTGCTGAGGTCAAAAATTTTGGTACAACAGTTGGGACACTGTGTAAAATTTTGATAAAAGATCAAGTCAGATTTGGCAGATTTTGATGCATTTAAAGCCAAAATTTGATTGACATATGCAAAGACAAATCAGATGTTCTTTTATGAAAAGCTCATTTTAAATTTGATGTCAGCAAAATAAAGGGTTAGGATATGGACAACAAAACACTGCAACAGGTTAGTAACATGAGTCTCTCAGAGGTAAAGACATGAAGAGGTTCACCACTCTGTGACTGCATGAGCAAACACTTCAACAATCTCTGACTATGACCCAATCTTCCCCAACCTCTGCACCTTCAGAGAGTCTGGTCCTAAACTGTGGAATGCTCTGCCTCAGGGTTAACATGCTAACCTCGAATAATTAGCTGATGGCAATGCCATTAGTTTTACAGGTTTTAAAACAAAGTACTGAAAAATGTAAAACTTGACAAGCTGATGACGGCGCGAGATAAGAAGTTAAGAGATAACCAGAGTTACTGCAGTTCAGCCTCGGGGGACCATGAATGCAAATTTCATGGTTGTTCATTCAGTATATTTGAAGACATTACACTGAAAAGTCCAGATGTCTTGAAAGTTATTAGGACATGAATGAATGTTCAAAATTCACGTCGATGTTAACATATTTCACTACATAAGAGAAAGTTTTGACCTGATGGTGGAACTAGAGGAAAGGTCACGGGGTCAGTAGGATTGATCCTCAGGGCACCGTGTGTGTCTGTGCAAAATGTAATGGCAATCCTGAAGTTGTTGAGATTCCTCAGTCTGGACCACAGGGCTGGACTGAAACACAGGCATCCCTATCTATAAAGCCATATTGCTAGTAAAAATAGTGCTTTTGCAGCAGAAATGACAGGTTAGTAGGTTTATGATGTACTGCAAGTATGTTTCACACTTTAGACTTTCACTGTCATTTGGATGTGTGAACAGGCGCTGGAGAAAGTGTCCTGATCTTCGGAAAATAACTGGTCCACTAACATCAATTTAACAATCTTTTCAACTTGTGAGTCAGTTATAGGATCATGTGTGCGACCTCACATTTGACCGTCAGACACCTCATCGCCCCCCCCTTTGCCCCTGTCTCACACCTGAAGTCGTAACCTCGGTCGGCAAACCAAGACGAGGGCGGAGATGTGAAGAGATCGCACGATGGAAGACAGGGAAAGGGGGTTGGGAGTGTGTTTTGGTCTGTGTGTGAGAGAGGGGAGGGGAGGGGTGGGGGGGGGACACAGTGTGAAAGCATGAAGCTATTTATAACTGGCCCAGGCAGCCTGATAGGGCAGGGCTATATATAGAGAGGCAGAGGCAGCTCGGGTAACTGTGTGAGTGTGTGTAGCATCAAGAAGCCATTCAGGGTGACTGTGACACACACACACACACACACACACACACACACACACAAACACACACACACACACACACACACTAGTGATGGTCACGCTGTCGATCACCAGCTAATCTTGTTTAATCCCTTCACAAAACACGAGCAGATGAATTAGCTGCAAAGGTAAAACGTCTAAAAGTTAATCATCACTTATGTAAAACTGTTATGCAATACTTTCTCCTCTCTTTCCTATTTCTTCTTCTACGCTGCATTTCGAGCATCAGCCAACGCGTCCTGTCCTCCTCAGCTGGACGAGAATCCGACCTCACATCTGCTAATAAAAGTGTTTGTGAGCTCTGTTGCTGGTTTTATAGCCATGACACAATTGGCAGGTGTCTGTGAATATGTGCACATGTCCACATAGAAATAGCAGGGGGGGGGGTTAGCCACGGGGCAGCTGCCGGTGCGGTCATCTGTTGTTTCAGGTGTTTTGACAGACAGACGGTGAGAGCATCAAGGAACAGCTGAACATTTGTCTGGACATGCACATCAAAGCCCGCCTCCTACTGTATTAGCTCAGCTGCAATTGTAGTCTCTGGTTCTCACACAGAAACACACACACACACACACACACACCACAGAGCAGATCAAGGCCTGAACAGTACAATGCAGACCACTTCACTCACTGTTTTGTCATCACTTTTTTGGATACACTTGAAAGCTGCTTTTCACAAATGTGATTCTTTGGTTCGATATGCCTCCTGTATCATGTGTTGATGATGGGGTCAATCACATGACTGCTTTTCCTTCATCCCTGTTCATCACACAACGTTTGTTATTAAGGAAACATGTCTGATAATTTTACAATAATTCTGTCTGAACACAAAGTTCATACAAAGTGTAGAGTCTTCATGTGGAGGAATAAAGTTATGTTTACATTCACTGCTTCTTGCCAAAACTCAATGTGCTTAACCTTGAGGCATAACAAATACTGAATGCAATTCTTACTTGGTTTTTGTTGATGAGCTGAATGGCAAGAAATGCTGTGTGGTGCTGCAACACAAGGATCTGTGCATAAAAGCATCTCCATCGTATTACCACTTTTAAACTACACATATGCATAATGATCATCCTAAAACGAGCAACAACAACAAAGGCAGCCAACCAGCGAGCAGCAGAAGCCAAACCGGGTCTATAATGGAAAACAAGGAAGAGATGAATGATGCACTCTTGCTTTTATGGTTCAGCATCTGGTGCAATATTAGGTGCAATATTTTTGTATTTGGGATGTAATATTTCACATTTCATTTCACTGCAATATTCTGTAGTTAGTATTTAATATTTCATATCTCATACTTGATCAAATCCAAGTCTCGTGTGTTCTAATGTATTTTTGTTAATATTGTCTTTTTAGCTTGTTTTTTAATTGTTCTTTTTGCTATTTCACTGCTTCAATCCCCTTTGCTGCTGTATATTGTAATTTCCCCACTGTGGGATGAATAAAGGTTTATCTTATCTTATCTTATCTTATCTTATCTTATCATCTGGTTGGACAGTCTTAGGATCTTAATGTCTTGTTAATTCTGTCCAACATTTTGATCCAGACATTTCATAGAATGCATTCCACAGAATGTTTTGCATCCTCATGGTATTTTTGAACACCACCAGCATTTTTGTTCATAATTAATTCTAATTCATCTTCGTTGACAATTTAGCAGATGCCCTTTATACCTGGTAGTAGTATTTTTCCAGGTAACATTAGGCTTGTGTGCAGATCACATGATGCTGCATCTGTGGCACTAACATTACTTTACTGTGTAAAAACTCTATCCTCTCCTTTCAGTTTCTTTTTTTCCCCACTTATTTTACGACATGAAAGTGCTGTACAATTTCACAGGATCCATAGCAACGCTCCTGTGAAGTTTGCTGTAGATTCATGGTTACAAGAAGATTAATTAGAATCATTACTGGCAACCAGCTGACATGTCCTCCACCGTCACACTGAAAAATTGTGGACAAGAAACATGAAATGGAAATGTGCAGATTGCTCATGTTCCTCAGAGGATTTCTAATGTGGACACTAAATGAGTTTTCCTCTCGCAACACCTCCAAGGTCAAACTGGGCACACAAGATAACTCATGATCTAACAGACAGACTCAAATTTACTGGGCACTTGCAAGTTTTCAAAGAGATTTTGGCTGAATTACTGAGAAGAACAGTTGAATCTTGAGAGCCTCTAGAGGCCACTTGGACCGGCTCAGACTATAATCTGGACTACGTGGACTGACAGTTAGGTTTGTTTGCAAGTTATTTTAGGTCAATGAAAAGTCAAAACGTCACGGTCTCCATTAAACTTGACATGAATTCAACAGGAGGCACAGAAGAGACTCTCTGAGGGAAGAGAACATTTGCAAGTGGTTTAATGTCAGCCTCTCCTCATGTTTTAAGATACACACTTTCCACTCTAGGTAGAGACTAGAGCATTAATCATTCAGCAGATGGCCACTCTCTCTGTGTGTGTGTGTGTGTGTGTGTGTGTGTGTGTGTGTGTGTGTGTGTGTGTGTGTGTGTGTGTGTGTGTGCAGCAAAGAAAATGCCATGGCTGAATATCAAATAACAGTCCTCCTGACCCTGGCCTTTTTACATGAGCTCCAAAGGTCTCATCCCTCTGCATTATCACACCCCTCATTACTTATTCATCACCAGGAGTTAGACTGCGAATGTTTGCCTGCATGTGTGGCTGCTCGTGTGTATGACTGTTTCTACATAAATACATTTTGTATATGGACACAAGTATATACTGTGGCAGGTACTGACCTTATTTGCAACTGTCAGGTTTTCGTCATTGTTACTACAAAATTCAACTATATTCATTATATATATATATATATATATATATATATATATATATATATATATATATATATATAATGGTGTTAAATCAAAATCAATTGTTGAGAACAACAAATGTCAACCTTGTCGTGGCACTAGAGGAAAAATTCACAGCAATCATTCTGGTTAGTGTAAAGGTACAGTATGTCAGTCTGGATGAACTTTAACCTGCTGGTGGTGTTTCAGGAAAAGTCAAGTGTTCACCCAAGTTGTTAGGGTTCATCCTCTAGGCATCATTAATATTTCATGGCAACCCGTCCAATCGTTGTCGAGACATTTGACTGACAACACAAACGTGAAGCTCATGTTACAAATGAAAAGGCAGTGCATCACCAAAGTTGTTTCAGTTCATCCACAGGGGAACATGAATGTCTGAATTTCATCTATCAACTTCAATGTGCATAACATTTCACACAGGTTTTCACTGTTGATGCAGGCGGTTGTTTCAGCATCTACTGTATTGTATGTTAAAGTGTAAAGCTCACTTGGATCATCTCCTCACTGAAGGGGTTTAGTAGAAAAATCCTGCAGCAGAAAGTTAAACACTTTTCAGCAGCAGGTTATAAAACTCCAATGTGATCCCAGTGAAAACCAGTTGAGTGTCACTGTTTACCTATCTCCTCGCTCAGCATGTTTCCATAAGTCATGATATCATATTCCGTGGGCCTCCTTCGCCGTAACATCTGGCTGGATTCAGATCATCCCAGCGTAAAGCAGAAGTGCTACAGGCAGCTGATCTGCTGTTTCTTCTGCATTGTGTTTTGCATGTGATAGGGTGCCTTCCAGCTGAGTGGCCAGAGAGATAAGCTCCGCTCACACACACGCATATGCACGCACACACTCGTGTGTGGACAGAGGCTTGTACAGAGACATAGAAAAAGGCAGAGAAATACATCTGTGAGAGGTAGATAAGAGCAGTGCTGAACAAGAGCCGCTCGCACACACACACACACACACACACACACACACACACACACACACACTCCCCCATCTCTCTCTCTTTTCACTTTCAAACACAAATTACCCACCCTGTCACGCCCCGCACACATGCACACCACTCCCCTGAAATTTCCACCTGCATCAATCTCAGTTAGTCAAAAGTCTCCTGCTGATTTTCCCTTACAGCACTTCTTTAATGTTCAAAGCAGAGCTCACATAGGAAGGACGGTGTGTTTCCCACATTTGGTGTGGAGCTGGTTTTTGTGAGGGCTGTTAGTTAGGATCAATGTGTGGATAAGACCACATCAGAACATGTGTGTATTATGTGTAAATTACATTAGAAATGCAGTATTTCATTATTCATCCTCGCGTGTGATACTGGGTTTTTCTCTTTGACTTCACATTTGTGTTTGATTATATTTTTCATTTGGGCCGAGAGCCCCCTGGTTGAAGAGAATTCTTGTTGATGTGACACTTCCTCCCGGAGCTTTTTAAAGCTCCCCTGTGGCACTCAGCCCTCAGAGAGAGCGCTGCACATTTAGCCATCCATTTGTGTGGCATGCCCATGTATTTACCACACACTGGCATGGGTACCGTCCCCAACACGCATGGCAGGCACTCCCAGTAATTGGCCTGGAGAATCACTTGAGTGTGCATGCAAGCAGCTCCTTAACATGAGGAGTCTGGCATACATTCGCTCACGCATCGGAGTTCCCTTTTTTCTCTGCATGCACAGAAAAATATACAAGCACAATGAGGCACATACACATTTGGGCATTAGCACAAATATGCATACTTTAATTAGGAATTCATTTACATGCAAACAACACAAACATGCATGCCTCATTTTCCTCCACCCTGCCCACAACGTTTTGTTTTCAGAGAAGCATCGGTTTCAAAAGCAGCATCAGAGAAGGCATCATATAGCTTGCACAGTGTGTGGCAAGATGTTGCACACACACACACACACACACACACACACACACACACACACACACACACACACACTCAGACACACACACACACTCAGACACAGATCACAATCTCTGGAGGAACAGATAAATCATCAGCCTGCTTCGGATGGGGATGTAATCAAGAATTTTTAAATGACCACATTAATCCTGAAAGTAAAGCTGTAAAGTCTCATATATCTATTTTATATGACCAAAATAAGCAAAAAGACATAAAGAATGTTTTACTTGAAAATCAGTTCTATTAAGATGTTTACTAGGTGTTTCTGTACTTTAACATAATTGTGTAAGTAAAAATCCAGCAACTGTTAAAGATGTACATGAAATTGAGGCTTAGTTTAGTTTAGTGGACAAATGTTGAATATATATTTTGATTTATGATTTGGATGAAAAGGTTATAAAATGGTATTTGCCGTCTGAAAAGTCAATCTATGAGGAACATATGGGCTTTTGTTTATGTTAATTGATTAACCTGTGCTGTATTTTTTTCAAGGCAGATTGAATAAAGAGCACACTTGCGCTGCTTCACACTCATCTAGTTACACAAGACTGGCCAATATTTATTACGCGCTCAGGAAAATGCCCAGATTGGCCTGGGAGGCAGCTTATTTTAATAAACCTGCACATTTGCATACGCAAATATCCTTAGAACATAAAACATCTTTAAGGCGTCAAAGCTCTTTCTCTGTGCCGAGGGCCCAGAAGGCCCCTCAGCAATCACACTGAATCACACGCTAAACAGCCATCACACACCTGGGAATCGTGTGTGTGTGTGTGTGTGTGTGTGTGTGTGTGTGCGCGCGCGTCCATGAGTCCACATAAGAACGTACACAGTTTAATTTGTGTATGCATCTGTGTGTGTGCATGCATCTCGGCACTTACTCTCGATCCCCCGCCCCATTTCCCGTAACATCGGTGCTCATGGTCTCTGGTGGCCATGAGGGGGAAAACCTGAAGTGCTTCTTCAGTGAATGAGAGGAGGAAGGGGAACCACCAACACCATCATCGTGTTCAAAAAGAGAGGTGGGGGAGGAGAAGAACTGAAGAGACGGAGGAGGTAGAAAGATGAATATAATTATTGAAAACAGGAGTGGAAGAGATTTTTTTTCTATCATGCATTTCAGCATTTATTCATTTATTCATGTCAAGAAATAAGTTTAGTAACAGACTTCAGACTGGTTTTCCATTCACAAACAATGAAGGATGCCCACGCAGCAGGAAACTGCACAATGTTATGATCGCTAATAAAATGAGCATTTCCAGTAAAATAAGTTCAAAACTTTCCTCCTCACACTGACACACATGAGTGGACTCAGTTAGAAGGTCTGTTGTGTTATGCAGCTTTGTTAGATGTGCGTTAAAGGACAAGGGTCTTTCTTCAACTCTCTTCTTCTTCACTTGTAGGAAAAAACACTAGCAGCACTCTTATGGCGTCTCCAATCTGCAAGACTCTGCAAAAGTACAACATGATGCATTTTCCATCCAAAGATGTGTCTGCATTGATCAGTGGGTCTGACAAGCATCCACACACACAGCCATAAACACACAGCTGTTTTACATTGAGACAGGCGTGTCTTCCTCACTAGTTTCTATTAAAAACTCTTCCATTCAACTCAACCACTTCATTGCAATCCAAGACCAGATCATTTGATGCTAATATTGATTCCTTCACTCTGAGCTAACAGGGAGTTCGTTAAACACTCATCATTTTTTCTGAACAGCAAATAAATGTAAGTAACACAAGTATACACCAGGTAAATAACCAATTTTCATTCAATTTAAACACAGACTTTTACCTGTCAGATGTTGCATTAACATGGGAGATTGGAGAGACTGGGACATAACATTTCACACAAGAATACAAACAAATGCAGTGCTGGGTCAAATGAATGGATAAATGCAAAGTGAAAAATGAAGAACACATGAAAAGGAAGGAGAAACAGTTCAAGTGAAATAGGTGGAGGAGGTAAAATTAGACGGAGGTTAGAAGACAGGATAAGCAATGAGGGACGGGAGAGTGGAGGAAGAGCTTGGGGGGAGGGTAGGAGGAGAAGAAGATGGAGGGATGGAAAAGTGGAGGGGGGAGGGGATGAGGAGCGAGCAGGGAGGAGGGGGAAGGGAAGGACTGGTACAACAGCTGATGCTAAGTTATAATTGCTTCAATTAGCTGATAGGGCAGCCAGGGCAACAGTGTTTGAGTCGTTGCCATGGGGACGGCCGTGCGGCGTCTTCGGCAGCGCGGCGAGAGAGCCGATGATGATGATGATGTTATGAGGCGAAGGTCTGAAGCGAGAGGAGGAGGAGGAGGCGGCGGCTGACAGAGGAAAGAGGAGAGAGGAAAGAGGAAGGAAGGTGAAGATGAAGATGATGGTGGCTTCAAATGGTGGAGTGATGGAATGGGAAGAGAGAGGGATGGAGATGAAGTGAAAGAAAGGCACGCTGTTTAAAAAAAGATGAGTGAATGAGGCAAGGATTGATTATTGTCTGAGTGATAATAATGGAAGCTAATACAAAGAGCCAGCGTGCTAGAAAAGAATAGGAGGGATAGAAAGGCTGTTGGGTGGATGAATGGAGAGACGGTGAGGAAGAAATCAATTGAGATAAAATAGGAGATATGTAGCAAAAAATGGAGCCAAAGAGAAAGAGATCAAAGACCCAGATTCAGATGGAAATAATGAGAAGATTGATTTTGAAATGAAAATGATGAGAAGAGGGAAGAAGGAGTAAATGGCTGGAGAAAACAGTCAATGAGAGCCAGCACAAAAGAAAATGGGTGGATTGACTGAAGCAGAGGATGGAGGTACAGTTGCGGTGTGAAGGTATACAAGGAGACAGAAGTGGAAGAATGGGAAGGAAATTGAGATATTATAACGTGAGAGTAATGAGGGGGGGGATGCTGTGGTTGGAAGTGGCAGGTGGGTGAAGAGACAGAGACAGAGAAGTTCATTCTTATCGAGCTTTTCCTCTGTCGCTCACTGAAAAAGGAAGTGTCAGTGAATTTCAAGCAGTTTTTCTCCTCACTGGCACAATGTGCATATCTTATTTTCCCTCCTGCAAAAAGCACTTCTCTTCAGGCTTTTTAACCACTTTAGACCCAAACAAAGTGCTGTGGGATTTCAGCACGAAACAGCTGCTAAATGTTAAAAGAGTGCATCGAGCTAGAAAAGAGTCTGACTCACAATGGAGGATCATTCGATGCAGCAGAAGCAGAGTCGTCGTCTTTTTTCACACATGCTTCCTTCTTGGTGCCAAAATCAGTCACAATGCAGCTCAACCACTGACACTTTGGTCAGATATTATATGCTTCTGAGCCTCTGGTCTGCAGCTGAGATGAGGAGCAGCTGCAGAGGTCAGAGAAACTCTTTCTAACTCCTCACCTTTTTTTTTCTTTTTTAAACTTGCCCCTGCAATCATTCAACCTACAAGTCTTTATCAGCTAAACATCCATGTGCAGAGTCTAACAACAAAAAAATAACCTGAGCTCCACATACACATGATACAGAATTATCTGTAGCTGACCATTAGCTATGGACAGAGGCATCACACTGTGTCCAACAGAGAGGACTCCAGAACCTGGAAGAGAAACGTTTTATCATTTAACTTTTTTGCATTTTTTAAAAAACAAAAATTGCTTTACCAGACAACTTTCTTCTTTGGCTTGTTCTCATATATAATATTATATAATGATATAATATTGTATGTATGTTTATTTAACAAAGTCATGTATTGATGTTCACACAATGCATTTTCATTTTTCTTCAGTTTAACTTCAGTGTAGATTAAAAGTGACTATTGAAAGACATGTTGCTCCATAGAAAAATTACACCCCCCCCTCCCTCCATTGTATCGGGGTGATTGCAAATACAATAAAACCAAACCCATCTACATGACCAGATACACCCAGATACAAACATGTTATTAGTAATTTACATGAAGCAGCCTGACCTTTCAGTTGAATTGAACTCCCTGACACAGAGGGACAGGCAGGACGAGGGAGGTGAGCAGGGTGAGTATTTGGCTCCATCCTCTCCGGCTGTGATTGGCTAACTGGGAGCGATCAGCGGCCCGAGGAGCGAGCTGTCACTCTCCCTGCTCTGCTGGAAGATGGATGTTGCTGGTCAGGCAGCAGCTGTGGTGCGAGTGTGACCACGAGCGTGGGTGTGTGATTGGAGCCCAATGTCTCTCTCTCTCTCTCTCTCTCTCTCTCTATGTACGACTCGACCCTCCTCACGCGCATTGTCGCCAATTTATACATGTCAAGTGTGTATCTGCACATATGTGTTTATATAGGTGCGTGTGGACTGTCAGACCGTGGGTGTGCCGCCACCAGCGTCACACAATCGCTCAATCTTCTATCATGTCAGGGGGAGCAGACATGAGATGGCGACTTGGCAAAGATGCACACGCGCTTTCCATATATATTCATGAAAGGCCATCTTTTCACAGCAGACAGGGTTTTTCGCTCTGTTAGACGTGTGATTTATCGTCCCGCCACGCCTGAAGGTTTATATATATGGGGACTGGAGGGAGCGGCGTGCAAACCGCTGAGCTGCTCAGAGCTCGTCAGCTGTGTGTGTGTGTGTGTGAGAGTAGTGGACGCATTGTACACACACACACACACACACAGTATCAGTGCAGTGTGCCACACCCCAGTCAGAGTCAGTCTTATGTATGGTGCCCCCCCCCAGTCTGACAGCTCCACAGATTTAATGCAGCCTTAATATCCTCCTCTGACTGATCACACACACCCAGAGTGAGAGAAACTGGTTCCACGTGTGACTATTTCTCTCCACGTCTGGAGCCGGGCGATCAAGCTGACAGGTGTTATGATGTAGATCAGATGGCACATATTAATTTAATGCCAGTCGAGCCCTCTCGCCGGTGCTCAGCCAATCAGAATCTCTCTGATCCAGATACGCTCCCGTGTTTTATCCCCCACATAAAATGTCATCCGATGCTAAAAGGTCTCAATTGCAGTGACACTACATACGCGCGAGCACACAAATCAGAAAGCACACGTATAAGCTTAGGCTCAAACTGTAAATGTAGATGGGATACACACACACTTTCCACACTGTCAAGCACTAAGATGTAAATGTGATTTCATGTCAGGGACCTTAAAGCTACGATCTCTCCATAAATCAATACGAATCTTTTACAAGGTGCTTTCTTTCCACTGTCGTCCACATCCAAGCTGCACAAATCAGAAATAAAAAAAACAGGAGTTGAAAGTTTCCAGTGTCTCATGTGAAAAGCAGTCTCACGCACTTCCATGTTTCCTACTTCCAAACTGAAAAAAAAGGAGATTCTCAGAAGACAAGAATGTAAACTGTTGTGAACTGAAGTCAGAGTAACCCAGGGTTGGACATTTACTGCCAGGACACTCAGTGGGAGGGGAGGGGGGGCAGAGCACAGCTGATCTCACAGAAAATGTATTAAAGTCTGTTAAAGGCTATATATTTTGAGACACTGATGTGGAAACAAGCCCTCTGAGGGGGATTTTGAAAGAGAGAGTTCAGGTGGAAAACAAACCATCTGTTGGACCAAACATTTGAAAGTGAGTCTTAATAGAAAATGACAAGAAAGATGCCTAAATGAAATCAGGCCATAGCTGGTTTTGCATAGTTTAGAAATTTAGTATTCAAGGACATTGGAATAAAAAAAAACTTTCCACATTCAAAAGTTATCTGAGAATCATTATTAAAAGTGTTTCCAGAATAATTTTCATTTTCAGACAATGAGGCGATGCTAATGTTTGTAGGTCTGTGTGTCTGAGCTCATCATGATCTGAGGACGAGGTGAAAGCTACAGAGAGGGTCAGATTGTTGAAAACCCCCCTCCCCCTATACTTTGTGGTCTTTAGGATTTTGGTGGCAGTTGCGAGGGAAACAGTTTTTTAGACTTTTCAGTTTGACAAGTACAACCACTTCAACTGCTTTCATACAGGTTTTTTTTTTCTTTCCCTTTAGAGTCTGCTTTAGTTTCTTTTAAACTCAATGATGACTGAATGCTGTAGACATTACATGTTGTTCCCAGACTGTTAAAAAAAAAAAAGTTCACCTTTTCAGCTTTGGAAAAGGTGTAAAAATGAGCATGTGTAACCAGGTGTCATGTTTCCATTATTGCCAACTGAAGCTGCAGTTTGTTTTAAAGGAAAGACATCATTAAAGAAAATGATTGGATTTCACTCAACAACTGTGCAGATACTTGTGTTTCCATAAAATACTGACCCATCGGGATGGTTGCACTAAAAAATGTACAGATTGTTTTATTACATTTGTATGGCCACATGGGATACCCTGACCCTGCTCTCTGTCTGTCAGGAGAAACGCTGCTGACACCTCCGTCTTCAGACTGTTACTAAATGGAGAACGACTGGCCGTGAATCGCCTTCGTCTTCTATTAATTATCATCAATAACGCCTCCGCGCCCATTTATCTCTCACGCACCCACTAACCACTTCTACTGATCATCCCAACCCCCTCCATTACACACAGCCCATCCCCCCTCACACACACATCATACACAAATGCACTCACATCAATGCACATCATACACACACCAGCCCCCATTTCTCTCATACAAATACCTTCTTCAATTGCTCATTTCCCCTCCCCCTCCACTCTCCATCATCGCCCTCACCCACTCCCTTTCGTTACCTCACCCGCTCGCTCCCCGCCCTCGCCCTCCCCCCTCTTCATCACCATCCTTCACCAGTACTTGTATCAAACCCAATCTGACGACTCCAGCAAGATTTGTATTGCGTCGTCCACGAGGACACGAGCGAAGGAAGCGAGGATCTCCTTGGAAGCGATCTGCCAGAAAATGCTGACTGAAAAAAAATCAAAGGCCGTCCTCTCTGAAATCCATTCAAAGCGCCACGTTGATTGGTAGCCGTCAGCTTCTCCGGGATTCCTATCCAATCAAATTTAAATAGGAGCTGTGGTCTCTGAAGATGACCTGATCCAAAGGCAACATCTGAAGGTTGTCACTTGTTTTTGGTGCAGTATTAAAATGAGCAATCTTTTTAATAACAGCCACAGCTGACACATTTTATCTTATGAGTGCAAGAGAAGCTCAAATCAGAGGCAAATATCATTTTGTTTTGCGCCTTTAATGCATTAAAAAAATTGCTTTTTGGGGGTTTGGAAAATGTTGAAAAATGACATTCTGGGGGTTTCTGCAAAATGAAGTGTGCATTCATGAAAAATGGGCCATTGTCAGCAAACACACCAGATACTTGTGTGTCATTGCGTGTGATGGATGAGCACACGCGTCCATTTTATCTTGACAATTTTGCTGTACTGCCAACAGTACGATAAAACATCTGAAGGCATGCATCAAGCTGAGCTCGCTCCTTAGCCAAAGTATACAACACCCAAGATCACGCAATATTTTTGGAAGAATGAATTTCATCCTACGGGGCGGAATATGAGATGAATTCATCAGAGAGACCTCGAACTCTTTTCACGCTGAAGACAGCTTATTTCAATGCATTGTGATGCAGAGAAAATGACGCATGCACCCAAGACAGCATGCAAACACACACACACACACACACACACACACACACACCAGCACACGGATGAAGCGTGACAGCGGTCAGTGAATGAGGAGTTAGCAGGTGGCTTTCCCCCCGTGGAGCTGACACACAGAAAAAGAACATCACATAGGTCTTCTACACACACACACACACACACACACACACACACACAGAGGCATGCTCACAGTGCTGGATACCCGCCGGGGGCAGAGCGTGCGAGCCTCTGTCAGATCCCTCTCCTTCTCTGCCTCTTGATTTTATCACTGTGCTCTCTCGCTCTTTTCCTCCACCTCTCTCTCGCCCACACACACACACACACACTCCAAAAAAAAAAAACCCAGTCATACGAACATGTATGCAAACACGTACTCAGAAACACATGCCCACACATTTGGCGTAGCTTCTGTGCGGCCTCATATCCTCTAGCATCCGTAGTCTTTGAGCTAAAGAGCTATATTAGCTCCTCCATCTTTTTTTTTTTTTGCCCCTTGCACAGTGTGCCCTTAATGTATTCACTGCAACCAGCTACCAGCATGCAGCGAGCAAAGGTTTCACCCTGGGGCATCTCTCCCTGCTTCGCTTTGGTCCACACACATTCACTTCCTCCCAGTGTCTGTGTTGATGTGTGTGAATGTACATGTTGGTGTGTTTATACATGCACAAGTTTCCTCTCTTAATGGCATCAATGATGAAGTGTGTTTCTGAACATGTAACATGCTCCCTTCATTGATCTCCTCCGCAGAACATACAGCACGTAGAACAAGGCGGCAGATTAGAGCTAAGTAGGAGGAGGTGAGAGAGAGAGGAGCGATGCAAAATGACTCGTGTTTCCATAAAACATGGACCAACAGTTGGGCTAAGATCACATCCATGCTAATGATGACTCAATGTGAAAGCACACTCTCCTCTGTTGTGGCTCTCTGACCTTATCAAAGCAGCCTTTTCCACAGTGCAGTCGACAGATACACTGATGAATAACATGTGTCGATGATCTTTTTTTCCCACAACAAAAACTAGCACCTAACTTGCAGCCCACTATCTTTCAACTGTCAGGCATCCAAATCTCATTAAAATCTCAGTCTGTAATCTTCCCAGAGATGTCGGGTGAAGGAATGATATCCAGGATTTTAAGTGAATTGTAATTTAGAAAACAACACAAAACCAGACTACAGCTGCAATAATTAATGAATATATGACTATTAACTACATCTGAATCAGGTGCCAAATTTAGCAGGGTTTAGAAAACAATGTTCAGAGTGAATACATCTGAAAATGTGGATGGGCAAACAATGAGTTTTAAGAGACCTTAAAACTGCGATTTGGCCGTTTCAGAGCAGTAGCCTGTTCTGTGCATGTTCAGTATTATGAGCACAGATAGAGAAGCATAGATTTTAAACACAGAATAAGTGATGAGGTCACTTGGTTTCAGATTCAGTGTGGACATAATCTATGTGAAGGAGCAAAGTGATGTGATTCAGAGCCTGCTCTCTGTCACCTTCACTGATATTTGTAAAGTATGAAAAGGAGCTTGGTGCCTGGAATGAAAACAAATGCTCATTATGCACAGAGAGACCGGCGGCCATGTCTTCCAGATTAGCCTCAGGTGAAACCACAGCACGGCAGATGTTTGCATACCTGGACATACAGTATTCCATGTATGTGCTTCTGCAGGAATCAAGGAAAGATCAAGGGCCTGCACCTCTCCTCTCTCCCCTTCTGTAGGTGACGCTCAAGGCAATTAACCCTGCAGTGTGTAAATGGATTTACATAGATGTCAGAGGGATTTCCTTCCCCTAAGCAGGTGGCATCTTTTTTTTCCCCCTTCCTTTTGTGTTTTTGAAGCCTGTTCCTTATCATCATTCTGGTTGCTTCTTCCTGTTGTTTTGGGCTCTGGCGGTCTCAGAGAGA
This sequence comes from Centropyge bicolor, assembly GCA_037975185.1. NCBI lineage: Eukaryota > Metazoa > Chordata > Actinopteri > Pomacanthidae > Centropyge > Centropyge bicolor. The sequence goes on along the minus strand of JBBMOC010000011.1, from coordinate 4,622,913 downwards.
GTTTCTAAAGAGCAGCGATGACTGAAGGGAAGAGGATGTTCTGCTTATGGATACATTCCTGCTTAGGCCCAATTATCCAAACAATAAGTGCCGTTCTTGCTGAATGATTGTGATTTCAAATGACATTTTATCTCGCCTTTATTGCTTTTGAAGTGTAGCCTTGAATCTACTGTAAAAAAAAAAAAAAAAAAAAAAGGATCTCTTGAGATCTTAAAGTTGATTTTGGTGTTTATCAAAGCTCCTCATTTTGTCTGAAAGACAGAATGAAAGAGTGAGTTAAGGCTGTTGATTCTGCCACGGCTATTTATGTAAAAATGAGTGAGCAGATGTTTTCACTACTTTTCAATGGGATTGATGAATTGATTTTTTAATGTAAAATAATCATGAAAAAATACCCATCACTGTTTTCAAAAGCTCCAGTTACAATGATATAAGGCGGAGAAGAACAGCAGATCCTCCCATTTCCTGAAGCTGGAGTTGGAGAACTTTGCTCAAAAAATAGCTGAAACAATGAATTAATTATCAAAATAGTTTAGATTAATAGATTAATGTTCAACTGATAAACAAATTCATTCATTCATCAGTGGTTAAAAGTAGCTTCTTACTGCCTCGACAGTCTGGTTTGCTCCTGTATCGTCACTCTGCCAGTCTCCTTTCATGGAAGATTCACAGACAGCTTTACTGCAGCCTATGTATAAGAAAATGTTTTTATATTAGTCTTCCATCAGTTTGAAGTGGAACAAGCTTGTCCGACAGATCGTGTACATGTCGAGCTGTAAATGCTGCAGAGCTGGCGGATCTCCTCTGCTTACATACGTTAACAACCCCTGACACGCCACATGTCTGACTATGTATAATTCATAGATGTAGGATCAACCTTTTGATCTCGGAGGACTGCAGATGGTATCAGGTCAAATTTGTGCATGAGGATTAGAAGATGAATTTTCCCCACGTTTAAGCAGCAGCACTTTGATTCGGTCTCAGCGGAAAACATAAAAAAAAAAAGGAGTGGAGTCGATGCTGCGAGCTGCTCGACTTTGAAGCGCTTTACAGGGAGAAGAGATGCAAAGAGAGGAGAGAAGAAACCACAGGCCCGACTAAGGACTGACTGACTGACAGTCCAGACAAGAGAGGTTTCTATCAACACTGCAGATCATGATGCTGAATCTCAACCTGGTGCTCAGATCTTATCTTTTCTCTCCAGGTTTTCCTACTCGCTGTGTCTTGACTTTGCTTATACAACTCCTGGCAGAGCAATAGACATGAAATGTGTATCTCTGTTGTCTGTACATCAGAACATGTTCACACTGTTGTCCTGTACACATGGATTTTCTAGGACAAGACATAGATATTTTCAGTTTTCTCACAATGTGAACTTACAATGCCAAGTACAATGGCTCAGCTATACTTTGTGTTTCGTTCTAATTTGCAAATGTAAGCACGCAAACATTCTAAAATGAGATGGTAGACATGTTAACATTATACCTTTTCTTATAAAAAAAAAAAAAAAAAAGCTTGTTATCATTGTGTTAACACTTTGTATTTTGCAGGACAAGTAGGATCCGGGATAGAATTATAAAATATGTTGTGAAAAGGTTGTGGTCTGGACCAACTGAGGTAGAAACGGAAACAGAAAACATCTTTAATTAAGGAAAAAAAAAAAAACACCAGAGAAAAAACTCAGAAGGAGGTGACAGCCGGCGGGCTGGCTGGAGAGTGGACGGCTGAGATGATGGTCTGGCGGTGGACGTAGCTGGAGACACAGAGGCACATACAACTGGAAACTGGAACTGGAGAAAGACTCGAGGTGAGTACGAGGAAAAGATAGCATTTAGCTGTCGATCGCTGAAGAAACTGGTGGACCGGATTATACCATATGGGAAGGAATAACCTGGCACCGGAGTGGAGTCCGGACCAGGTGAATACAAAAACCCAGACCACAACAAAATAGGTTTTAAATCTGGACCAGCAGGAAAATCTGCCAAACTCAATATTGTGCTGCATTCAAATAATCAGAGAAGTTATTGTTACTGTTATAAGTAAAGAGGCCCTGCAAACTCTTTAAAGCAACACTGCAACAAGTGATGGTTCAATTTCAGGTCAATTTAGTGTCAGTGAAATGACTCAGTTACGTCCATTAATCCAGCAATATTTATCCACAGTTTCCTTCAAACTCATGGATGTGTTATTCAAGCTGAGCTTCAGTCACACATGTATCTGCTGTCATTAAGTCAGTCAGTCGCTAAGTCCTCGGGCTCGTTCTCGTCACAAAGGCCTGGCAGCAGTATGTGTGTGTGCTATAGGTTTGGAGATAAGTTGTTAAATCTACAGACAGGCATCAAAGTCAGGAGCATTCCACTTCCTTCTCTAAAAGAACAGTGTTTACAACGTGACTTACAGCTTTTAATCTCTCTCTCAGAAGCTGTTTCAAATGTAAAAACCTCAAGGCCGATAACAGCTGAAACTCTTCTTCTGCCGTGTGGAGCTGCAGGAAGTCTGCATTTATCCTTTCAAAAGCACTGTTGATAAAAGCATGAATGCAACACTGGACCATCAGACTGTCTCTCTCTCAAAAAAAAACCACACACTCACAAGGTCAAGCACGAGCATTCTGCACATATTCTTAGCAAAAGCAGCCATCTCACACAATCACTGGCAATGTGAGGGAGTCATTCAACGAAGGACGATAGAGATGATTTATCCAGGAAATAAAAGGCACGGTTCAATCAAGTTTATTCACAAAAATCCCTTTCATTTTTTTCATTCCTCCACTGTGTTCATTCATGAAAGTTTAGAGGAACAAAGCTTGTCAAATATCAAAACCAACTCCATTGTAACGTCCAAAGTTTTGCCCACACACACACACCTCAGGTAAGTGGTGTTAACACTATTAGAATTCATCCTCTGGGGATCATTAAAGTCATTTTTTTTTGTCAATCCATGTGTTAGATTTTGAGATATTTCAAAACAGAGGTGGAAGCTTTGACCTGTTGGTGGCGCTACAGGAAAAGTCAGGAGGAGTGGAATTCATTAAAATCCATCTTTGAGGGATCGTTCATGTCTGTAACACGTGTCATGGCGCTCCATCCTGTAACGCCGACTATGCAGTGAAAACCACACTGACTCTCCTGTTGCAGTGAAGAGGCCTCTTCTCGGTAATGTCTGTTTCCTTGAAGCCTTATTGCTACTAAACAATACACAACAAGTGCAGAGGAACAGGAACTACAGCGTCCAAACTTGCGGATGAGGAAGTTTCTTTTTTAATGATTCCTGGTGAGATTTACAGATACAAACAGTGTTGACATTCCTTCAGGTTGCATATCTCAAGAACACACATACAGCTTCTCATGCACACACACACACACAGTATAAAGTGCATGCACGTATACAGTAATAATGCTGGCTCATTTAGCCTCAACTTCCTCTCTCTGCATTATTGATGTTTGATACATCAACTGCAGGAAACAGCAGGAGGATTTTAGGATATGTCGTCCTCAACTGACCCAAGACTTCTGATGCACGTGTAGCCTGTGTGTGTATATACAGTACGTACATGTATAACTCAGTGACTGAATCCAACATGACATCTGCACAAATCTGACTCAAGGTGAAAAGTGTTTAACCTTGCAGTATCAATATAAAACAGTGAGCTCCATGACTGAGCGTTTCCACCTAGAAACCAGAAACACGGATTGCGACAGTCGAGGTTTCATATGTCAAATAGGTAAGAAAGCAATGTCATGACTCATGATATCTGTTACAGCCAGTAAGTCAGTTTCCAGTTTGAACACGTGTGGCTGAGTTACTCATGTGCTGTCACTCGTCATTAAGCATAAAGTAAAAATTTTTTTTTGTGTGTCTGGCAAAGAGAAGTGGAAGGTAGGATCCACCTGCCGGCAGGTGGAGGAGTCCTGGGCGGAGCTAAAGACAGAGGCTGAATTGTAGAGTTGCTTCTAAGTCATTAAAAGGCATGAGGGATGTAAATATGTAGTTTGGTCAAGCAGAATTGAACTTAAATTAAATGGTGGCGATTGGAAAGTCCAGGCGTTATCAACAGATGGTATCATCACTGAAATAGAAAGATTGTGTGAAAGACGCCTCTGCCTCCATGTACACAGCTGTGGTGTCAGTCAGCCAATTGAAGAAATTCAATTTAAACTTCTTTTTCCCACCAAGTTATCACAACACATTTTCACGCTCAAACACACACACACACACCTCCAAACAAATCACCCCTTTTACCTTTTACAGCCTTTTCTGAGAGGAGATTTATACAGTTTGCTCTCTTCACTGCCGCTGATTTATGTGTGTATGTTTTCCGTTTTCAAGGTCTCAGCTTTTATTAGTGGTAGCGAGCGCGACAGTTTGATCTTGTCGGAGTCTATGACTTTGTTTCTCCCACACGCTGACTCTGGGATGATGGATAGCACAGAGGTGTTTTACTGCCAGAGGCCCGTGCGGATACGATTTGTGATTTAAATTGGAAGGAGACAATGATGGAGAATTTTCATGTCGTGTCCATTTTATCAGCATCTTCACACACGTGCAGGCTGATGAACAGAGCCCTTGCTGCATGTGCTCTCGAACTTGTGTCTTCGTGAGGACGCATTTGAGTTTCTTTTTTTTTTTGTTGAGATTGAGGACATACTTGGAAAGTTAGGACATTTTGACCTTTGATCTTTCAGAAGGTAAAACATGGACTTTGGATCAGGCTAAGAATTAGGTTATTGACAGTGAGGGTCCTCAATAGTATAGAATTAAAAATGTGTGTGTCCTATGACGGTTAATCCAAAATTTCAGTTGTCTGCATGATCCCAGTTGGTTATCAAGTTTAGTTTAATGTGTAACTTTAGTTTCATTTTGATGATGATGTAAATAAGAAATAATATGTTATAACAGCAACAGGACAAACATTTAGGCATTTTCAAATATGAAAACAGCAGCTTTATTAGCTTTAACCACAAAATGATGCTGCAACAGAAAACAGCATCATATCTATATTCAGCAAATCAATTGTTTTAAATTCCCCCTCTTTGTGTAAATTTTGGGGAAAATTTCCCCATTGTGGGATGAATAAAGGAATTTTTAAAAAAAATGGTTTCTGCTTCAGGTGAGGACCTTCAGCTCTGGGATTTTAGGATTATACCTGACAGGATTTAGGTCAGTAGATATTTATCTTCAAGTATTTAGTATTTCACTTTCATAAAGGTCAAAACTGAAATAGCAGAAGTCAAATTATCATGACAGGAAGTGTTTCAGCCACAGTTTTTAGTCATCCACACACACACACACATATATATGCTAATATCTTAGGAGCAGCCACTCTGTCCTCAGTCCCTGGCTCACTCTCTCCTGCCTCACACTTGCTCTCCCTCCCTGCACCTGTCCCTTCACTGTCCACCTCTGTCACTTCTATCAGAAGGTTAAAGCAGGATTATTCTCACCTGATATTATGGTGAGGGAAAGCACATCAGCACAATATTTCCAGGGCGGGTCTACGTGGGTTGACATTAATTTACTGCTTGGTGTGTGAGAGAGAGAGAGAGCATGATGAGAGTTCAAAGGTTAAATACCTAACATGGTTGCTGGTATTGATTTAGTAACAAATGATGCTGTGGTCCCAGGCTTTGATTCTGAGCTGCATAAACGCTCACACATTAATGGACATTTATTATTTTTTTTTAGGTTGAACTAAACTTTACATTCTCATTTTTGGTGTTAGGAAATATCCCACATATTCCCATCTCAGTGAGTGAGTGAGTTTGTACTTCACTCTGATTCCAGCAGCCAGCAGTTGTCATTCACGTTGTCTCAACACAGGCTGAGTCATCACAGCTCTCGTACATTCACCGGGGGGGTTGATGTTGCGGTGACGGCGAATGGCTCGACAGCTGAAACTCACAGAAACCGGACGTCCTGAAACCTCGACGCTCGCTACGATTCTCAGTATCTAATATGTGGAGCAGTCGAAAGAGTTCAAGTTATTTAATAATGTCTGGCCTCCTTTTTAGCACCTACACAGATACTGCACCTTGTACACGACAGTATCTGCTGGTCTGAACCATACATATATATATATATATATATATATATATATATATTCCTGACATTATGTTGAGAGAAAGCACATCAACACATTATTTCCAGGGCAGGTCTATATGGGTTGACATTAATTTACTGTGTAGTGTGTGTGTGTGTGTGTGCAGCTTCACTTTGACTTTAATGCAACCTTTGTATATAAAAATACAAGGTCGGCAGCACTGTGGCAGTTATTTTTCCTATGTAATTAGTTGTGTAAAGGGAATTGTAGTTACAGAGCGGCATAATGAGAACCAGGGATTTGCTGAATGGGGTATTAGTATGCAAGTGTGTATGCATGCACCATACTGTGGGCTTGGCTTGTGCCAGTATGGGGGGTTATATAGTGGTAGTGTATGGAGACACACACACACAAATATATACCAGTCCCTGCTGTTACCACTGAGATTTCATTATTCACAGTGCACTCCACTCATAAAAGGAAAGCAATTATGATGGAGCAGCCCAGCTTTTGATGTTGAAAATGCATGTTGAACATTCTTCATGCTCATGGTTGGCAATGTGTGTGGAAGCCATGGGTCCATGGTGGGGGAGGTGTATCTAATGCATTGAGCCATTCAACTGTGATTCCAATGTATGCGTCTGTATTATTGCTCTATGCATATACAGTATTTGCGCATGCATGTATCATTCCACATGCATGTATGATGAGGCCGTCAACTGCGGCTGTTAAAAATGTAAAAAGTGCTGCCTTCATACGCCCTGTCAGAGTCTCATTACCTGTGCATAGTAAAGCAGCAGGGCTGATTAATTCCATATATGTTTTCATAAGGAATGCCATGCGTGCATACACTGCCTGTTGGGAGATGGATTGCAGACCTCTTAGACCCTGGCGCGTGAACCCACAATGCAACTCACAGTCGGCACAAACCACACCCTGAAATATTGATCAAAGTCAGTGCATCTTCACATAGAAAGGCAGAAACAATGAATATGAGCGCTTCTTAGACAGAAGCAGTCACATGTGGTTCAGGGTGGATTTTCAGGAATGAAGAAACTCTGTGGTGTTAATTGCTATTATTCATTTATTAGCCTGGATACCTGTTACCTGTTACCATTAATCTTTATATTAATAAGGGCTGGTGTAATGCATACTGAAGAGGTGAGCTGAAGAAAAAATGAGAAGAGGATTTTTTTTTTTTATTTTTTTTTTTATCATCCCCAACTGTGCATTTACCAACAGGGTAAGTGTTTGTCTGGAGTCCACAAAAATAAAAAGGAAACCCAAAGGGGGCTTTTGTAGGTGTGATAAAACCAAGTAATCAATGTGGTGAGTTGAAATGCAGGGTTTTTTTTTTTTTTCCAAATCTATATCCACCCTGGTATGTGCTAACCCTGCATTCACTCGTGTTTTACAAATTGCATCTGAAAATCCAAAGTATGGTTTCAACATGATTTCCAGTGGAAGTGATTCATGTGATGAATATATCATAACTAGACTCGACACCCACGGACGGCCCCCGTCTTCATCTGCTCCCCTGAGGAATCTCTGTGTATGTGTGTGTGTGTGTGTGTGTGTGTGTGTGTGTGTGTGTGTGTGTGCGTGCGTGCGTGCGTGTGTGTGTGTGTGTGTGTATGTGTGTGTGTGTGTGTGTGTATTCATGTGCATCTCCATCTCTGTTTGCCTGTGTTGCCATTTGTGCTACTTGTGCGTGGTGCAACTTCCTGGAAAGCAAGTCTGACTAATCTGGCCACCCAAACAGTAACAACAACAACAGGCCTGAAAGATGACCTCCAACCACACGACGATATCACACACACACCACACAGGCGCACAGCAGTCTGCAGCTTCACTGTCCTCTCATCCATGGCCATCTGGCTCCAACATGAATGATAATATGATTACAATGGATTTCATATTGTTATTGGATTATCTAAAGGTCACCATGTCACATTCATGTCTTGTTCATGATGTAACAGTTTTTAAATCCCCGCTGATGATATACATCAAGTTGGCTCATTTTCATGGGGGCATTTTGTGATCTGCCAAAATTCCTAGAAACACACTACATGTGCATACAGGCAGAGAGATGAAGCAGCGGAGCTAAATGTTTCAGTGAAACAGGGCAGGTCACGAACACTCCTGTTGTTTTATTTAGTAGCCTTGTCTGTTTTCTTTCATGAAAGCGAGTGGTCTCTTTGTGAAATTTCAGTCACGTTTTCAGGCAGGTTATAGCACAGAAGCTGCTCTCCTTAGGGTTTGAAATGATCTTCTCTGAGGAGCTGACTGTGGTCGAAGCACTGTTTTAATCCTGTTGACTCTGTCTGTGGCTTTTGACACTGTTGATCATTTGAACTGAACATCTCAAAAACTGATTTGGTTTTAGGTTCTCAGCTTCTGTTCCTACCTGGGAGGGGAGGTTACCTTATCTATTCTCTGGCCCTTATGTTTTCTATTCTTGGTCATAGTATTAAAAACATGATATCAGTTGAAGTTCAAGTCCTTTATTTGTCCCCGAGGGCCAGTTGGTTTTGCCACTAAGAACAAGAACACAGGGTGACACAAAAGATAAAGAAACCACACACACATAACAAACCAACCAACATACTATGTATAATGGATTCAGATTCAGACTTTTCTCCTGAGATTCTTCCACCGACTGTTGTCACGCTTGGTAATAATCTGTGCCTGTTTGTGAGATGCATGAAAGACAAAGTGGAAATTGGCCTGCTGGCCTTTCTTACACAGTATATCAGAATTCCTATCAAAGGTCATCTTGTTAGTTATGATGCTCAAATACTTAAGACTCAAGAATCTGTTAATCGCAGGCTTTGCAGGGGTCGGGTGGTGACTTCTGAAATCAACGTATATGTCCTTGGTTTTGGTCACATTCAGCCTCTTGACCTTCTATGTGCATAACGTGAACACACTCTTATAAATCACTTTTAAATGCTTTCTATTTTAGACTTACTTTTTATTGGTTTTACTCTTTGTTTTATTCCATTGTATTGTATTTAAAGTGCTTTGCAGTTTTTTCTTCTTCATCATTATTATTATTATAGTCAATGTTATTATTTGGGTTCTTTGCCTTTACATGCATGTATTCCTGTTTCCACAGTGGAATGAAGGTCAGGGCCGGACGGAGACAGGATTACCTGGGATTAACAAAGACTATCAGTAGCCAGCTAATGAGGGCCAGAGGTTTCCTCTCTTGCTCCTGCCTCTGGTGCCAGTGCCAGAGTATAAATAGCATCTAAACCTGCCACACTAATCCACATTACATACAAATGAAGCTAATCCATCTTTCATTCATTCATCGCTGGGACCAATTTTGCCTCATTTGTACTGGTGGATCTGTGTGGAAGCTCATTAATGATGGTTTTATTATTCATGCAGCTGTTGCCCAAAGGACGTGGGGCTTGGATAATGCACGGTGTGTTCCTCGGCCGTCTGGCTGCCCTCCTGAGAAAAACGCAATGTTTGATAGAAAATGTAACTTTGTTTTGGAAAGCTATGAATTTGCTGTATTTGTTTGCGTTAATGAGCATTTTGAATAAGTCATAAAGGGACGTTCCACTGATAAACATAATTGAACAAATAACCCCGATGATGTAATAGTGATGTCATCAGGGATGTCTCCGCTTGGGCTTGACCTTTGACAAAAAAGGCTGCATTACAAACTGGATGTGTGTGTTTGGAAAGCAGTGAGCATGTAGGAGGAAGGGAGTGTCTAATCAAAGAAATGTATCATGGAAAATGTAGGTTCCAGAACTTGACTCACACGGACGAGTAAAAGTCAGGACCTTTGCAGCTGGAGTAGCCTTTTAGTAAACTGTATACACTGGATGATAATATGCAACCTTTGTCCCACCAAGTAAACTGTGATATTGCACATACATAATCCACCATCTTTCTTATAAAATAGTTCCTAATTTTTATAGTCTAGACTGAAAGAGAGCTCATCAAAAATTAAATGTTGTGATGTAAAATACTACTACTCTGGCCAACCTGTTACTACTACTCCAAATATACTCAAAAAATATGACATTATTGCTTGCTGGGAAAAAAGCCCATGCGTCTTTATACGAATATGCTAAAGTGCACATTTTCTCATACACATGGTCAGTGCAGAGCTGCTGGTTTACCAGATCCTCATGTGACCTCTTTTCGATCTCAGACGAACCCTCTGCTCTAAAATCCTTGCCTGCACGCTGCCAAAAGTTTTGAGGATGAAATAGTTTGTATTGATGCTGAATAAGTGAAACCTTCTGCTGGAGCTGAGCTTTTCAGGTCACTGTGTTTGGGGGTTCAGTCCTTCAGACGAGTTGGATGGTTTCACTGATACCAGTGTCGTGTAAGAGTTCACTCTCGTGCAGACGGCTCCGTGTGAAATCCAAACCATACGCTGCTACGACTGCACTTCCCTATAAACCAAAACAGAATCAAAAACAACTTCAGCTTGCTGTCTGGGCGGTTTTCATTGCACGAAAGGTCATCAAACATGCCATGTGGTCCTGGACGCCGTCCACTGCAGCTTTCCTCTGCCTGAACGAGCCTGAACGGGCTGAAGGAAACACACACAGGAAACAGTTCTGGAAATCATTTGGATCTTGTCATAGTACGAAGTTCGGATTTTACAACTGGAGAGCGGTTTCTCTGCTGCAGACTGTCTTCAACACAAAACGTTCAATGAGTGTAATTTTCCATCAGTAGACTGAAGATTAGAGCTGAAGTGTCAGAACAAACTTTCCTCATTGCAGTTTTAGTTCATCTTATAAAACACCCAGAGTGATAGAACCATCATTACCCCCCACCCCCCCACCCCGCTACTGAAGGGGTGTCTGAATACTGTACCGAATGGAGAATAACAAGCTGCACAGCTGTTTACAGCCACTCCTGCCTCGACATATTTCTCAGGCACAGTCACCGACAGCCTGTTTGTGCCAAGGCTTTGTCGGCAGAATTCTTGTGGTTTACAGACCGAGTAGCAACACATCGTTTCCATCCCTGCTGGTGGTTTTCAAGTCTGTCTGAAAAACCGCGTCTGGCCCCTGCGTGTCACATCATCCTGACCTACATCCATCTCTCCTCTCCCTCCGTCCCGCTTCCTGTCTGTGAGCAGTCTTCATGCGGAGGGAATGAGTTCATTCTGCGACCACGAGACAATACCTCACCCTTCCTCTGCAGCCCTCCATCTGAATCACAGGCAGAGAGAGAGGAGGGTGGAACACATCTCCATCTCCCCTCCTCTCTTCATCTGTCCAAAACAAACTGTGAGGATGTGTCTGTGCATCAGCTAGTCAGGCCTGCACAGTCCTGACAGGTTTCCAGTAACCTGCCGTCATCCTGCAGGGAGGGGCAGGCTCCACCCGTGTCTCTGTGGGCAGGTGTGGACGAGCGGTTACCTGGCTGAGCAGCTGCTTTATAATCTGACTGAAGGTTAACTGCTTGATTCATTGACTGACCTGTCGAACTGCTAAGAGACCGGCCGGACAGTTGACTGACTGGATGACTTGTGTGGGAAGGTTTTCAAAAGAGGATGGAAGGTGTTTTCTCAAAGTGCCATTTCCCATTGTTGAATCACCGGCTAAATGTGGATGATGTGTTTGTTGGACGTGGCAAAAACAGAGGCGTTTTCCAATGTGTCTGCATTAATGTGACATATGGTATTAATTCATTGTTTCCTGCTTACTAAACTACCAGTGGAATGACTGGATGACTTACTGGTGCAGGGCTGCTGGTTTGTATTTTGCATCATGGCATAACTGGTTTGTTGGCTGATTTGCTGACTGAAAAGCTGATATCAACAAATCCTTTGCCAGAGCTGGGAGGAAGTGTCCATACTCTGTGACAAGAAGCAATATAGGGGAAGAGGACTTGGAGCACATGAGGGAGAAGGAAGGATGAGAAGAAGAAGACAGATGAGGTACATAAGAGAATGTGTTGAGCTTCCCAAGGATGGTGGGTTTTTTAAGGCCAACCTGGAGGTCAGCATCACCTTAAACTAAAGTCTTAGAATCTAATAAAACTTTATCAATGCCCAATTCTAACTCGGTTATTTAATATTAAATGGAATCTATAAATATTAATATTATTAGTATTTTCACATTTTCAGGTTTGGAGTATAAACAATAACTGACAGATTTTTTTTTCACCGATTTTTTGTGTTTTGATTTTCATTTTTGTCTTTTTTGTCCTTGAGTTCTGAGGGTGAAAATCTATTCATATTTACACAAATATCTTATTCTATCTGAAGCATCACTAACCTATTACAGCATCAGGCTTCTGTTTCAGTATCAAATTGATCAATATGTAGCCCAGTTGTTCTGTTGTTCTTCTTCATGAGTTGTGGAGAAAGAGCTCTCTCGTGCTGCAGATCACAGTCCAATCACAAGGACAGGTCTGCAGCTACAGAGGTGAACTTCATTAGAACGGCAGCTGCTGTAGGCACTGCCTGTCAGCTTCAGCAGAGGACTCAACATGGAGAGAAGAGGGAGACTGAAGAGGGCAAGTCACTGCTTTTATGAGATCAAGATTGATTCTGCAGAACCTGGTCTCTTTCTTTACAATGGCTCTGTCCAAAATATTGAGAAGAGTCAGAGTCAGAGTCTGAGTGAATTCTACAGCAGAGAGAACAACATCACTAACACCTGCTCACCAACAGGTCTCCTCATCATCACAACAGCCCTGATGCCTCTATGCAGATTGACAACTGCCTCCATGAGTCACTTGTTTACTTAACCTTATCTTCCAACAGAAGCTTGAGGGCATCATAGTTTTGTGACACATGATGAAAATGAAAAGTAGGCGCAGTGATGCTGATCAAAAACTGTTTTTGCATATGACTCTGCTTGAATTGCATGGACCACTGCCAAGTGCAACAACAGTGGCTACATGAAATATCATCACAGTGTGAACCCCGCCCTTAATTCCACTCATGACAGCAGCTCCATCGCAGCATTGACTGATGATGCAAATTAGGCTGGTAACCAAATTCTAAGCACCAGAGTAGTGATGAAGTGAAACTGCTCTCCCTGCGAGGAAGAGTTTCTAATATGGGCAGACCAATTCATCAGATATACAGTGAGCAAACTTTGGTTATTTCAATGTGGCAAATTTATGAAATCAACAAGGACAAATACTTTTATTCCTGAGCTTGTTTTTCTTTACTAGAAAACAAAAAACAGCAGTGTAGTGTTTGGCTGCACTACTCAAAAACTCACTGTTAGAAATGTGGCATTGATGCAACCAAACATTGCTGAATTGAAATTAGTAGCATGTCCAACACTGTTCGAACAAAGTGCAGCACAGTGGAAACTAAAGATGTGACTTTGACTCATGACACCACTAAAACACTTTCTATAACATTCATGTGTGTTTTGAAAGACAAACAGCGTCATCCTCCTGATACGGATGATACACCAGAAAACCCCTTCAACATTTAACCTATTGTGTCATTCAGTTTGGAGAACATGTGCACTGGGTGTGATCATGTTGCTAAATAATGTGACCTTTTGTTAGAGATCAGCTGATCAGGCTTTACAACATTGGAATCCGGCGGTTCCTTGTTTCTGAGGAACATAAACAGGATACAGGATACATACGATATAAAAACATACACAATTATGGTAAATACCCTTTTGCATTGTTCATGTTTGACTGTTACATGAGTTGTGCCTTGGCTCCTTGGAGCAGGTATTTAATGTGAAAGTGTCCCTGGCTTCTCGAACAGAAGAGGCTTTTACATGAAACCAAGCACTGGAAAATCAAGGGTATTTGCAGCTAATACTTACAACCGAGCCAAACTTGCTTTCAATGGCTCTGGCTCTGAGCGCAGAGCTAAATCTGTTCAGGGAATCTGTTCCCGTGGTTCCTGATGCTGTACTGCTGCCATGCTGGCTCCGCTCCCACTACTATCCTCTCCTCTTACAGGAAGCGGCAGGGAAACGCTGGGCACCATGGCAACGCTGGTACGCCAGATCCCGCATTTGTGGTTATTACTGCATCGCGTCTGTTTCTCAGCGCAACATTACGTTAAGGTTTTTGCTCGTGTATTAAAAGGTGGGGGAAACATATTGTATGTAGGTGAGTGTGAGAGATCAGACACAGCAGCTCAGGATCATAATCACAAGGCCCCAAAGCCCAGAGCTCATTTGCCAGTCAGGAAACATTAGAGCTGTTTCTTCACAACCTGCTGCAGCTCTTTATTCACCTTCTGTAGAGAAAAACATTCACTTCAAATGCTTCTTTTTTGCACTTTTTTTTTTGCATGTGCACACAAAGGGAACGTGCACAGCGTCTGTTTACAATCGAGGCTGTGTTTGGACCTGTTTTTGTGCTTCAATAGACGGGTTCCTGTGTGGTTTCATAGTTGCAGGGGTTAATCTGGGTGATTCTCTGAGGTGGAGTCACTCATCATGCACTCATCAATTATGCAGCTCTTGGAATGCATTGCATCTGTAAAATGTCTCCAGCCATATACTATTAACCTCTTTCAAACTCTGAGGCTCGGGCATCTCGCCACATGAATAAGTCAATAAACATGCTTGTAGCTTTCTGAAAACATACATGTTTAAATCAATGTCGCTTGAATTAATTTCAAAGCGACGGCTGTATGAAATATATATATATGTTAAAAAAAAAAGTTGTTTTTATAGAGGAATGTATACAAAGTAACTGGAGCAAACATGGCAATGGACAGGCAGCGAATATGAGAGAGAAAAGCTCAGTGTTAAAAAAAAATGAAGGCAAGCAGATGGCGATGGCAGAAGAAGAGAGGAAGAGAAACGGAGAGGTGAATCCACGCTACGAGACGTGGTAGCAGATGGAGAGAGAGAAGCGAAAGACAGAGTCATTTAGGGACAGCACGCAGGAGCAGAAGGAGACGAGGAGAGGAAGACAGCGAGAGAGCAGATGAGTGTGTTAGAAAACCACTCAGCCGCTTTAGACAGCTTGAGAAAATAGACCACAGAAACCCTCGGCGAGGTTCATCTCAGGTAACGGCTGCCGCGCTCATCCACACAGCTGATAATGAGACAACAGCGCAGTAGAAAGCCTGGCTGTTAGTGGTTAGTTGTGAGCCATCATCATCTCTGAAATCACGTAGTCCACTGAGGACTGAGCGGCCTCGTCTTTTATTTCAATGCCAGTCAGTCTGTGAGAGCAGGAGGGTTGTTTTTGTGTCCTCACTGATTGACTTGACATCTTATATTGTTAAAGAAATAGGATTTTTTTTGTTTGCTTAATCCATTCAAAAAACAATCTGTAACATGTGGTTTTAGACTGCAGGAAGAAACAGTGCCCAGACGAGTTTAAGGTGTCTAGACACAAAGCAAATATTCACCTTTTATTTAATGTGCTCATTCTCCGCAAATAGTGAACATACATGCTACATGTTAGCTGTAAACCAGTTGGACACAGTCTGGCATTGTGCCAGCTCATCCTCTGACTGAACTCTGAACTCACCAACAACCCTGCTTCTTCTGTCTGTTCCCCCCACTCGCACTCTTTTTTCCTCTCGTCTCTGTACGTTCATGAAGCAGCCGAGGGATTTACACAAATGTGCCGCTCAAGTCGAATCACTTTCCACTCGCAGCCCCAATCTTTGCCAATAAATTGCATCTTGTTATTGATGTCATATGCAATCGTGCCGCCCTTATAATAGCTCCGGTCCTTGGTCTGTGTCTGCAGACGATGCGTTCAGGCACAGTGCCTGAGTGTCGGTCGCCTGCGTTTTGGCAGAACCCAACACACAATCGCTGTAAGAAAATAGACTTAAAGTGTAAAAATATGTTTGGGGTTGTGCTCACACACACGCAGCACATAAAGCAAGTGAAACACGAGCCTGTGTCGACAGCTGGACTGAATAAAACAGACACGGATCTGTCAGACGTGAGAGATTGACGAGTGAAGAACGTGGCTGAAACGCCTCCTGTGTCGACCCAGCGAGCTCTTTCCCCTTGTTTCCAGTCTTTATGCTAAGCTAAGCCAACCGTCTCCTGGCTGTAGCTTCATATTTACAGCACAGACATGAGAGCAATAACGACCTCATCGAACTAAGGAAGTCACTGAGTCTATTCCCAAACTGTACTGGAGCATCTAAAGCTTTAATTTACATGAGTCATCTAGTTTGTTTTGTACATTAACAGAAATGTAAAAACAAGCCTCTGTGGTTTCAGATCCAAGCCTCAGTTATTTCCTGGCAAACAACAGCGACGCTGCCAACCTGCTTTATAGCTGGAGTACTGGGCGAGCGGCCAGGCGTCTGTTGGTCAAGATGTAGTTCCCAAACGTAGCTCGCCAAATTTAATCAGATCAGTGTAAAGGTTGGGGAAGAGACAGCTTTAGAGATGCTGTAAGTTTAACTTCACAGCCAGGCTTTTCCCCGGCCTCCAGTCTGTACGCAAAGGGTTAACCATGTCCTGGCTCCAGCTCTGTTCACCACAAACATGAGACTCATATCGATCTTGTCGTGTCAGTCAGAAAGCTGATAAGTGCATTGAAATTATATATATATATATATATATATATAAGATTAGTGAGAAAGAAGGCCGGGTAGATTTTAATAAATGACTAAGCGACACATCTCACAACTAGGACACAGCTGCATGAAACTCCAGCTGCTCTACACATTGTTAAAGACACCAGCATCCTGCTTTGGCAGCACACACACATTTGCTGGGCTGAGAAACGGCAGCTGCTCTGCATGGATAGTTATTATATCATATTAGAGCAAAGTTATAGACATCCAGTCATCGCACAAGTTTTTCCGTGGTTGCAGCCGCATTTTTACTTTATCACCAGAAGGACTTGTTTGGAAAATGCCTGCAGGACTAATAGAGCAGAAATGCATTGTGGGGATGTAACCTTTGTGTGTGGTGATGCATTACCACTACATGCATTTACTATGAGCTGTTCAGGGTCTCATTTGTTGTGCTGGTTTTTTGAGCGTGCGTCTGGGAGTCTTAGTGTGTATAAAGTCATGTCGTCTAATCCAGCACAGTCAGAAAGAAAGTACGAGCTGAATCATTTCGGCTCCCCAGCTTGAGTTTCACTATGCCTGAGAGAAAACACCAGCAGTGGCTCTTTGATGGGAAGATCAGTCATCTTTATCTGAAACTCAGCTGAAGCTTTCAGTCCCATTACTGCTGCACTCTAACACAGTCAGCGACTATTTACTGACTCTCGCTATCTGTCGTCATCTTTAACAGTAAAACACAATAATGAGGTTTCCATAGAGTCATAACATCTCAGCTGTGATTCATAGGAATTTTGGTCAGACTTGAATCTGGACCCAGATCTGCTCCACAGCTGTTTTCATCACCTCACCGAATTCTGGGCCGGGACGAGGGGGAACTCCTGCCAGGGGTCAGCGAGTGTGTGGATGAGAGAGAAAACATCAGCTGTACAGTGAAAAAGAGGGCATTGAGTTTGTGGAGAGTGTCTGTCTGTGTGTTTGTTTGTCAGTGTGTGTGTGTGGTGCCACTGAGGCCTGAGTGAGGTTGACACAGAGCAGAGCATTTACCAGACATGGCCATGAAACAGAGCCACTTCCTTGGAGATGCTGTGTCTTCCTGGAAAGAATGTGACCTGCAGCAACATGCCTCAAACTGTCCATCCTGCTTCGCTCTTATGGGGATGATGCACTGAAAACATCCACCATATTGTCAACCTTTGTTTTCAGAAAGATCGAGCTCCGTATCATGGCAGAGGAATGCGAGCTCTGGTCACAACAGAAAGCGCCACAGTGGAACTCACAGAGTCGGTTAAAAAACCTGGCTGGTGCAGCAGCTAATAAACTATGATGCTTCCTCCATCTTCCTGTTGCTGCTGTCAGCTGTTGCTATACGACACAGACAGCTAAGTCAAATCTGACCAGAGCTGAACTTCAGCCCACTGTTTGTTAGATTAATTATATGTTAAGGTTGTTTTTCGTTTTGTTTTCGGGGCTTTTGTGGCAACATCTCGACACAGAGGAAAAGCATTCTTCTTCCCAAATGTTTTCATCCTTAAATTATTCTTCTGGCTTTTTTTAGGTTCCAGAGGAGACAATAGAGAGGTGACACAAGAGAGCACAAATTGCACGGTCAGCGTCTGGAAACTCAACGCCTCCAAGATGAACATTTTTTTCACTTTCTCTCCTGCAACTAGTACAGAATGAAGAAGACTAGAACTTTCAAGAAGATGCTGAAAAAGGCTGCCAGATGGAGTTGGTGCAGTTTTTTTCAACATATACCTGCATTCACATTTCCTTCACTGGACATTTGAGAAATGGGAGTGATGTGGAATGACATGCATCAAAGGTCTCTGCAGACAAAAAGCACCGACTTAAAAAAAGAATAAAACCTAAATAAAACAAGCTGCCAACACAGTGACCACAGTTCATAAAGAGCTGGGATGCAAAATGAGGGAGCCAGTCCATCTCCTCTCAGCTGACAGGGACGTTAGTGGCCTCTCTGAATGTTGATGATGATGAGTCCATGTAGAAATATCCTCCATGCAATCATGTGTTTGACGAAGTGATGAGCCTCCTTGCTTATGCTCTTTATCTTTATCTTAAACCCCCTCCCACCTTTGCCCATGTGACCTCGGGCCTGTCACAGTGTGTCAGCAGGTCAGAGCATGAGAACACTGTCCTGTGGGTCTGTGAGGAAGCACATGTGATTGTGTTGTTGTTTCTACCACAATGCTTGCATACTGTGATATTTCCCTGTCAATACTATGCAAGTCACGTACTGTTGGTTTCATACTAAGGTTTCAGATGGACAAAAAAAAAATCTCACATATTGTTTTAATAACATTCACAGATGGGTCCATCGACAATGAAATAAGACTTTACTCATTTTAAATTGTAAAATAAAAAATAATGTGTTACATACATCAGTATATGTGTTGAATCAGGCTGTTGGTCAGGACACCCTAATCTTCAGAACAACTTCTCTGAGGACTGGTGTAATGCAGGGTTTCATCAATGTCAGTGTTCAATCTCTCGTTGTGTCGAGGTAACACTTTGAAAAAAAACATGTGAACTTGGTTATTAGTGTTTTCTGGATTTTGGCTTTGTTGCTGTGAGAAGTCCTTTTAAGCTCAGTGGTGCTGCCTGGAGAATGTCTCTGAAGCCTGAGGAATGCACTGACATCATTGTTTAGCATGTTGCCAGGGCTGTGGAGCTGGGAGTAGTTGGATGTGAAAGGCTGACTGAATCTCCTCAGCGTCCTCCCCGTGCACTGTTATGGCATTCCCATTATGTTTTCGTAGCCTGCACAGTGTTGATATATGAGCAGAGAGAGATGACGCTTTCCTTGGAAATCCTAATGGCTGTGCGGCTGAAGCTTGAACTAATGAGTTTGGTTTGGTGAAATGGCTCGTGCATCTGGAGTAAATCACTAAATATTTATAACAATTGCACCTTTTAGTCATGCTGGATTTAGGGATGTCGGATTGGGTGCTTTTTCCTGACTGAAATCTCAACAATTACTGGAGGGATTTTTGTAATAAACCTGTTAAACATCAGTTATACATCCACACACATATATAGGGAAAAGTCTATGGAATAATTTTGGAAGGAATAGTTGATGTGACAAAATCATTTTAAATCATATATTAGCAAATCAGCTGCCGAGCTCCAGTTGTTTAAAATAGTCTCACCAGCCCCATTCATTTGTGCAGCTGACAGTTTTAACACTAATCTGTTAACCACAGCTCAGTTCACCAACCACGTCAGGAGATGTTTATCTACCTGTGGCACTCATTTTAGGAGCGCTTACTCTGCGCTAAATTAATATTTGACACATTTTATGGTACAGAATCTTGTATTCTGTGCCAATTATTATGTCATGAACTGGTTTTGGAAATATTGAAATCACTCCGGTTCTCCATTATCCAAAGCTCTCATGAAATGATCCCCAGCTCTCCTCTTATGTGTGCTCACAGTTCATGTACATACTTCGTGTTTATCTAATAAGAAAAGGGAATATGAGTCATAAGTCACAAAGCAAAATGAACCTGTTCTTTGCACAACCATGAGGAAAAGCCCTTTGGCATCTAAATTATTTTTTCTTCACGTATGCATTATAGATGTAGTGTGTTTAATCAAAAAGAATTGGCACCAGGCCTCAGAGAGGGGCCTCATCACTTTCAATCTAGCAAACATGCTAGCGGCATGAACATGGACGTGTCACAGCGACTGTCATGCTCTTCCAGGCAAAGCACACTGACTGCAGGCCACCAGAACCGACACTGCCATATTATAAACAAACACACAAGGATGCACCGTGTCAGTTGCCCCTCCCCCTTCTCTGTACACACACACACACACACACAAACAGGCCCCCAAACACACACAGAAACATGTGCACAGTGGAGCATGTGCACGTGCACACACACACACACACACACACACACAGAAACACACACAGAAACATGTGCACAGTGGAGCAAATACACACACACACACACAGGCCCCCAAACACACACAGAAACATGTGCACAGTGGAGCATGTGCACGTGCACACACAGGAACACACACACACACAGGAACACACACACACACAGGCCCATAAACACACACAGAAACATGTGCACAGTGGAGCATGTGCATGTGCACACACACAGGAACACACACACATGTCTCCGTGTAAGGCTGGGTGTGTTGGTTTCTGTGGAAGTGGGAGTGTGAGATAAGAATGGGCAGGGGCTTCCACGGAACAAGTAGGAGGCAGCCACATGTCAGCTGAGCCAGAGAGAGGTGGGGGGGGGGGGGGTTGTGTGTACAGACCCCTTGACGACCTGCGGTGAATGAGTGGACGTGCTGTTGCTTTGTTTCTCTGGAAACATTTTACAGTGTTTGCCGAGCGCAGAAAGATGAATCACAATGAGAAAGTTTGCCAGCTTGTTCACTGATGCTGCCTCGTGCTTTGTTTAACCTACTCTCTGTCTCCATTAATGGTCACAGTCACAGTTTAATTGAATGCAAAAAAAAATATATTGTGTGTGTAATTACACTGCGTTGACCTTAAAAGTAAAGCATGGAGGAGACAAACTATTTCAGTTTCCAGTCCTCATACCAAACAGTAGCTTCTTTCCCATCATCACTATCACTGCTGCCATCACTATAAAGCCAGGATGAATGGAACACCCTGTTTTAAAATAACTGTCAAGACACAACTTGTACCGAGCTGAGGAGACAAAGTACACTTGGCTCTGATCTGCGTGAACCGCTGCCGTCGACAAGCTTCACTTTCACTAACATATAAACACATACCAGCCTGGTTAACTGTATATTAAAGGTCATGTGGGATGAAAAATGGTTTTTCATCAAACTGTGGAAAAAAGACGTTACTGAAAGGAGACACTGCTGAACTGTGATATATTGTCATTCAGACATCTATTTAAAGTCTCCTATCTTTTGTGTCCTTTTTTT
Source organism: Centropyge bicolor (assembly GCA_037975185.1). NCBI lineage: Eukaryota > Metazoa > Chordata > Actinopteri > Pomacanthidae > Centropyge > Centropyge bicolor. The sequence continues at coordinate 4,601,452 of JBBMOC010000011.1, read as the reverse complement.
GCATTTGACTTTCTCTTTCTCACTAAAGTTTATGTACTATGAAAACCAATGTGTGTCTTACATATGCATGCGTAAATACTCCCGCTGTGGTTCACCAGTACAAGTAAAAGTGTTCACATTCCACATTTACGGCCTGTGGTCATGTCAGCACGCCAGATCTGCAGCACACACACACACACACTCGGTGTTCTGTCAAGTCTGTGTCCTGTTGTTGCTCCTGGAGTCACACCCAGAACTCTGCTGCCAGTTACTGCGGTATTACGCTGATAACCTTTGCTCAGGTTACTGGGTTTATTCAATATAAACAGGCTTCTGTCATCTGGCTGACAGTTAATGAGGAGGGATCACCTCAGGATCTCTGGCTACGAAGCAGAGAAACACCCTGCAGACTGCTGGATGTGCTCCCTGGCTCTGGCAGTGGAAGAGTGCATCCAGTGCATTCATTAAAGGTGTGATGTGGACCAGGGCTAAAGCCACCTGAGGCGTCACAGTCCCTCCCCCTGGGTGTCCATCGAGTCAGCTAGCAGACAGCTGCACCTGACAGCTCTCACATTATCATGGCTGCACACATGTTGAGCGTGGGTGGCCCCAGTGCAGTGCCCACTGCATCATACCCAACATGGCTTCTCGGTCACCGCTTGAATGTTTTGTTCTAAATACTGGTAACAACAACTTTATCGACAGGAGGTGATGTGCCCAAATATTTCACAGCCACGTGCAGTAATTTCCTGGAGTCTTGTCGTCACCTTCTTCTTCCAGGAAATGACTGCGTACAACCAGGAAATAGTCCCACCCAACCACATGGTTTGACACTTTTTTGTATGGATTTTGTACAGATTAAACTTCATGTGAACTGTGATTCTGGGCTATAGACTTTAGTTTGCTGGTTATAAACAGCAATAAATCTAATGTCTGTTGTGTATTTGCTGACATTATTTTTAATGATTATTTCTGTATGATTTTGGGGTGTTTTCATTGATAATGGCCAATGTCTCCAACTGTTCCACCTCACTCTGATTACTGGGGAACTTCTGCTCAAAAAGGTGTGTCCAGACTGAAGTGTATGGGAAACACTTCAGCCATCTCGTGTTTGAATAGAAGTCAGCGATGGTTGTAGAGAAACACAAGAGAATCCGTCATCGAAAAAAGTTGTCGAGCTGTTCCACCATAACATTGATGAAGTCTGATCTAGTTGGACAAAGACTTTGTTAGACTGGTTAATTTTGATTTATTTATCTTTAAAAATAAAATGTTACTTGTGTTTGTCCTCAAGCTTTACATTTCTCTGTGTTTTCTTCAAGAATTGCAAAAAGAATTGCAGCAAGAAAAAGTGAAAAATCTTCAGACCTCGATTAGCTAAAGCTTGAAATGACTTGTTTTCGTCTCCACAGTTTAAAGTGTATCCCTGGATTAAACCGCTGCAGGATACGAAAGCTTTAATACTTATTTTTTCCAGCAGCAGGTCTTAACCTCTGTGATTGTATGAACATATCCCCATAATTGGTGCAGCGCAGGACAATATGGAGGAAATCCATTGAAAACACTTTAAGATCATCAAAGTGCAGGAGCTGATCCTGGAAGCAGGTCTGCAGGCAGATCAGTGTGGACAGTCGTGTTTTCACACGGTCGTTTGTGTGAACTACAATTAAGTCTCAAATAATTGCACAAACAAAACTCTGGCCTAAAAAAAAAGTGCTTATCCAAATTGGCAAAAAAATGTGACACACCCTTTCTGTCCTCTGACTCCTTCTCTTCTGACACTCCACCCGTCCCACGCACACAAAAACAAACACACCCCAGGTAAGTGATCCTCATGTAACTCAGGCCTTTTGTTTCTCTGCTTTCTTTCACATGGCTGAATGTGGTGGATCCATTGTGCTTCACTTTCACACTTGCAGTGTGACTCATAAACAGAAAAAGGTGTGTGTGTGTGTGTGTGTGTGTAGCCGTTGCTGTTTTCATACTCGTGGCCGTGCATGAGTCACATCCTCTTTGCTCTACTATCTTTAAGTGGACGCTCCAGTGTGGTAGAGTGCAGTTGTGGGTGTAAAAACATGAATTTAAAGCCTCTGTAAAAAGGTCCACTTCTCTATTCCTGCTTTCTCTGAGTCTGAAAACCATCACTCTGTCTGTCTGTCTGCGTCTCTCTCTCCACCTGCCCCCTCCCCTCCCTCGCTTGTGTTTACTCTACATTTGTAGGAGTAAAGCGGAAACTCTCAGTCCCATTTTCCCCAGAAGACTATTCTCGTTCTGCAGGTGCTTCAGTTTCCTGCTTTCATCCGCATCTGTTTTCAAAGGTCTTTTCAGGACGTCCCACATGATTGCAATGACATTATGTACCTTTCTTTTAATTTTAACCACGCTCTTTCATTGGGGAGGATGAAAGCACGCGGCGTGTTCTTTTTCTCCTCACCACATAATGAAGCATCATTCATACCTACGCACCTCCGGGCAAAGAGTCAATGAAGACATGTGACAATGATGTTTTCACAGCACCAATCATCTGTTATTTGTCTGCACTGTGTCTAATTGTGTCTAACAGTTGAGATTAATAAATGCTAGAGAAGAAATCTAAGAAGCCTGTGTTCCCTTCTGACACCAATTGTTGGCACACCTGTGTTTATCTGGTCAGATGCTTGACCTTGATACAAGCATCAGTGTCACACCTGATAATAATACCAACTTCCTGTTAGCTATACAGCGCGCTTCATTGTTGAACAAATGGAAACTAGGTCGAAAGAAATCCCCACTGACAACTGATTTCCAGTTCCCTTCCCCGCAAATTTAGAGTCACTTCCTCATACTGGGCCTTGTGGACGGCCAGTGAGCCACCGGCCGGGCTTGTTGCTGTTGACTGGGACTCAGCTGTTCCGCATTGTCCCCCTGTGTCACCACGACTTCTTCCCTAATGTGACGCACATGCAACCAAAAGTCACTGTTTGGGTTTTGTTTATATCCCATCGCTTATATAATCTCCTAATGGCTTTATTTAATGAATCAACGATGTACTTAAGTGACTAGTTGGTGGAGCATTTAGCAGCCAGATATGTTTCTCAGGAGTTTGTAGAGACCAAAAACAGAGTTAATAAGGAGTTGTACATTCGCCATTTGGCCAGAAGCACAACTCAGGATTAATGCTAATGTTGCTCTGTAACTTCTACATGAATAAATAATTAGCTGTTGGATAACTATGACAATATGTCAGCTTTGTGTTTACAACTTTTTTACACTGTCAGTGACCAAGAAATTACATGGTTGTTATGGTATTTTACTAAAATACTCAACAGCAATTGTAATTAGTTACAATTCTTGTCAGGTTGCATGAGTCCATCAAAGCCTCTTCCAACAACTTGCCTGTATTTATTAGATGCATGTTGTTTGCCAAGCAGCGGGTCTACAGTTTGGAGGGGACGACAGAGTTCTTGTCAAAAGTAATGACATCACTATAACTATGTATTACTAAGTTACAGTACTAAGCAATGTATTACTGCCTAACACAGTCATAGAGGATTAAAACTTACTCAGCACTGTCGCTTCATTTTATCCAGTTTAATACACAGTTAGTTTAATGTACATGCAGCTTTTGACAGGTATATTTAAAGTCATGTCATCTTAAGACACTCAGAATGTAAAGAACTGAAGAATTACAAGTATGTGTTAAATGACTGTGTGTTACATAAGTGGATGAGGATTTGAAGGGGTTCACTTTCATTGCTCGCTCTGACTCTATTAATACACAAACAATACATAATATTTATTCACCTCAGCTCTGCTTCATATTCTGTATTCAGTTCTAATTGCAGAGCTCCCATGACAGATCCAAATATTCACCTCCCCTGGTGTTTCGGCGGTGCCGTCATTACGTGATTGCCATTAAAGTAATTGTTGGAAAAGCATCATTAATTGATGAGTCGCACAAGTGACCTGATTCCCAAGTTGTTAAATGAGCTCTGCAGGACGCCGCAGCAGCCAGCAGCGCCGAGGCTTCTGCACAGATCAGCATGGAGGCATTGTGGTGCTAACTGTCTGTGATCCTCTATTGTTGCTAAATGGCCGCTGTAACAATGGGTCACATTCCAGTCCTGCTGGTCTCTGAAGCCGCGGCCAGCTACTGTATCTGTGCAGATGAGAGGTGTGTGTGTGTGTGTGTGTGTATGTGTGTGTTTGTATGTGTGTGTCAGGTTTGTGAGTTTGTGCACTGGGTCTTCTGTTGCTCTGCAGTGCATGTCTGAATGTGTGTGGCCCGGCCGGGCGCTGTGACCACGCTGTCACCCGAGCGGCTCGTCAGAGCTTCACGTGGGTGAACTCAACCTCAGTGACACTGTTGTGGCTTCATGCTGGGTCGAACCTTCATCTGCTGCCACACTCGTTGTCCCCCATCGACCGCCCACATCGAGGCTGGACGGGGAAAAAAGACAAATTATACAGGACAAACGGCAGAGTGGTGCCAGGAAAAAGAGGAAAAAATGCTCCTCAACAGCAAGACACTTTCTTATTGTTACATAAATGTTTCATAAAAAATGTGTTTCTACTGTCCTAAAGATAAAAAAAGACAATGTATTGAGATTCTGAGTTTCAGGAAGCAACCGCAAATTCGGCATCCAACAGTCGTCGATTAAGGCCATAGATTGCCTAATGCCCCGTTAACCTCTCTCATCCTCAATCTAAAATGTAGTCTCTTGCCCTGGGACCCATGCTCATTAAAACATATTACCATGAGGGGATCCATCAGTAATAGGCCCACAACCTATTTAGAGTCCTGACCCACAGGAGGAAATCCAAAAGGAATTTCCCCAGAGAGAGGCTTCGTTTTCACAAAGAAACACCACAGTCTCGTTTCATTTTTCTGTTATTCTATTGATCCCTGAAGGTGAGATGTTCTTTTCATTTACCTTTGTTCACAGGGAGGTCAGAGGTCAGGCTCGGCTACAGAGCAGGGATGCAGCATCTTACTCTCATACTCCTTCTCCACCAAAGATGCACCAGGTGCTAGTTCGGTGATTAGTCTGTTTAAATCTCTGCCTCCTAAGAACCGGTTTCCACTGGCCAGGAGCCAAGTTGGAGCCACGCCATTGCATCACCGTAAAATGTCAGTGCGTCACTGCATACGTCGCTGTTCACCAACAACGGCTATGGCTACTCAGCTTCGACTAAGTTTGTATCGATTACATCACAGTTAGATAAATTAAATAAATTGATGATAATGTCTATGTTTATCTTGATAGAGGGTCTTTCTGGATGATTGCGAGGGAGGTCTCCTTTTGCCTGGGCACACCCACAATCTCGCTACTGGGGGGGACACCGGATTTTCAGTGCAGTTGAGCGGAACACAGAATGTCCGTGTGTCCCAGGAGTCAGTTCAATACATCTGCGATCAGAGAAAACGGACACAAATTACCGCTTGTGTGTCCCGGTATGCAATTTTTATTTGGAAACTGGCTACCAGCACTCACGATAACCCCGCCCCCAGCCCCTGACGTAGTCTGTGCTTAGCTCTGGACCAGAGTTGGTGCCTGCTAAGCACTGGTTTTTAGCACCTGGAGCCGGTGCCTACGCGGTGGAAACACAAAGAACTGGTGCTAAGTCAGGCACCAGCTCGGAGGGAAAGCCCCATCAATGACAATCTTCTGCTCCCACACTAAGACTGACAAAACAAACATGTTATCACTCACTAATATATTTCTTTCTGTTCTCATTTAATTTGACTCCTCCAGGACACTCGATCATGTCTCTGATGAAATGTGTTCCTCCTTTGGAAAATATGAGCCTAAAACTTACTGTAACTGCACAAACCATCAGGCCACTTGATATGACAGCGCGTCTGCCGTCAGCCCAGTTCCTCTTCAGTCCTACACATGTGAAAATCAACATTTCAACACAGCAGAGTTTCCAGAGTCTGTCAGCGACGGCTATTTAAAGTTGAGGACTGTAATGTTAATATCTCTGAGGCAAATGTTCTGAAAGTTCAAATGAACATCTTGTGATGTCGAGTCACTGAAGAGATACTAGAACAATGTTGACAGTAGTGACGTGCACGTCACAAAAGGGACAATTATGTCTATTACTAAATCATGCAACATACAATAACATGACAACCCTGCCCAACAGGCTATGGCTAATAGGGTTTCATTTGAAAATGATCTCCATTCAGACTAACAGGCCTGAAAACACGCCACATTTATGTACAGGGGACACGTGAATGATAAGACCCCATCAGTTCTTTGACTTGATCTTCTCAGTTCCTTTGTTTCATTTCAACCTATTTTTGTCATCTTCACTTTCATTCTTCCAGGTTGATTTTCTTACTCTCTCACTTTTTGAACCCTCTGAACATTGTTCTCTTACTGTGCTGCCACCAGAGTCCTGATGAGATCTGAGTTGATACAAGACTTCACAATATGTGGAGTCAAAGCAACAGCTTTTTTTCTCAGGCTACATACAGAATGCTGCAGCTTACTGATTCATAAAGGTTGTTGGGGCTGTATGCATCCTGAGCCCTGCAGACAAAACTCAGGGCTGGAAGGCTCACAAACTAGTTTTTATACTGAAAATCCATTTAATATTCTCACACCCTCAAGAAAAGCTTGCTACCTAAAGGGGTCTATAAGTACAGTGAAGAGTTGCAAAAAAAAAAAAAAACATGTTCCATTTTATTTTGAAAAGACAAGTACACGACCACAAATCAAAAGAGTTAAGTCAAACGCCTAACAAACCCAAAAACTGATGGGCCGGGGAACAAAAGAACAAAAGATGGGAAACCAACTCGGTCCAACCCTGACAGGGCCGTCAGAACCGGGTTCTTCCCTCTACCCTAACCAAACATCACCAAACTAAACCCTGAGCAACATAAATCAAGGCGTGAAAACTGAACCATGGGATCCACCAGAAAAGAAATAAAGGGAAAAACAACCAAATTACATGTGGTCACTCTGCTGCTGTCAGGACAGAAGTGCAAGAGTGAAGGAGAGTCCCCTCCCCCTCTTTATTGGCTCCTCAATCAGCCTGAGCAGTCTCACCTGGAGAGAGAAAAAAACCACACAGACCATGAGTCAGTGAGACGTTAGAGGAGCAGCATGACGATGACCAGTTTTGTCATCATTCATCTTATTCTTCTCTTTTTTCCACTGTCCACTGCCAAAGCTCACAACCATAAACAAAAATGAACTGTGAAGCACACCTGCAGCCAATCATGACAGCCTGACACCCAGAGAAGAAGAGAACAAACTCATTGAATCTTATTGCCTCTATATTGTTGTGCTCATGTGCTTTTTGGGGATATTACATCAAATCAGAAATGTTACTTATTTGCCCACTGCAGAATCACAAAACATGCTAGATTTTTACACCCATTTTTTGTTCTTCAACTGAAGTAAAAAATTAACCAAGCCAGTCATACTTGAGTCGAATATTTGAAGAAACAGACCCAGAAACAGTTCTCAGTGTTAACTAGGCCGACATATTTCAGCTTAGCACATTTTGGCTCCAAACATTACGTCTTATCTTATACTAATAAATGCCTGTCCAGAACACTGTGCCCCCAACAGGGATCATGTTCTTCTATTCTCCTGCCTATCTCATCCAACTATGTGTCTCTATTTCATTGCTCCACTGGGGAAATGGACACGCCGTCCTGCACAATGCACGCTGTGTGTGAAGACGTCCACTGTTATGAGGAACAACTAGTTTCAGGAGAAAGCGGCAGAAAGCCTTCATCAAGGTTAGGGAGTGATAGATAATGTGTTACGCCCGTATCATGTATTACAAAGAAAAGTAGTCTGGGACAATAGCAGAATTCAAGTCGCTGTCTGGACTTGACTACACATATCTGTGCAACGGTTTTTGTAGAAAAAATGTGCAAACAAATCCAATTACTGTTAATTAAATTTTTCTCTTTAATATTGAAAAAGAGTTCCTTGTAAAATGTGGTCGTGCTCCAAAACTACACGTCAACATCTGCCATTTATTTTAAGTACTTGTTAGAGAAGTGTCTTTACACTGTGTCAGATGGATGTATTGCCATGTCAGTACTTTTCCAACACTTCTTAAATGTACAGATGAGACAAAAGCCTACAGAATTACTGCCCATTATAGAAAGACAAGTTCAACTTGTTCTTGTAAAAGAAATCATTTTAATGATGCTGCAACCTTTAAAGGTTAAGGAATCAAAGTTATTTATTGCATGTACAAATGCTAACATGAAGACTTCTTTATTTTATGAATCTATTCTTCAGTTTACGGCTTAAATTCTTTCTACAAATTGCTCATGCAGGAGCTGTCACACACAGATCTTCTACTTCACTGGACTGAAGTTACATAAGCCGACAGATGATTAGCTCCAGGGCCTGAAGTTGTGAAAGCAGGTTGAACTATGAGGAGATTGGCAGAGTGTTACTACAGGTCAGGCGAATACAACCGTCTCCACCTGCCTGCACAAGATTCCTTTTAAACCTATGACATGACAATGCATGACTGATGGCATGAAGAAGCACACAGTGAAATGTATGGAATCTGAGTTATAGCTCTGAGAGAAGTGGAGAGTTTGGGCGTGGCCGCTGACAGAGATCTCTTCATTCCTTCACAGCTCACCTGCAGTGAAACTTCAAGGTAAGCCAGAGCCTGATTGGCCCGCAGCAGTTGGCATACACCACTGAATGAGATGAGGCCCCTGTCATGAGAACCATGAGCAGCGCTGTCTTCCATTGAGCCCAGAGGACAATACCTCCCAACCAAATCATAAATGTTGCATTTGTCATGAATAGTGATGGAGCTGCTGCAGGGTGGTTTGATAGACAAGGCCAAAGACTGTCGCTGCTCCCACGCTTGAATCAGAATGAGAGATTACAAATGAGAACGAGGATGATCGAGAGGGCAAAATATCAATATGTGTGCTTGAATAAGGAAAAAGAGAGGAGACACATAGACACATAGACACACAGGTGAGAAGTGAGACCCGACGGAGTGACGGGTGATTAACCAAGCTTAAAGTCCCAAAATGCAAATCTCTTGCATTAGCAGCTGACGTCTGCCCATGTGTCGGGTTACAAGCGTCATGCCGGCTTCCGACGACATCACATGTTGGTCTGTTACGATGGTGACTACAGGTTGCTCCCTAACCATGACGTGCGTAATGTCACCTGGAAGGAAGTGCCAACTTCAACAACAATGTAAGCAAACAACGCTCATGCTGTGTGATTTATCTCTCTCTGATCCTGCTCTCTGCTTTTCCTTCTCCCAAACTCTGTCTTTTCTTTTCCTCCTCCATATAATGTGTCTGACTCCACACAGTGTTTTTCCTCTCAGCACATTCTCCCCCATCTCTCTCCCTCCACCTTTCCCTCCTCCATGTCCCCTGTTTGCTTAAGATGTAGTAGAGTCGCACAGTAATGCTCCCAGGTAAGTAAACAGGACTCTCCCTCATGGCCACTGTTGATCCACCGAGCCCTCCGCTCTCGGCTGACGTCAGGGCCGGAGAATGTAAACAAAGGCTGGGACTCCAGGCCGTGCCTCTCCCACGTTCCCCTCACATTAATGACCAGTGTTTACAGTCGGCTTCCCTGCAGCACAAGCGGCCTTGATGGCGTGTGAGGAGCATGAAATGAAAGTTACACATCCGTGTGTGTCGTTAGGACTCTGACGGGCCGCGTCAGGACTCGTGCCAGCGCTTTCTGCGTAGCTTTTGTTTGACCTCGTCCACATCTGAAGCTCTGTGAGTTTAGCAGGCGGTCATCTATGGGAGAGCAGCGAAGCAAACAGCTGCTGTGACATAAACCAAAGGACTTCCTCCTACAATAAAGCACTGTTTACATAACACTAAATCATGTATAGAAGAGCAGAAGCCAAATCTTGACTTAAAAGGAACCTAACTAAAGTACTTTTACTCAAGTACTGTGCTTAAGTGCAATTTTAAGCTTTCCTTTATGAACATTTCAAAAGGAAAATACTATTATTTGACATTGCTTTTCCATTTATATTTTGCTGATTATGACTTAACATACAAAGCATATGGTCAACTGATAATATGTGACATGTGATATTGCTGCAGATTAAACTACCCAACACTATATAATATAAAAAATTAACTCCACCTCGACCAGCTGCAACAGTAAAATGCTGCTCACACATTAATGCATCAATTATCCAATCATGACTGATTGATACTTTAACTGCTTTTACTGATGATACCTCCAAACCTTTACTGATGAATGATTTTAAATGCAGGACTTTCACTGACTTGTAATTTACTAGTATGTCAGAAATAAGTTTGAGAAGAACTGCTGTAAACTCTCATGGTGAGGATTATGATCAAAAACACACTGTTGCCATATCCTCCATCTCGTGCAAGTCTAAATAAAATAAACGTTTTAAGTGGCAGACGCTCCCATCATTCATCCGACCGACCAGCTGCTCTATACTCATTGGATTGCACCGGCAATATGTGCTCCACCATGTGCTCCCTCTATCATTAACTTCCACAGTGACCCTCAAGGTCACCAGAGCCACAAAGAGGTTTGCCAGTGGCTGAGAGCTGAGAGTGAAGGCCACACACTGCAAATGAGACAGACAGACAGACAGACAGACAGACAGAAAGAAAGAAAGAAAGAAAGAAAGAAAGAACCACTATCCAGAACTAAAATCATTGTATCATTTGCATTTAAGCTCAGTTTTATTCATGAAGAAAAAAGAGAAAAACAAAACAAAAAGCACAGTAATCTTTTAAGAGCATCAGGAACAAAATCTTCACTTCCTTCACTGTTTGTACACAGAATACAGGATGTGACAATCTTTGAATATTTGGTGCAGAAATAAGACAGGACGACATGTCCTTCCAGCCCGGCAGTAATTAGCTCGAGATGTTTATTTATAAGATTTCCATGAAGTGGGTGGTGTTTTCATTTCTATCACACAGGGAAAAAACCTCAGACCTGAAGAATGGAGGGTATGTGTCATCCTGTGAGGGCACGGAGGCAGGAGGTAATCAAGCAGATAGAGAAGAAGAGAGATAAGAAGAGAGGAGAAGAAAGGGTTAAGAGTGTAAAGGAATGGGACGAGGAGGTGAGGAGCTAAGGAATTTTTGCTCCGCATTCCCGCCCTTCCCTCCAGGGACGGCACGGCCAGAGTATTCCTCATGCTTCCTCCTGCAAAGCTACACACACACACACAGACAAACACACACATTAGGGTGAAATGCTGAGAGGCCCCTCGGCAGCATGTGCTGTCCGCACGTGTGGAGGGCCAGCAGAGAAAGGAGGCCGGGGCCACGGTGGGTGAGGCCGCATGAATGATGTTTTGTGTCCCCGGCCATTCAAAGGTTAATGCACTCGTCTGGGGTGAGAAAGGGAAACTGTAGGTACACAAACTTACCCTCTTCAATGTGAATGAGAGTTTGCTGGTGAAGTGAAGAGGGGCACTAAATATTCAGCATTGTCAACATGAATAGTCATGAATAGCACTGATAAGGTTGGAACTCGTTGAGGGTAAATGGTACTTTTGTTAGTGTTGAGTATCAGCGAGGTTTCACTCACAGAAGCTGTGCAGCAAGGAGGTCAAGTCTAAACTGATAATCATTCTTTAAAAAAACTTTATTTACACAGTAATCCCAAGTGAAGATCCACTCTGGAACTGTCTGTACTAAAATCACTCCCTATTTACTATATGGTGCACTGTATTTACTGTCTGCCATTTAATTCCAGTGTCTGAATTGTGAGAGTGAAATTTAGCCACAAATATTCTAAAGTAGGGTCCAAGGCACGTGCACTACTTTCTGCTAACAGCTCCACAGTGAGTAAGTAAAATAATGATGATTAGTGAGTGTGTGAAATCTGAAATTTGCTGCTGACTATTGAACAAACTATTGACTTATGTAGGGAGGAGGGAATGATAAAATGACTGAGTGATTTTGAACATATCCACAGTGTGTTCAGCGGGTGGAGTGCGCTTAGTTGTCGGGAAAATGCGTCTGTTGACATGTGATCTCAGTAGCTCTTGTGATTTCATCCACATCACAGCACCCCCAACCTCACAGCAGGGAGAAATGAATATAATAATAGTATAATATCTGTATATATACGTGGTGTTTGTTTTGACTTCTGGTTAAATTTGCGATTACCAAAAAGAAGATATTTAAGTTTTATTGAGTTTCTGCAGATAGATTTTTTTGGAATTCACAATGCTTGAAATTTGATTCGGCAGAATCTATCAGTTCCAATGAACCAACATCGTTAGCTGTTGTTAATAGTGGTCCCATCTGTGAATTCACTCAACTCTTTGATATTGAGTGTCATGATTTAAATCCTGTGGTAATATATGGAGAGGTTACAGGATTACTTTTGAGCTTAGAGTATGAGCATGAATGTAGACAGTCTGGTCATTTGCAATCAATCTGGGTCAAATGACCAGACTGACTAAATGTCTCCTACATTCTGAGTGGATACAAACAGCATGATGCATCCTCCCAGTTGGTGAATAATCTAAAGGGACAGACTTCTTAAATGATTAAGTGTTGATAACCAACACTATCTGGGCTTGTTGCAAAGTTGGGGGAAAAAAACCTTGAGTCAGTGTTCATACTGGGCCATGACACGCTCCAGTCAGCACAACACCAGGCCAGATGACAGGAAGCTGCTGTCATGGGAAACACCCACCAAAACTGGTTCCACCAATAAGTCCAGAGAAAACATCTCCAGGGGAAAACCCTCCTGAACAGGAATCCTGGCTGACCAAAAAAATCCTTTACAACCAACTCAAAATACCTAACAACATTTTTTGGAGTTGCCATTAATCCACCTCTGGCAATGCTCTTCTCTTATTATTCTGGAGAAGGAACATTAGGCTGTAGGGTATTTCACAATAAGAGCTGCAGTTCATCACTTCCTGTTGTTGCTGATATGCAAATGCAGAAAACAGCAAAACAAACAATCCCAAACACTGGCAAGGGTAGCCCTTTTTTAGTAAACAAAAAGTGGGTGCCTCTCTCCACACTGTAGTATTTTTTGAAGTGTTTGTTCAGCGAAAATCAGCTGTTTATTCTCAAACAAAGCAATGAAAAAAGCAGGGCAGGTTGAGCCCCGTTGTTTGAGTTCAGCGGGTTCACGTTGGCCATCTCGACCGGCAGTGTATGGGAACCTAATCAGAAACCTCACAGTCTCATCCAAGCTGCTCTGCTATAACAATCAAGGAGGGGAAAAAAATCGTCTGGACTTCCTGATATGGGGTTTCCCAGGGAAGCAGCTTTGAGTCGTTTCTGGGCCATGACATCACCGGCAGCAACACAGAGGTGTTTTGATTTTCATTGAGGAGAAGGGGAAGCTGGTGGGAAAACCCCTCCACCATCTCGACAACAACAATAACTGCCTGCCCCGCTCTCTGGGCCACAATGCAAATCAACTGTAAACAGAGTGGGGGGAGTGAGAGTGTCGGGCGGGGGCTCAACCGAGAGGCAGAAAGAAAATAGAGCAGCTGAAGAGCTTTAAATAGCGAGAAAAGGCACAACTATTTGTAACTTCTCTAAAGTCGTGGGGATTTTTTAAACGTTCCACAACTTAACCCGAGGAGCCTATTCCTCTGGGCTATTTATGAGTATCAGTGTCTCTCATGTTGTCACTCACATGAATAACAGGACTATTCACACTGCCTCAAAACAAAAACAGGCCAGCTGATTGCCAAACGTAAAGAAAGAGCAAAGGCAAAAAAAACCCCTATTCTATCCACGGTGGGAAGTTTAAAATAATCCCACCGCCAACATTCTTTAACATTGACTGGCAACTGTGTCACCGGGCTGTTTGTGTCATGGTGGTTAATATGTCACTACTGTCTGTTTCCCACGTGGATAAATGTATACACCAAACAACTGCCCCACCCCTGCTCTTCTTAACCTCCGTGGGAAGGTGACACCAGAGGCCCTCTTCCTGGTTCAGCACATTCCTATCCATCGCTCATTCACGTTGGTTCCCCCCCACCCCCCCACCCCCTCTCTCTGTGACCCTGAAATCCATGGCTGGACATGGCTGAAGGCGACGTCGTGGTGCAAAGCCAAGGTGGTGCTGCAAATCCACCATTTCAAAGTTTGGTTAGCAGAAAGGACAGATCATTAATTGACCCTCAGCTAAGCTCCGCCCCCGTTAGCTGTCAAGCTTTCCATTTTTAGCATGTTAATGATAACACAGGCAGATTTAACACTAGAAACATTTTGGATAAACGGTGAGTCCTTATTTATTTTAGGAATCTATAAGCCCCAAAATGATGTAGTTCGCTAATGAGGTAATGCTAATTTGAAAGACAATTGGCCAGGAATGCTAGTTTGTGGCTTATATTAAAGCCTACAAACACACCAGGCTTTATTTCTTGTGAAAAATCATCTTTCGTGGCCCAAGTACTGTCCCAACACACCAGTTCACAGTTTCATCAAGAATGGTAAAATTTCCCAGAAGTGTTCTTCAAATGCCCATTTTACCAAGGATGCACTAGTTGGTAACTTGCATGGACTTGACAGTACAAATACCCCAGGACTCATTTTGGCATTCAAGAGTGGGAAATCTTGAAACTGTCGATTTTGGGCGGATTTTGATTCGGTAAAATGTACGATGAATCAAAAAATGTTTTCGGACGTGAGAAGCTTCAGAAGCATCTGTGAGGGTAACTAACCTCATTTGGGTTGACTCAGTGTTGCCAGGATCAAAACCAAGCAAGGTGAACAAGCTTTAAGTTTCTATGCTCCCCACCTGTGGAACCTGAATACCTGAGGTCTGCTAAAACTGACAGCTCTTTGAATGAGGCCGTAAAACACTATTGTTTACTGTTTATTTAAATGCATTCCTTCTTTAATCTGTGACTATTTCTTGACTTGCTCTTGTTTTTATTATCTTTCAAATGCAACGTTAATATTTTCTAAATATCTTCGTTTTATTATATTTCTATGGGTCTGTAAAGCAATTTAAATTACCTTTAAAGTCATTGCCTTGAAATTATTATTAGTAGTAGTTGTAGTAATAGTAGTAGCAGTAGTAGTAGTAAGTATTACTAGTGCTCATCTCAAATTGTCAGCAGCATGCTCTGAGTTCATTCTTCCAAGAACAACTAACAAGAACATTCTCCCCAAGAACACAAGTCGGTTCTTTGCATTCTTGGGTTTGAGAAGTCAGAGTTTAATCCAAGTTATGATTGGTCATTTGCTTTTTGGTGAAGGGTGTTGAACAGTCATTTGTGTATCAACAAAAAATACATCTACCACACTGCTTACTTAAATACTAAAGAGAATTATTTGTCTTTAAGAGTTAACTAACTCTTTATGTAATGGATGATTTTTGGACTCCTTTTTTGTAGGAAATAACCTCTGTAAGCAGTGTCATCCTCAACAGGATAAAGTAGGAAGTGTTATTTCCTGTGCACCATATGAACCCAGTGAACCCCCGTATGGATGAGTCTAAAGTTGACAACAATACTATTATTGTAACTGCTGGCAACCTTAAAAGCCTCCTGCCCTTTTACACACAGATAGTACCCTCCTCCTCAACAAGCACAACAATAGCCATAAACAAACCTTATACAGGCCCTTCAGTAGCCGAACCCCTAATTGAGACAAGTGGGGATAATTTCCTGGAAGAACAGTCTGATTGGCGCTGGACAGGTATGCCAATGACCTCTGACCCCGAATCAGGCCTGTGCTGACATGAAAGTTGACCCATGGTGACCTTTAGGGTTCTCTACAGGCCCTCTGTGGTGCTTTCCCACATAGGCCTGCCTTTGATGTCCATTGGAGCCTTTTCCCATGGCCCTGCCAGTCAAGACCTCGCAGGACCTGAGGAGAGGAGGGGTTAAGGGGCTACCTGAGGAGAGGTCAGGCCACACCGGAGGGTACCACACAGCTATTCCTTCTTCCTTTAAGACACCTCTAAAAATAATTCACCCTCCCTAATATGCACCCCCGACTCACCCCACAAACCCCCCACGCATGCACACACACACAAACATTCACACATGCTGATGTTTTCCTTATTTGGGGAGACCTAAAAAGCCTTTGCGGCTAATTTGGAAGCAGGACGGATAATGTGTCAACGTTTATGTTTATTTGCGCATGTGTGTGTTTAAGTGTGTGTCAGCGTGGGGTGGTCGGGTTAGTGACTTCCAGGTCCCGTGTTCTCAGAGTGGGCAGCTGCCATCCATAACTTTCTCCACAGGCATGTTTGTGCAGTGAGATCAGCGTGGAGAGGGTCGACGAGGTAACAGCCAGTGACAGCTCAAATGCACTTTGGACCACAACGGGTTACACAGCTTGTTTGATATCTCCTTCTGTCTGTAAGCCTACATTTAATCAATAAATTCCTGACCATCAAGTCAAAAGTAACAAGACATGATAACCCTGAAGGCCTCATTGTCTGGCAGCCCAATCAACCTAACTGACATGGGCAGGCTTTGTTTGTCTGAGAGGAGCGAGGCTGCTCCTCCTGCTGAGCAGCAGCCCAGTATTACGACCCTCTTCTAATTATGGGGTTATCTTTGTCAATCACTGTCAAGGCACACACAGCACTATGAGACACCTGGCTTCATTGCATTTCTGCAGACCGCACTGTCCGTCACATATCCAGGATGACAGTCCATCAGTGAAGAGCATACAAATGACTTTTAGGGTGCTTCGAGTGATTTATCATTAGTGCTTCAGAAGATGATGGCTTAATGGTCCCATTTATTATGGCTGTGTGAAATAGCCTTTTCACAGATATAAAAGCTTCATTATGAAGAATGTAGCCTATTTTCTACATCATATTTCTATTAAGAATCAATGCATGTGATGTCACGCATGCACAATAATCCTAATACACATATGACGCCTTAATTGCTGCTATAAAATGGTGCAAGATTGTTGTGCCATTCATTCTATTAAGAGAATGTCATTTATCTACATTACCATCCTAACACTTATTCCAAGGTTAGTCCAATCCATTGTACACTCACACAGCCTCAAGCAAGGATAATATAAAAAACAGCAGTTATCTTTTAGTTGAGAATTTTGGCACATCTGCAGCTCTTATTTGTACTGTATGTTTTAAATTGTCCGTCATGAATGACAAGGCTGTTCATGTATCAAAACCATTACTGGGGATAATTACAGAGAAAGTCCAATAGCCCTTAACACAGTCATCAAAGGCCTGCACACGTTCACTTAAACTAGCTGCAGCAGTTATTTACAGTAATTACAAGTCTAATTTCCATACAGATAGTTAAAGCAGAAAAAACAAACAAATCAACATATCTCATAATTGTGTATTCTCCTATTCCAGGATGCTTTGTGAACACCTCTGTTTGCATGTGCGTCTCCATGTGAGTGTCCAGAGACCATATTAAAAACACTGCCACGCTCCATCCATTATCTATTGTTCAATTCATCGGCGCATCGAGAGCCATCAAACACCCCGTGCAAGCCCACACTTGTCGTGTCCACCTCCATAATTATTTTTCCTGCCACTTACAGAGTGGCAGCAGGTGGGATCTGAGGACAGCTGGAGAGCTGATTGGCTGGCCGTCGTGATTGATGAGCCAACAAGTGTTTTAAGTGCAGACAAGTGGTTAAGCCTTTTTACGACGTCCAGGAAGACAGAAGAGAGTGAAGCAGAGACACAGAGAGACAGTAAGAAGTCTTCAGCAGAATCTGTGAGATCACATGGGGGAAATGAATGAATCATCTGCCTGCTTGGTTAATAAGTTACATAGGAAGCGTTATGACTCTGTGATGAAGGGTGGAGGCGGTATACCAGGTCAAGGGTGTAATGAAGGGTCAGAGAGATAATAGAGTTTATGGGAAGCTTCACTTTGCATCATCAATTAAGACATGTGGTTGCACAAAAAGGAAAGTAGCTTACAGTACCAAGAAGTGGAACCTGAGCTGCTTACAGTGGATAATGTGCGTTCAAGTTACAGTTAATTCAACCATTAAATTTGCGTTCTTACATTTCAAAACTCCATCTCAATCCAGCAGCCGTTCACTCAACTGAGTATTAAGAACCATCACAGAGAAGCATAACTTCCATTGCTCCAAGTAGCCTTATATATAATAGCAACATTTAGAGGTCTTCATAAAAATTGTCAAAATGCCAACGAAAATTTTTTTTGCATGCTCAAATTCAGAAACTTGCCCTGTTCCATTTCTACGTGCCGAAACATAATTTGGTGTTGTGAAACCTTCCTGTGGGCAGGGTTTCTATTTATCTAGAAAGAGGAAGTAATTCATAGAAGTATTATGTAAGCCAAATCTTTTGCCGTGGTGCAATTTTCCCTTGTGGCCTCTGAAGTGTCAGCGTGCAGCAATATGTGATAAAAGGTGGCAAAAAGTTGAGTGACAGCGACAAAAGCTCATCAAAAATTTTCCTGCCACACAGAGTGACTGTGGATTTATTAGGTGGTCGCTGACGTAAAAACTGCGTCGTTCTGCTTTACAGTAAGAACCTGTTGCCCTTACCTCAGGGGAAAGTGAGACTTCCAGAGATCGGAGCGAGCAGCTGGCCTCAAAGCGAGCTGTGCAACTAATAATCTGTCCCCCTGACAGATGAGGTTAGATGGCTGTCATCTGAGTCCTGCTGATCACGCAGGCAGGGACTGGGTCTGCAGCCCCACGCTGATGCGCTCACTGGTGGCATTTCACAGGCCTGCGCTCACTGTCACACTCATTGCTTTGGACCTCTCCGCTTTCACACACCTCTCCAATGCCACTGACTGGGCATGAACTCACACAGTCCTTCTTTCACCTCCTGCACCTTTCAGGACACTGTAAAACTACTGATGCTTAAACTACTATTACTATAGTGTTACTGCAGTAGTTTGGCAGTATCATAGAGGTTTTAGCTGTAAATTCAATATGAAGTCATGATACAAGAAACTAGAAAAACCGGGTGTGCTTTGCCGACAGCTTATTAATCTGTTCATTATTTTAACACTTTCAGTTGTGATGAGTGATTGTTGGCGTGCAGGAATTACATAGTTCACCTGATTTGCATATTGCCTCTAAATTCACAGGCATATAGAGGGAATTTGCCCTCGGCATGCAAACTGCAAGCGTGAACACTCCCATGCTCTCATTTCCACTCTGAAGGAGGTCAGTTACTTTATAAATTAGAGCCAAGATGGTGTAAGTTAGTATTAAGCTTACATTTTTGTGTGCACATTTTGGGCCCATGCAACACAGTTCAATAAATGATTGCTCATGCATACATGCAAACAATTTAACTGGAGGATGGACAAGATTTTTTTGTGCCAAAAGTCAATTTAAATAATGAAGCAGTAACTAAACATTTTCCTTATTAGACTGTCACATTGCATTGAAATACAATATATCGCCGTTATGATTTTTCTCACAACTTTCAAGCATGAAATTTCAAAGGAAAACAAAACACAAGTGAGGCAGAGGAGGGAGAGAGAGCACGCTGATCACACAATAGCATGCGCGGGAAGAGGAGGGCGGAGAGAGGAGGAGCACAGAGAGGAGGAGGAGGGGGGGGAGTAAATGGAAGTCTTTTTATCTCTAGTTTCCCACATCCTGTGAACGGCTGCAAACGCGGCCACCCAATTTGAAAGAATGAGAGGAATGCGCCTATTCTCCCCGGCGCGCTTTGATGCGCGGCCGCTGGAGGAGCCATTGTCAGACAAGTCAAATAAAGACCATAGTGCTGGACTTCACTTCGGCCTGTAAACCTCTGTGTTTAATGTGAAAATAATCAGGTAAACGTCAGGGGTCAGAATAGCAGGAATGCACTTGATGAACTGCTCTCAGCTTGTTTGTGTCTCTTGGTGCAAAAAAAAGTCTTTATTGTGAGGAAGAGGAGACAAAAGAACAGACACTTTAATATCAAACATGGTGAAACTATCTTTTAAAAAACAGACTAAACATACAGTTTCACTAACTTGCTGCAAGATTATTAATAATAGTCTGTCTGTATCTTTTTGTGCCTGAGCAGTTTTCCCGCGAAGGGAGGAGACGGAGGGTGGTGGGGGGGGACTTGGCTTTGAATCTGCATTTCCCTCCAACTTGAATTCATAATTATTGCTTTCGTCTGCCCGCTTTTTTAGCGCGTTTTTTATTCCCGCCACGTCTCTGTCTGGCCCGACCGGTTATGAGGTGGGTTTTATTTTCATGCGTTGATTGACGTGCGTTTGGAAGGCGCATTCGGTGTCCTATTGGTGGAGAGGGTGGAAGGGGGCGGTGACGGTGTAGTCTCGTGACGCCCTCTTACTACCGCCTTATAAGCGTCCTCCCCCCACTCGTTGTTTCCAGGAGCCGGTGTCTGACGGAGGCATTGGTCGCTGCGCCGTCTTATCTGTTTGTATCGTACATTTTACTCAGCTGTTTACAAAACATTGCGGGGATCAGCCGCGGCTTTTACATCCACCCTCCCTGGAAGCTTTGGGTTGTATTTCACCGGATCCCTGTTTTTGTTTTCTCCACCCGGATGAGAGGATCCGTGCCGCATTTCAGTTGCTGCAACGTGGACTTAAACCTCTGACCGACCCGGGAACGGAATAACTGTTGTTTTTAAAAGCGAAGAAGAAGACACGTCGCCCAACTCTTTGCTGGATACCCTCACAGGAATGCTGCTGTCCAAGCTCAATTCTCTGGCCCACATCTCCACCGTAGACATGCCGGCCAAGATGCAGCTCCAAGTTCATCAAGGTTAGACGCCCTTTCTCCGCGCGCCCGTTAATGGAGGACGGAGCTGCAGCAATGGCTGACGGCTCCGCTCCGGCTGCTCGCTACGTGCTAATTTTCAAGGACGGCGGCTCGCTCAGGCCGTCATTTGCTTTAATTACACGACTGTATGTGTGTTATTAAGTGGTGGTGTGGTTGTTTATGTTGCAGTGAAGGAGAAGGAGCCTTTCGAGAAGCTGTACCAGGTCGGAGCGGTGCTGGGCAGCGGCGGCTTCGGCACCGTCTACTCCGGTACGAGGACGGCCGACGGAGCTCCGGTTAGTCCTCCTCATTATTATTATTATTATTGTTATGATTGTAATAAATGACGTTTTGAGGCAGCTGCTTCCTGCGTTGTTGTACATGTCGTCTGACGCTTCTGCTCTTTGCTAGGTTGCTGTCAAACATGTGGCCAAGGACAGGGTCTCCGAGTGGGGAGAGCTGGTGAGTTTGGTGCTAATATCGACTTAATTAACATCATAATTTATCAGAGAATATTGTGTTTATTAAATATGCTAAAGTGAAATATTACCATTATTCGATTGGGCACTGTTTTAGCCTGACTCTATGTACTAAATGCTGATTTGTTATGGTCTGTGCAGCCTAATGGCTCCCGGGTCCCGATGGAGATCGTGCTGTTGAAGAAGGTCGGCACAGGTTTCCGCGGCGTCATCAAGATGCTGGACTGGTTCGAGCGACCGGACAGCTTCATCATCGTCATGGAGAGACCCGAGAACGTCAAAGACCTGTTTGACTTCATCACGGAGAAAGGTGCCTTACCGGAGGAGCTGGCCCGGAGCTTCTTCCGCCAGGTGCTGGAGGCCGTGCGGCACTGCCACAGCTGCGGGGTGGTGCACCGGGACATCAAGGACGAGAACATCCTCATCGACCTCCGCACCGGGGAGATGAAGCTCATCGACTTCGGGTCTGGAGCCCTGCTCAAAGACACCATTTACACGGACTTTGATGGTGAGATTTGGTTTATAATCTTTAATTTTATCACATCCAATTTGGGTGTTTTTTTTAAACGTCATGTCAGCAGCCCCTCTTCAGTCACATGATTTGTGAGACCCCAGCAGGAATTCCTAGGTTGTGTCATCTCTGACATCCCCCCACAAGCCAGCCTGTTAATACTGGCCGAGCAGCATTGCCTTTGCTTTGGCGCCCCCCATTGAAGGGAAGTGGCATTTTTACAACTCAAAGTTTGTAAACAAAGTCACATGTCCGCTCCCCCTCCCACACACACTCCTCTCTGGCTCTCACACAAACACACACACGCCCAGCCTGTCACGCTCCCTGGCACCTGAGCCCAGATAATACCTTCAGAAACAGGCTCAGCTGATAAACCCACACCCTTCGTTAATCATTTAACTTCTTCTGCTGCGCTTTCATTTTCTGTTTTACAGTATCATACAAATATAAGTGATATCGATGAGAAGAGTTTACATCAGTGCTTTTGATATTTCTTATGGTTTTCTTTGGTGTGTTTTTTATTAAATGAGGCTACAGTTTTTAAAGATTTCTTTTTATTTCCTCCTACCCTCCAGGCACAAGAGTGTACAGCCCACCAGAGTGGATCAAATATCACCGCTATCACGGACGCTCTGCCACAGTTTGGTCCCTGGGTGTCTTGCTGTATGACATGGTGTGTGGGGACATCCCATTTGAACATGATGAGGAGATCACAAGAGGGCAGATCCTCTTCCGGAGGAGAATCTCCACAGGTGAGTTCACACTGCAATAAATGTTTTAGCTCCTAGGTTGCATGTGTGCAATGATTCATACTCAGTGTAGAGCTCCACACTTATTTGTTATTCCCCCCCTTCTTCCTGCAGAATGCCAGCAGCTGATCAAGTGGTGTCTGTCTCTGCGGCCAGCTGACCGTCCAACCTTCGAGGACATCATCAACCACTCGTGGATGCAGAGCACCTCGTCCTCTGCAGTCCCCTCCACAGTGCAGACGGAGAAATCCACCACAGAGATCAGGCTGCACAGCATCGGCCACGAGCCCACAGCCTTCATCCCCACCCCCGTGGCTGTGGCTCGGTGATGGAGGTTCGCTCCGGACCACTCCGGTCCAAACTGGACTGCACTGACACAAGAGACTCTTACAAAAGACTTATGTAACAGACTTGAAGCTGAGAGGAGGAGAAGGGGGGGCGCACATCAGGTGCAGACGCAGGCGAGAGCAGGGTGTAAAGGACTGCACACAGAGGAGGCCGGTGTCGTGACAAAACCACCACCCTTTGGTTTCAGCCTGGCAGGCCCGACCCTCTCCACCCTCACCACCCCAGCTACTTGATTTTCCCAGTCGCCGACCCGCACCAGTGTCAGAACATCATCCTTGCAGGACTCTGATCTCGACAGCGGGTGTTCATCAGTCTGCAGGAGGGCGTGCTTGTGTATGCACAGACACCTGCGCCAAGCAAATACAATCCATGTGCTCTCCGTTCTGCTGAATGGCAAGTGGACAGTCTGGGTTATGTAACCTCTCGCTACGCTGTACTCTACTCTCCCTCTATTCTCTCTGTCGCAGCAGAGTGGGAAGAGCAGAGGCACCGGCGAAGAGGGGGGGTGATTTTCAAAAAGTGCCTTCTGTGAGATTGTTGGGGGACCCTGAAAATACTTGAATTTGTGAAAGCAAAGAGGCTCTTCTTCACAACAACCTTTTTGCTCCTTACTCTGTACAAGGCTTTATATTGTTTATTGCTGTTTTTTCCTCTCATGGGCCTAGATCAGTAAAGCCTGTGCCATTTACAACCACTACTATCACTACTTCTACTACTCCAATGTCATTAGCAACCAGACAACCTCATAGCTCCGGCAGCAACCCGTGCAAACAAATCATAAAAAAGAAACACTGGACTTACCTCACTCTCTTTACTACAGCATCCACCTCTACTCTACAACCTTCACTTCCTCCTCTTCTCGTGTTGTACTGTATACAAACACAAGGCTTAGGCAACCGCTCATTCACATCCACCTGAATGCACACCACAATGCAAGCGTAACCATACCGAAATACAACATCCTCTGCTCTTCACTTCAATTTATTTTTTATGTTGAAACAGTGCCTCACACAGGTCTTAAAAATCGTTGGAGAAAAGAATTGTAAATAATGACGATATTTATTATTGCTGTGACTTGTTTCTCACACTCAATGGGCGCAGAATTTATTTATTTATTTATAAGAGAATTTCGGCTGTATGTATGTCATTCCACAGTCACTGAAGGGCCCACAGATTATTTAAAAGACAAAGACGAGATTAATTTTTTGACCATATTTATGGCTTGAAATTTGAAAAGAGCAGATGTGTGTATGTTTGTGTATGTCATGTAAATAACATGTAAATAGTCCTGAAAGCACTTCCATGTTAATGTATCTAAACTTTGAACGTCTACTGATGGTAACTGGTTTCGTTACGCTGTTGTCTGCTGTGTGAGAACATGAATTCTGAATGTGTGTGTGAATGTATTTGTGCGTGAGTGTGTGAGAGAGACAGAGACGTGAGAATGGGAATATTCTTCCGGTTTCATGATTGCAGCTTGGATTGTTGTTTTTTCATCCATTCAAATTAGAATTGTAAATTAAGTTAGAAACTATTTTTATACGATTTCAATAAATATTTTTTTAACTATGACACTTGACTCCTCTGTTTTGATTCAAGTAGCACAGTCTGTTGTTATGACCCTGTTTAGCTTAACACTCCTGGTGTAAAAGTAGTGTTAGCGCACAAACACTTTAAGGTGAAAACAAATTCAAACGTGTCAGAGTAAAAAAACAGAATTCTATAAAAAGGTTTTTAAAAGAACAAAAAAAGAAGAATGGTGTATATACAGTGTTTAACACCTAAACAGAATTTACTAGGTCAGAAGGAGCAGGTTTCCTGTTTCACATTGTAGAAAAGCAACGTTTACAAAGAGAGCAGATGAAGAGATAAGAGAAGACAGCCTGGTATCTTATCTCCTCATCTATTCTCCGTATCCAGAGGATGGTTACATATAGAAGTGAAAACAAGCTCAAAACATCCCTAGAAATAGTTAATTCACATAAAACATAGGCTCATTGTGTTATTTGCCTGAAAAAGTCTTTTATCCAATGAGTTATGCAAACCTATCTGATGATACATGCAGGAACAGAGGCTCGCTCGTCCTTATGTCATAAACCAAATTACACATCAGGATTTCTTAAAGGCTTTGTTAAACCACTGCAAAGCCTAATGTGTCTCTGATGTATTTACATATAGTCACACACTGTATGATCTGTGTTTTGTAATTTAATTTACTAAGCACTGGTTGCTGATCATCAGTGGTTGAGAGTACTGTCCTGTATGATTCTGAGCTACTTGAACTTGACTTGAGGTTTGATGCTACTTTCTACTTCTATTCAAGTACTTTACAGTCGTCCTCTTTGGCTCTAGTAATTAAGAATAATATAGTTAAAATAGCTAAAATCCTGCTTACATGTTTATTCATCAGTAATAATTATCCAGTTATATCATGTATAAGAGGTACTTTTACTTTTGATACTGTAAGAGTATTTTGCTGATAATAATTTGATACTTTTGCTACTTTTACAACATTTAAACAAAGGAATTTTCTCAAATAAAATGAAACACATTAAAAACATCATTATTATTATTTTTTACACTGGTAATAGTCATTGTTTTACTTAAGTACCTGATATACCATCAGTATTAGTACTTTGTCTATCACTGCTCCTCATAGCATCACTTATAAACTATACATTAATCATCCTCTGCCAGTTCACAGCTGGGGTGTGGGCCACTGCTGGTCTTCATGGGTTTAATCCAACTAACAAAGTGCAGATGCTCCTGTGGGTTAATCGGGACACTGATAGCGACCAGCAGGCAGCAGCCCATCATAGATCTGCTCTCTTGGACAGATAAGAGTTGTAGGTTTAATCAGTTGCGATGCCCCCGTGGGACTCTTGGCCTGGTGCTAATATTCCTCTTCCAGACGGTGCTCGCTGGGACCCCACCTACAGCAAAAACAAGATTTACACAACAGCAAATTACATGGAGGTTGGTAATGCTGCTCCTCCCATCAGCCCTGGTTTGTGCCTGTCAGGTGAACGTGTGTTGGCCAGGTGTAGTTTGACTGGATAGATGGGGACTGTAATAAAAGGATGCAGATGGAGGCTGTAATGCTTCTTCTAACGCTCCACTGAACCTTTTACCATCTTTTAAGATAAGATATTCCTTTGGCTCATTATTTTGGTTTTACAGTCTGCAGCAATTTTCAGTGACAAACTCAAACTGGTGACCATTGTGGGACATTTAGAGCATATCACGTTTACCACATCAACTTGTAGTCGCATGAAAACATGTCAGTGCCAGTGTTGTATTTACAGCTTGTCCACCACTTTGATCCAAACTGAAATATCTCTACAACTATGGGATGAATTGTTGTAAAATTGTTTGTGTCATATTCATGTTCCACAGAGGATGAATCATACTTACTTTGATGATCCTGACTTTTCATCACCATGAGGTTGATCTTTGTGGTTTTGTCTTGATAACTATTGGATGCATTATCTTAAAAGTTGGTTCACACAATCATGTTCTCCTTCAGGAATATACAAAATACATTTCTCCAACACTTTGGTTTATAATCAAATATCTGCAAAACTAGTGACATTTCCATCAGCTAATTTCAAGTGATCATTCTCTGTTTGTGCACTTGTAATCATTAAGAATCAAAGACAGAAAAAGCAATGACTTCTCACTGTTGTTATGGTGCAGAAATGTATGCATTCATTCAGGTGGAGCTGCATAAGTAGCACATAGGTAATTAATGCTTACACACAACATCACTCATTTGCAATAAAGGCTTTAAGTCAAGATCATCCCAAGGGTTTTACTAATGCCTCTCCAGTGGTGCACACACACTCAGAGAGCCAACCTCCGGGGGTCACACTCACTTCAGCACCATCTAATCCTCCGCCTATCCCTGGTATCTCTGCAAGCCTTCAGCTCGTCTGTCTGACACAAAGCTTTATCCTCCGAAGATTCTCAGACATCAGGTCACAAGTATACCAAATCAAGATCCGCACAACTCACCGTATGCATTTTTGTATCAGATAATAATCGAGGTCAGACGAAGCCAGCCACAAAAAAAAAAGCCAGTCCTCAGTAATCTTCTCCATCTCATGCCACCTTTCTTCTGCAGGTACTCAGACAACATACAATTTCCCTGAAGAGCAGTATCGGAGACCACAGGTAGTTTCCGCAGTGACACCACCATTCATTTCCCCTGTCATTCTCAGAACCACACGCCACATCAAACCGCACGCCGGCCCGTGTTGCTGTGAAAATCCTAATGTGCAGAAAAGACGTCCTGCTGCTCTAAAGGTTCAAACTGTACAAGCTGGAGAGCAGAACTTCTTCTAAAGGTCACCTTCTGCTTCACATTCATATGGAGATTCAAAATGAGTGATCGCTCATCACAACAGAAAAACCAAAGATCCAATCTACTTTGGTCATGCCTGCAATGACTCACATATCACTACACATATGTCAAAGATTTTCTTACTGATATATGAATGTATCAAATGAATGTGAAAACAGTGAGACGACCTGAAAGTGGTCGCTCATAGTGTTGAACCTACAGAGAATTATCAGCTCAATCTGCAGCTTCATGGCCAGTTTCATCTCTTTGGTTGCCTGTTCGGCTTCTACTTTCCTTTTTCGCTTCACTCTCACCGCTCTCATTGCTTTATTTTTGGCGCCAGGAGGCAACTGAGTTCAGCTGAAAAAGCTCTGAAAACCCACTGTACGCTTCCTGCCCAGAACCAAACAGCAGGCAGACAAAGTGAGCAAGCAGCTGATGAACACAAGAGGAACACTGAGCAGCTGAATCCATCAGCTGACAAATGTTGGGTAGAGTGGTATCGATCTATCTTGGTAAAAAAAAAAGAGAACAAGCCCACTTCCCAAAACTCTTCTCTTAAATCTTAAATACCAATATAAAGGCCACACAGGACACAATGATCTGTTGACTCCTATTGTTAACGCAGCCATTGTTTGTTGAGTTTTTCCTGCACATGTGGAAGCACTAATCATGCAAACTGTCTTTAGAGTCAAATCCAGAGTTGGGTATTTGCATAGACTGTCTGTGAGTCACCCTCTCCCCCCTGGAGTTCATTTGACTGCCTTAGTTCAACACTGAGTCATCACGAAAATAGGACACAGTGAAACAGCAACCAGACATTTTAGAGCAACGCAGTCTATGTTTAGCTGTGAGAAGCGAAGACGCATTGATAACTCATTTGTTTCTCCTTGAAAAGACCTGATGTGTGATAATGAGTCAATGAGTGTGTCACTTGTTTTGATCACAGCACAGAGGCTGCGATGCAATATGTTACTCATGCACGCCTCACTCACCCTCAGCAGGCGTTATTGGCTTGAGACTTCTTAACACCTCACCAATAACAGCTAATTAGCTCGCCTTTGTCTCCTTCCCGTAAGTCGTGTGCTGCACCTTCTTCTTATGAGAAAGACACAGAGAGGCCAGCTGTTGCATTATGACTCTCCTCCCTGTTCCAACGGACACAGCCAGGACTGTCGGACCACGTCGTCAGGAGTTTCCTTCAGACTTCACTCACTGGGGAACACGACTGTTTTCTGGTTAAAAGTCATAGCACGTGAACAATTATTTAATAATACTCATGAGTAACTTTCACTGACCCACAGTCATTCCTGCAACTCAAACCTAAATCTAATAATAAAGTACATTTACTCAAGTACTGTACATAAGTGCAGAGGTGTGTGTACTTAACTTGAGTAATTAATATATGTCAAACATGTACTTCTATCCTGTTGCATTTCAATGGGGAGAAACTGCACTGATAGAAAAAAACCTAGAACATATGATCGTGAAATGAGTCCATGTAAAGCAATTACAATTGTACAATTCTACAATTTCATTTAGCAGAAGCTCCTGTCCAAAGAAACACATCTGAGAGTAAATACGACACAAGCAAGGATCCAGTCAGGAGAAATAAAAAAGTGCCATGAAACAAATTTCAAGTTAGGGGCCTGTGCCTGCAGGCAATGAGGAGGGAATACATTACAACATACAATTAGACAGCAATACATTTTTAATAATTGTATCAGGCGCCTTCTTTCATTGGCCAAGCGTAGTGAGCAGGAGGGAGTGTAGACCTGAATCAGGGTGTTCAGGTAGGAGGGAGCTGGGCAACAGCTGGAAGCCAGTGGAGCTGTGCTGTTTTTGGCTGGTTGAAAACCAGACGTGCTGCTGCATTCTGGATCATCTGCAGAGGTTTGACCGTGCATGCGGGGAGGCCTGCCAGTAAGGAGCTGCAATAGTCGATGTGTGACATTACGAGAGCCTGAACCAGGAGTTGTGCTGCATGTTCAGACAGGAAGGGTCTGATCTTCTTGATGTTGTTCAGAGCAAATCGACATGATCGAGCAACAGTGGCCACATGAGCCTTGAAGGTTAGTTCAATCATGACACCCAAGTTTCTGGCAGACTCTGTGGGTTTGAGTTGGGCTGATTCAAGCTGGATGTTGATTTCTTGTTGTATAGAGGGACTGGCTGGGATGACAAGGAGCTCAGTCTTAGAGAGGTTGAGTTGAAGGTGGCGTTTTTTCATCCATGCCGAGATATCTGCAAGGCATGATGAGATCCGGGCAGAGACCTTGTGGTCGTCTGGGGGGAACGACAGAAACAGTTGGGTATCATCAGCATAACAAAGGTATGATGTAATGTATGCAACAGTACATGCAAATGAAATTAGTTTAAATACCCCCCCAACGGACAAGAAAAAATCCAGTCTTCACGTGTCCTTCTGGAAAAGTCTGTTCGACAAAAAGAGAGTTCAGAGTTACAATAGCTGAGCATCTAAAGTACTAATGTGCATAAATGTAAATCAGTCATTGGCCATTACATTGAAGCTAATCATCCTACTTTTCATTCAAGTCTTAGTTTCAGGCATTTCTTAGTGTGGCGAGCGACGGGCGGTACAATCAGAATATTTTGTCAAGTACACTTGACCGTACTGTTGCCAACAACGCCACCTGGGGAATTTCGCCCCAGGAAATAGTAAAACAATGTCACCCTTAAGGCGCACAGATTCGTTTACTCAAAGGCAGACGAGACAAGGTTCCAATGGTAATACATACACTTTATTTCAATCAGTCCAGATAAAACAATTATAAAACACTAGACACACGGGGGAAAATAAACTGGGGAAAACTAGGTTAAGGCTGAGGCTTACCGGGGTGCAGGGGCTACTACTTGGCGTGGGGGAGGCCCCAACCAAAAATATAAACACCCAGACACTCGTGACAATCACACACAGCAAACATTCGGTGAGGGAACCCAGAACCCGGGGAGGCACAGCACACAAAAGGGGAAGGGGGACCCCGCCACCAGATCACCACCAACACCACCGGACCTCAGCAACTAAAAAGGAGACAAAAAGGGAATTAATGGGGTTACAACACAATTCAATAATGCAAAATATACCAAACGTAAACAAAACAGGCTATTGGCAGAAAATAGAAATTAAACTAAACAAACCCCAAAAAAAATACACAAACTGCCAACTGCCAATCAAAGAAATGAAAACATACTGAGAAAGAAAGAAAGAGACCCTCTGCCTGAACAAAATAACAAAACCAACAAAATGAAATAACCAAACAAGTACACAGGCAAAGGA
Source organism: Centropyge bicolor (assembly GCA_037975185.1). Taxonomy (NCBI): domain Eukaryota; kingdom Metazoa; phylum Chordata; class Actinopteri; family Pomacanthidae; genus Centropyge; species Centropyge bicolor. Next base: position 4,571,075 of record JBBMOC010000011.1, on the reverse strand, counting down.
AACTAACTAAAATAAACAAAACAAACCCAAAAATACTCAATAGAAGACACTTAACCCCAACGTTCAACAGTAAAAAGCTGGAATAGTTAAAAAGCTGATTAAAAGAACCTGCACTTAATGTAGCAACAGGGCTAAGTGCAGCAGTGCAAACCAAGCAGCCAATAGGCGAACAGGCAATAGCGGCAATAAAGCCGCAAAAAGCCGCAGCGGTGAGTAAAGCCAGAAGAGACAGCAGCGGTAATTAAGGCCGGAAAAAGCAGCAGCAGTCCCCTGTAGCTGGTGTGGTGTGTCCTTTAACAACCCGGTCGGCGGATGCTGGCGCCACTCCACGCCGATTGCTAACAGGAGTTGAGGACCCGACAAAGCTATTAGCTATGAGTTTAAACATCTAAATTTAAACATGAATACAACTGCTAAAATGCAGGCGGTTACATACCAGTTCGCGGGGGGGTTAATCCAGTACGGCACACACCAGGGAAACAGGAGAGAGGCAACACGGAGCTAGTAGCGTCCACCTATAACCACATAGCTATTAGCCGCGATAGTTATCACTGTTACAAGGGCAGAGAGGGGGAGACTCACCGTAGCAGGCCACTTAAGTGTCACACACACGAGTCTGGGGGGGCGCCAAGCCAGTCGCTCTGCAGTACAACATAAAATCATTAACTCCCTGCCACGTGAGCCAAAAACAGCAGGTGCACAGACACGCCGCGTTACCTGTCCGACACGGAGGGTCCGGCCCGGAAATTGCGTCACCTGTCGGGAGCAGTGAGAGAGAGAACCGGCAGGGAGGGGTCGACCCCTTTTATAGGTTGGTGCGCCCCCAGTGGTTGGTTGTGCCACTGCCATTAGGCATGACAAATCCCTATTCTGCCACATTCGGAATTTGTTTCAATGTCCTTCAAGTTTTAATATTTTAAGTACATTTAGTGAAGTGTTGGAATGCTGCTTGTGATCAAGTATAATCTAATAATCTCAATGCTTCTTCCATCAATGTCTAATCCTTGTTTTAATTTTAAAGGGCTATTTCAGAATTTCAATGTTCCATAAAGTTGTGGGACTTCAGAGAATGGATGAAAGAAAGAATGGTGGGAATTGAAGCCGCAAGGAGACTTTCCTCTTTGGCTGGTAAATACCTTTCCATCTCCATGGCTTATAATTAAACACAGAAGACATTATTCATAGTACTGTGATTTTGTGTAGTAAAGTTGTTGGATTGTCCCTTTAGCTTCTTGTGTGTGAGGAGCAGAAAAGTGTCCACATCTTGGAGAATTTCCTTCATCTTTTTGTCTTGATGAGGTCACTTCAACCTCGTAAAGGCAGAAGTACAGGAATATACCCAGACTCACACACAGACATTAAGTGAGTAATGGATGGTGGGCAGCCAGTGTCTGTGTCACTCCTTCCAGTCGAGCTGAGGGTGCGATGCTCCAGGAAAGGTCGACATGAGCTGCTTCCTGATGGAGCAACACGGTGTTCTACATGTCAGTACTTGGCTCCCACCCTGCTCTTCTTCACTGCTTGTCTCACAGTTGATAAACTCTGTGTTTGTGTGTGTGTAACGTTGGGGGTGGGGGGGGACAGATTTCGGGCACCAGACTGTCGGGGCAGCCTGGCTGCTACGCTCAGTCAAATTTAGCCTCTAAGGAGTGTATGTCTGCTGCCAGATTGAAAAAAATGACTTTCCACAAATCAGGAGCTCAGAGTTTCCATCTCTTCACAGCAGAATGAGTCACTCCCTGATGCAGTGGTAAAGGTGGGTAAAAGTATGACCACCAGCTGCTGAAAACAACCTTTTCTCCTTTGTTATCATGAATACAATGGAATTAATTATGGAATTTACTGTAAATACTTATAATGCATCTGACGTATGATATGAAATTCAACCCACACACAGGAATTTGGTCACCAAATTAGCTTATTGTAACTTTTTAAATATCCTAGTAAGTTTGTATGGGACGTAATATCTAAAGAAGAAAGTGTCAAATAGCACAGTTTAAATCCCATCTGACTGAAGACAGTAGCATACTGCCAATGAAAAATTATTAGTTTTTTTTTCTTGTTTTGCAGCATGTTTCAACATCTCTAAACACAAATTTCCAGTCATTTGTAAAAATGAAACTACATGACCGAACCCCAGGAAGATGGGTCAGTGAAACACACAGAGGCATTTTGACTCCTGCAAACATTCAAGAAGCCATTATCCAAATAATTGCACATGGCTTTTTTTGCATTATTTTAAACATCATTATTTTGGCTCTCAACCTTGTCGGTATTTTAGCACAAAGACAACACCACCCTGATTGTAATTGTAATGTGGTGTCAGTTAGCCCCACCCATCTGCTACTTCAAGTAGGATAAAACAAATGCCCACATTAAAAAAACAGCATGTACAATCATTAAAATAAGAACGTAGTCAAAAAGAGATGGATCAACTGTTGTCAGTGTGATATATAACAAGTACAGAAGGATGTATCTACCCTGTCATGCTTTATTATATGTTTTTGTAATTATCATTGCATTATCCCTAAGGGCTTCATTTACACTGTTAGCTATTGCACAAGTGATTTTACCCATCCTGAGTAGTATAGCTTCGGCACAGAGCAATAAAGTATTCTCAGAGCCCCAGTGATAATGATTGTATTTTCTACGAGAATTACATCTGTAGATTCATTGCAAATAGGAAACAGCAGAGTGTGAAATTAATGAAAGCAGACACAGCAGCGAAGCATTTGTTCATCAAGCGGTGTTCCCATGTTGGTGTTATTTATTGCCTCATTAACTAAGAATGTTTTTCTCTGTGCAAACTCCTCCACTTCAGATGAATCTGCATGAGAAGACAGCCGGCAGTCATCCTGCCTCTCAACTTGTAGTCACATGAAGGCAGTTATGCTGTTGACTTTGTTTTCACATTTTTATGAATGACTCAGAGCTCGTAATGAGAGAGGAAGACAGAGAGAGGGCGGACAGCTCCCCGCCCCACCTCAGCACTCTCTCAACAGCTACGCCGGATCCCACGGGTTGTGGCCGTCCCTGGCCGCGCTACACCTCCACGGCGAACAAGCCCGGACACGGAGGGAGCGAGGAGATCCACGCTGACGGTATGAGGAGGTTTGGCCTGGCTGCATAAACACACAGGCACGGCCATATTGTGCAAGTGCTGCTGTTGCAAACTTTTTTTTTTCCCACCCAGACTGTCCGTTTGAAGTTCCCTATAAAAATACCAGAATTGCTGATTAGAGATTATGGGAACCAGAAGTGTGCATTTTCAATTTGACATCCATGTGGAAAATCTGGTGTTTCTCTTAGAGGAAACTGCAAAATAATTACTATGTCAATTTAAAAATTCTCCATTCTTAAAATATTCAAGCTCCAGATCAGACAATCCCCCTTTGTCCAGGTGGTCTATTTGTAAACATGGTTGCAACAATGGCATCACTTGACTTAAAGGCCAGGCCTTGTTTATTACAACTTACTTTTGTCATTTCTATAGGAACATCATGTCTATAATGAATCACTTAGATCTGAGAACACAATGGCACAAAACCCGACAGGCAAGAAACATGAACATCAGACAAGTTGCTAACAAGCTAATCATTTAGCCCGAGTATCCAAAGTACTTTATATGGAGATGAATTGAAAATGGCTGCACCTGAAATGTCAGTTTTCAACAAAGCGAGCCTGTGTACATGCACAGCTACAATAAAACATCCATATATCCTCATCTTAACTGATTGTTAAAAATTTCCAAAAAAAAATGGAAAAAGAAAAATGGGATTTTAAAACAATGATTAGTGTATAAGGGTTTAAAAGGGGTTAAATATGGAAATAGAGTTTTGACATGATTTTAATGTAGTGAGTCAAAATCCAGTTTCCATTACTGCAAAATACAAAAATGACTTTGAACTATCTTTAAGACAAATAAAGGTTTATCTTATCTTATCTTATCTTATCTTATTATCAAAAGGTGAACAGGAAGCATTCATTCATCAGTCAACAGTTAATGTAAGACAGGACCCAATTCACATGATGGAAAGCATCTGCATCAGTCCGAACATTGTGACAGCTACGTCATCAAGAGCATCCACATCAGTCTGATCATTGTGACAGCTACGTCATCCAGATGTGCCCAGTCGAATATTTATCGCTATACTACATCAAAGAAATTATAACGATTCATAATCTTCAACGGAGCACAGCTGAGCAAAGTTTAATGCTTGCCTCCAATGCACACAATGAGTCAGTATCAACTTTATTAATTGAGCGTAATTATTTTGTTGGGGGGTTTGTTTAAAGCCTGTCTGATCATCTGATGACGTGTTCCTCACCTATTGATCTGACTCAGGGGAACTGCACAGTGAGCCGATAACTGTCTGCCAGTTCACGACTACGGGCAAAACCTTTCACGTCATACGTCGTCATCTGATCCATCATTGATTTAACAGCAGCTTTAGCATGTTGACAGGGAGTTTACCATTGAGCTCAGAGGAAATTCAACTGGATCAGGTCCAGAAGAACAAATAAGTATTCGAGCAACTAGAGATGAGCTAAACTTCCCTCCTCTGTGCACCAGAAGAAAACAACAGAGAGGCCATTCAAGCCGAGGAAGAAATGAGGAGCTCTGTGCCGACACAGGCCCGTTCTCACCGAACACACTCGAACAGCCTCTTCTCCTTTATTTGCCTTATTTAAAACATCTTCAGTGAGTATTTTTCCCAGGCCTGGCTGGGAAGTGTGGGAGTCCGGGAACTGGCTGTGGTAGCTCAGTGGCTCTGTGTTTGTCTCCAGGATGCCTGGTGGGTTTCCAGGGTAGTGGGAGTAAGTTGTCTGAGCCAAGGGTGACCCTGACTTTCTCTTGGGCTAATTCCCCGAGCAGCTGATAGGCTGTGGGAGGAGGAGGCAGCGGATCCTTGAAACTGAAAGGTTATGGGAAGGGGAGGTTGAGGAAACTCAGAAGAATGGATTTGGACAAAATCACCAAAAAAGGGTTGTGCTCTGCATTCACGATGGTGAGTGTTTGAGTTTATGTCGTGACCTGGCATGACCCATGTCAGGTCACCCTCCTTTTTGCACTAAATCACAAATTACTGCACACACTCACAATAAAGAAATAGTTTGGTTTTTTTGGGAAAGATACTTATCAAACATAAAAAGTTCCAAAATCACAATTCACAAATTTGCCTCAAAGGTTTCAGAGACTTTCTGGATGTCTCTGTGTTAAGTATAGTGCTGGAGGCAATTAGCTTAGCTTAGCATAAAGACTAGAAGCAAGGGGAAACAGCTAGCCTGGCACTGTCCAAAGTCCATAAACATGCCTGTCAGCACCTCTTACCTCACAACTTAACAGGCTGTATCTCATTTATTTCATCCATACACAAACAGAAGTCTTGTCAAAACCATTATGTTGCCAGACACTGCACCCAGCCAAGCAATGGTTAAATCACCTAACTGCCTGTTAAAACCACAACTTGCCCTTGCATTTCTGTGTGTACAAATTAAACAGTTTAAGAGATGTGAGTCAGACAAACTGCCTCCACTGTTGATGGTAAACTCAGCTACATTATAGAACCACTTGCACATTGGCTTCAAAGATGCCTGAACAATCAAGAGAGAAACTCCTCCTCTGAGCTCCACTGAGTTTCAGCTGCACTGTCAGAGGTATTTTTCTCAACAAAAGTAAAAGTAAAGGCTATTTGTCTCCAAATTTGCAGAATGAGGTTCGACCTGAGGTTAAGGGAGTGGCAATAGCTGACAGGCGAAACAAGCAGGCTCGCGACCTTGTCGACCAGGTCGACCTGGTTCAGATGTTTCGTTCAGCTGGGAGAGTCTCGCTGGTGCTAACGACTGAGTTTCACCTAAAACAGTGATTATGTTAAAGGTCACTGAACCAAGTGCTTAATGAACGTACAGGAAATAGCCTGTGTTAACTCAAAGGGGAGAGTACACAGAGTGTGTTTGCTGAAGGTGCCTCTTGGGTTTGGGTGATTGCCAATCTGCTTCAAGGAGGCTTCTTCTCAAGAAGTGAGCAAAACAAACTTTTTGGCCATTTGTGAGGAAGATGTCAGCAGATGAGACTAGGAGGAGAAATATGGGTTAGCAGCAACAGTCGGAGGGTAATTCCTCCCAGGAGTCCCTCTCTCTCTCTGTGAGAACCTGTGTGAGTTTTCCAGGAGATGCTGGGGGAGTGCCGCATTCCTATTGGCTGACTCACCGGCTTACACATTGTGCCCGCCGCTGCCACGTCCTTTAAGGGAAAGGTCAGCCTGCTCTCCCTGACGGCGAGTGAGAAAATGGATACACCAGATATGGACCTAAAAATACAATCACAGACACTGCCATGCAGTGCAGGGAACACAGGAGGCTTTTCATGCAGTTAGAGATAACACACACTCACACACAGATCAATAAGGTGGTGTAAACACGTGCCTGTCACTGACGTATGAATCATGCTGGATCCTGTGTGTGTTTCAACACAATGCTCTTCATGCTGTCTTACACTGTTTCTGTTTACTCATGCTTTCCTTCAGCTGGAACATTTTTTACCAACTTTTTATGACGTTGTGAAAGAGAACACAGTGTATCATTGCCCAAAGCTACAATAATTCCCATTTAGAACAACCCTTTGCCAAATACAACTCTGGTATGAAATCTGCTTTCACAATAACCATCAGGTTTGCCAAGAGGTTGCAAGCAGCGACAGTGATAATCCACAGGCTGGGTGGGTACACAGTGACCGGCCGCAGTGTGAGGACGATGAGAAATGTGATTACACAGCCACAAATGTAATTAAAGTTTTCCACCTTTGCACTTTGTCTTTCCTCTGGTCCCTCTCTTCCTGTCTGTCTTAACAAATATTTGTCATAACCTCCCCACCCACATGCATTCCCATTAGCCCCTCCCTCTCACACTCGCTGCCTTCCCGTAAATATGCTGCCTCACACACTTCCTCATTCCTGAAAAACCAATAAAGAACACTGATGTGGCAACGCTCAAGCTTCTGCTTGCTGGTACTGACTTCAGGGGCTTTGATCCTCAGCGAGCGAGTGTGTGGAAATGAGTCAGTTGGAGGTGATGTTTGATAACCTGCCTTTCTTAAGTGTGTTCTTGTGGCTTGTCACTGGGAGGTGACTGATCCTCTGATGATTTGTGATTGACAATAGAAGCGGCATGAAAGTGATCCGGGCGCCGTAAACAGGTTTTATTCAGATACAATCCAATGTGTCATACTTCCTGTGAGGATTGGCTCAGTGGTGGAGGAAACACAAGGACACAGGACTATAGTCTTCACCCTGTGTAAAAAAAAAAAAAACACTAAAAAGAAAAATAAACTCAGCAATCTACAAAGAAAAAGACCATGTCCTGACTCATGACTATCGAGCATTGGTACATGCTGCCGTCAGCAGGATGCCAGCGAAACTCACTGACCCCAACGAGGATCTGTTGAGGAACTTTTTGTACCGGAAGTCCAGCCTAGAAGACAAACCAAAATTTGTTCAAAAGCCAGTTGGAATCTCCCACTTCCTGTTGGCAGACGGTAACAAACATTTGGCAATCGAGCACATAGTTGTATTTGTACTTAGTGTCTTTCTCACCAGATCTGGTTCCTTTTTAACATTTATTTAAGACAGATTCATTTGAACAACATTTAAAAAGACAGTTTGTATAACCTGAGCTTTAATGCTAACTAGCTTGTTTAAAGTTATCTGTCAATTTGCATGTTTGCATTAAAATCATATTAATATTCAACAATTTGTAATGTTTCAGTGAACATACAAGACGTGCACCAGATAATCAATCAATTTGTAGTGTCTAATTACTTAGCTTAATTATCTGAAATCCACAACTGACAGCAAAGTATTGTTCACCTAACTGAAGCACAACATAGCAATATAGTTTATCATAATGAAAATTTGAAAGCAGTCCAGCCAGGCAGTGGGTCAGATTATTTTATACCTCAGTCAGAAGCCATGTAAATGATTCACTACATAAAATCCATGTTTATCTCAGCTGAACTGCATGGACAGTTTCAAAAATACCTCTTATCTATTATTATTATTAGCCCGACTTCCATCAACATGACTTTTTCAGCTTCAGACAGGCCGAAGTTCTTGCAGGTCACCTGGAAAACACAGCGTTAATAAGCACACAGCCACTTTGTATAAATACTTTAATATGGATTATTAGGTCACACTGTTTGCTGTCCTAAATCAAGATCACTAAATTGATACATCTACCTCAGAAACAAGATATCTTATGTGATATCTGTGCACGAGATTCTCTGTCATCACAGCTGAGATCTCGTGAGCAACATTTATTTTACATATTCAATGGTAAAGACTTAACAATTCAACCAAGTGCGGTGCAGCAATAATTAGTCAACTTGCACAACTGGACTACAACTATATTGTGTCACATAAATGGAATAACATAAATAGAAATGTGGTAACTGCTGCGGTCGATGTTGACACACTAACAATGTTGTTGCTCTTTGTGCGTCGTCCTAACTCGCATTTAGAATCTCTGAAATCAAAAAGCAATTTGCCGTGGTTTGGCCTTATGCACAGGCACACGCACCCACTCTACATACTCACTGTATAAGGAGCATCTGCGGTGATTGAGCTGTATGAGCAAGCACATTTCAAACACCTCTTGTTCCATCCTGTTCAGCGGCTCATTTTCCATCAGTGAATAAAATAATGGCATGAATTTCCCGCTCTCACACTGTCGGTGAGTGCAGGCTTTCCGGCTCCAGCCAGGCTGATAGTAACTGCTGAGTCGGGAGAGTCTGTCAGGAGCCGCTGAGCATCAATTATATAAAGCTCCCCTGACTGTACTCCCTGAACTTTCCATCGGGCTGTTTGTTAATCAGTCATTAATAGCAGAGGAAACTGGGGATTATGCGGTCCGCAGTTTATAGTAATGAAGAACTGGAAAAGGAACAAAAACAGGAAGTGACCTTGACTCTTCCTGCTGGCTGTTTGTGAGCGCGCGAGCCTGTACGATGATTCTGCTTCCTCTGAGCCAACTCAGGTGAACAAAGCTTTGTGTGTGCGTGTTGTCGTTGGAATGTGCACGAGATGGGAGTTCCAGTGTGTTGAAATGGTCTGTCACTGTCTCGACTGTTACTGGCTCCATTCACAACAGTAGACAGGATATTATCATCGCGCGGTGGCGACAGATCGGAGGGTGATAATTAGCTACAAACCATGCAAATAGGCCTGGTGATGATATTAACGCTGCAAATATGAACATATGCACGCACCCCCACCACACTGTCAGACACTAGTAACAGTGAAGGCAGACACATGCAAACAGTGATAATGAGACAGATATAACATACTCTGTGCTGAGTACGATCAGCACTCATTAGTGTCTGCTGTCAAATCACTTAGCACACGAACACAACAGTCCGATCTGTCAGCACACAACACAACAATACAGATTGCACTGGAGAAGTTCTTGTTTGCATGTGGATCATACACTTACATAATCATATGTCGTACACATCAGGGTCACGCACTGAATCAGGGTCAAATGTGAACCGATAACTGGCAGTTTGTAAAATGCTTTTCATTCTGGATTTGTCCTCCCCGAAACCTCGAGAAGTCATTTTCACTATGCAGCAGATGTGGCCGTGGATGTGGAAGGTCAAAGGTCAGTGCTGAAGGAAGTTTGTGTGTCTGCAGTATAAAAGTGTTATAAATGCAGGAACATTGTGAGCCACCATCTTTGCAGCCATATTATCATGCTAATATTTGCTATTTGGCATTAAACACAAAACAGAGCTGAGGCTGATAAGATTTCTTGGAGAGAGAGAAAAAGTCAAAAGCAACTGGACTTACTTTGGAATATTTTTGAATATATCTGGTCATAAAGTGTTGGACAAATGAAAATCTTGACCTGGTGATGTCACTTTAAAGATCATCCTGAGGGGGACATGAACAGCTGTATCAAATTTTATGGCAATTCATCCAATTGTTGTTGAGATATTACTAAGTGTGTCAATATGCAAATTAGTATCATGGTTTTGACATGATGTTTACATTATTCATATCCATGTAAATAGGATTCTAACATTCCCGTTTCTGATCATCTGTGTACAGGTGTGTCTTGATTTCCAACCATCTGTGTCACTATGTTCTGTAGCAACAAGGATCCAGAGACCTTCACCCAACCAGATGTCTGCCCATCTTCAGCTTGGTTCTTTTCTGATTTTTCCGCCTGTTAAAAGGAAGTTTTTCCTCACCACTGTCTCCAAATGCTTGCTCATGATGGGAACTGTTGGGTCTCTATAAACAATATTATGAAGAGTATGGTCTAGACCTGCTCTGTATGTAAAGTGCCTTGAGGTGACTTGTGTTGTGATTTTATGCTATACCATTAAAATTGAATTGAAAAGATTGAACCTGTATAAGATGTTTACATGCCACAGTATCAGTGAGAATCTGGGGACTATGAACCTCTGTACCAAATGGCAAGCAATCCAATAGGGATATTTCAGTATGGACAAAATCAACTGACTGGTCTGGACCTAACACAGGATTTCCTTGTTGCAATTTAATTATAGCATCCAATCACTTCAATGTGTGATTCAGTGGAACTTCTTTTAGCACAGTTCTGAGTGTGGTGCCAGTAATTGTGCATGTTCTTGGACAGAGGGTAAACTGACATCAGCTGTCAGCTTGATTCATTGATGTTTTTCGACCATTCAGAGAGGAAAGAAACACTGATACCACAGTAGGAAATCAGGAGTTGTGGTCTTAGTAGAGGATGTAAAAAGCAAAGGTACAATGAGAGCCAGGGGACACATGTTCCAGCCACTCACAGCAGTGCTTTCACTTCCAGCTATTCTTGTTAATAGGATGTAGTGGAAGCGGCAGAAATGAAGCTGTGAGATGAAAAAAAAAAAAACTAGCAACTGCCAAAGTGGAGTAAAGCATTTTACAAGAAGCTGTTTTTGATAAACTCCTTTCACACAAACACAAACATGTAAATCTTGCTGACGTTGTTGCTCCCCAAGTTCCCCCTGTGCAGAACAGAAGCACTCTGACCCACTTCCATCCTGCCATGACCCACATCGTGACTCTCTTCCCCCTGTCCTCCGCCTGTGCAGCACACACACTAATCCACACACCACACTTAAGAGAGAGAGAGGTCACTGGCTAAGTGGGCCAGCGCTTGTGTAACTGGCTTATTACACTGCACTTACAATGTTTGGTCTGGAGCTGGATTGCGATTGAGCAGCGTATTGGGATTTCAGGAGAATATATAAGAGGGCTTTGCTGGTTCCACTGAATTTCTGCTGAAGTGTTACCCCATCCTGAACATACAAATCTAACAAGTGGACATCAGCAGGAGTAATTCACTCATATAAACAGTCTGGTTGATGATTGACATGGCAAACTCTCGCAATCATCCTGTAAACAATAACAGAGGAATGGACACATTGGTTCGAAAGTAAAAGCAAAACCTCATGACAGACACTCGACGTCGTATTTGGCATGAACATCCCATAATAATCATGTCACACCGCACACAGAAAACGTTTGAAGCAAACCAGATTTGACAAATCTAAACTAGGCTAAGTGCCAAAATTCACATCCGTAACCTTGCTTTCACCCTCTCCCCGGGACAACAGCTTCAGGGAAGAAAACACAGAGGTGTTTTTCTTCAGCCGTTCTGGCAGAAGCCAACGCTGGAGTGTTTCCTGTGGGAGATTCTCTGGTGCTGACGGCCGTCGCTGACAATGACCCTTGTCTCTGTTTGATGACCCGGGCCGCTCTCTGGAATGTGTCACACTTGCAAGTCAGCGAAAAAGATTTTTAATCATTGAGAAGAAACAAAAACAGGAGATGGACAAAATAACGGGAATACTTCGTGTTCAGTCATCGTAATGTGTGAACCTGGATGTTATGTAAGGGATGAAACCTTTTACCAATACTCACAAGGTGTAGGTTGCATGATTGTAATGGATGAAGCACTGATCAGTAAGTGAAGTAAGATATTATCCCTCACTTACATCATGGTCACTGATGAAATGTTGGTTTTAGATCAGCTGAAAGGTGTGGGTTCATTTATAATAACTGTTCAGAGACAGTTATGACGCAGGTGTTTGTTTGTCTTTCTGAATTAGTAAATCCATATTAAACTGTTGGCAACTTGGCAAAAGGACTGATGCTTAGCAAAGGGGCTTTACTGTAGCAGGCTCTTTTCAATGAAACAACTTTTGAATAAAGACATAAACACCAGAATGCTAAAACACAAGGAGAGCACTGAAAAAGACTGGAGTGTCAAAACATTGATGGAGTCTCCTGGAGAACAAGAAAAAAAATTGTGAGATTTATGTATAATTACTGAAAGTTAATCCACACCTTACAGCCAATCAGAATCAGGAATTGTCAGAGCCCATGTTATAATGGAAGATGCAGTGTTCTTGACAAAAACTCTTTATGAATTACCAAATGCTGAAATTGGGGTCAAACAGAACTATCCAGTTCATTGGTAAACAAAAAAAAAAAAAAAAAAAAAGAAGAAGAAGAAAGAAAGAAAGAAAAGAAAAGAAAAAGAAAGAAAGAAAGAAAGAAAGAAAGAAAGAAAGAAAGAAAGAAAAGAAAAGAAAGAAAGAAAAGCCACAGAGGAGAGCAAATATATGTCAATACTGTCTGAGAATAATAAAGGCAAGAACAGTGTTGAGTGTTTCCATTTTATTCTACTTCATATGACTGTTTTACCACAAGTTTTTACTTCACTACATTTATCTGACAGATGGATTTCACACTAAAAACACAGAAATAGACAAGATATAAAATCAATGCACTGTAAAGATTAAACAGTGATTCTCAAACTTTTTGGCCCGTGACACCGTTTCAATAAAGAAGTGTCTACTTCTTGGTACTTTCAGATGTCTATATGGTTGTTTACAGTTCCTATGAAGATTTCCTCTTTGACTATCTCAGATGGTTTCATTTAGGGCCTAAAGATATCCAACCACAGTCAGAAAAATGAATACAAACTTGAGCAGCAGAATTTTGTTTTTTCCTCTATTAATCATAATCCATTAATTAATTCCATTAAAACATTAATGCCATGGCCTGAAAGATTTATGTTGTAATCCTTGGGAGGGGCCCGATCCTTAGGTTGGAAACCACTGGAATAAACAACCTCACTGTATATAAAGTAGTTCAATGCTACAACAGTAAACTGCTGCACACAACTGAATCAGTGCCAACAAATAACTGTGGCTCTGTGTCTCCTCCTCTGTGTCACAGAGTATGAGCGTATACTGATGACGTGCACAGTAAGCAGGATGCAGGAGACTCACATGAACCCTGCTGCCTTGTTTGCCTGGTTTCAACTCTGCTGATTTCCTGGGTGTGTTACTTTATTTGGAAAATGTCTTTGGTTTTACTGCCACCTAGTGCTCGGTCTGTGACACAGCAGTCAGGTGCAGTCAGATGAGATGGATTGTCAAGCCTGCATCATTGTGCTCAATGTTCTTTGTCCTCAAAACGTGACCAACAGTCTCATTGAGGACCATGTCCACTGTCTGGTCACCTTCTGGACCCTGGAGCCCAGAAAAGTTTAAAACACATCTGCTAAAAATACAGTGAATATTGTCTTTCAATACAACCACAGATTGGACCAACAGCAGCATTTCCCTCAGCCTGCTGCATGTGAACATATGCTGCATGTATCAGAGTGCAGATTAGAAATGTAAACATGAGAAAAGGCAAATTTTCAGATAGTAAATTTATCTGAAGTTCTATTTTCACACTCAGTGGCCAGTTTATTAGGTACACCCAGCTTAAACCTAACAGTCCTGCATGATATTCTTCCTGTCGGTGTGTGTGCACGTGTGTATGACTGTCATCTAGTGTGGGCGTGGTCGCTCCTCCCCCGACCTCCTGCCTCGGCTCTACCTGCACAGCTGGAAACAATCAGCTCATCGCTCCGCCCAGTCTGCACACCTGGGGCCCATTGCACAAAAGTAGGGTTAAGACATCCAGGATAAGTGACTGAACCGAGCTCAACGACTCCAAAACAAGAGCGTCCAGGCTTAATTTGCACAAAGACCAAGCCAGGGTGGCACGGATTCATCAAGCTAGGTGAAACCAATCCGGGATCAGTGCGCGCACGCGGCTTCCTCAGATAGACCCCGCCATCGATCACAGATTCACCATGACAGTGAGAGCAGCGTGCTTTTCCCTATCAGAGGCAGACATCCTCATGGAGGCTTATGAGGAGGTCATAAGAAGAAAGGCTACACCGCCACAGCTAAAAAACAAAGAGTAAAAGCGTGGCTCAGTATCGCAGAGCGCCTGAATGCATCCACGAATACACACTCACTGTTCATCACAGTTACAATCCAAATAGTTCATCAGCATCTCTGAAAACATAGCTGTACTCTGATAATGAATCAGTTGAAATTGTAAGTGAAATTGACTGCAGATGTGAGTGAAATTGTAGATGTAGTAGATGAGCTCAGTGACTTGATTGAATTTCCCTTTTGGATAAATAAAGCTCCTGTTATGTTTGCTCCTCATGCTCCATGGTCCTCTGTTTCATTAGCCTATATACAAGTGTGTTTGTGTATGCTTATTGATCATATATATAATGTGTGTGTATAGATTAAACATGACGGGGCCAAAACGCACATGGCAGCAAGTCAAGTACAAGAGCATCCTGCAGAATGGTAAGGCCCTGACTAATACTTAAAGCACAAGTGTACACTGTACCCAGAAGGTGCCTGCTCACACCTTGTCTGGACTGTTTCAGCAGTCAAAAAGAAAACACACATGAAAGGCACGGGTGGTGGTGACCTCACCCCAGCAGAGGACACAGCCTTGGAACAAAACAGAGGCAGTCTGTGTTGGAGGGGGTCCCTAGGGGGAATGTATGTCCTGCTCAAGATGACACCCGCTTCATACAAGGTACATCCTTCCATCTCTACATGGGACATAACCAGATTCATATCAAATCCATTTGAAGTGTCTGGCTTTGGTTTGCCTTGAAGTCTCTGACAGCACAGTCACACTTTTGGAGCCACCAACACAAACAGAAGATGCTGATCCAGTGAGTGCTCTGTAGGCCTGACATGTCTCATCTACTGGCTTCAGTATTAATCCCATTAAATGTGATAGGGTGAAGACACCAGTGCAGCAGCAGATCACTGTGAAGATGATGAGGAGACCATCTCTCTGGATTCAAGAAGGCATGAGGTATAATGTCAAACTTGTGCAATTACTATTCAATCTACAATGGTGAGGAGTCATCAGAGTCATCTGTACAGAGAGAAACCCAGCCTGGCAACATAGTGAGTATTAGTGGAAGGACATTCCCACTGAGCCAACTGTCATGTGTTTACAGAACTCACAAGCTATCAAACAGCTGTATGTCCAACATTCACAGTGGCAAATACAGTTGGCAGATGTGGACATACAGTACAGGAAAAACTTGCCCTGGAGTCCAAAATAAAAAGGACAATAAGAAAATTGGTCATCAAAATAAAAAAAAACTCGAGCGAGAGATGAGTTATGCCTTCAATGCACACTGTATGCTGACTGTAACACAAATGTATTAATCATTATTCTCCTAACCCTTCCTCCCCCGGCTCCAAGAAGATGACACATCTTAAAACAAAATAAAAGGTCAAATAGAATTTCAGTGTTGTCTGTTTGTTTAATATATATACAGTTAGGGCTACCATAGAGATGATACTAGGCACACCGACTGTAGAATTTCCATCTGTCATCCTACATAAGTGTATCATTACTACATAACCATTTGCAGCTTGTGAGGTGTGAAGGTGCAAAGGTGTTCCTCGTAAAGTCAAGTAGTAGGAGGATACTCATTGCTTTGTGTTACAGGTTTCCCCAGTGGTGCATTGGACTGCACACATGTAAGGATAAAATCCACCTCAGGTGCCCATGAGGCAGATTTTGTGAATGGGAAATCCTTTCACAGCATTAACGTTCAGGTGTTCAGGCGTTGATTGGTTTAATAGTCTTCATCCTATCATTTCAGATGGTCTGCAGTGCTGACTGTCTGATCAGCAATGTTGTGGCAAAGTGGCCTGGCTCGGTCCATGACTCCAGAGTCTTTGGGACCTCTGGAATCTATCAGCGCCTATCACAAGGTAAACAACGCAACCACACTAATATATTTTCTATCTCAATCACATCCTAGAATGACTCTAATGTACCTATTGATTCAGAACAGACATGTCTCATAAATCACAGCAACATTTAATGTATCTTTTATTCAAAATAGATATATGTTTTAAACTTTATCATGAATTCACACATCTAACTTATCTTCAATTCAAAGATAGGTAGACATCCTAAATTACAGAATAATCATGTTTCAGTCAGATTCTTCATATTGATTATCGTTATCCCAACATAGATAGAAACATTTGAGAAAATTACACTACAATGTCTGAATCCTACTTTAGTGCAACGGGACCCTGGCCTTTACCTTTCTAGTTTGCTGCCATCATAATGGTTTTTGTGTTGTGTTTAAGTGTTGGTACATACACTTATAAATACAGGGCAAGCTGCAAACGTTCTACAGCCAAACTGAAGCAGCCATAAACACTATTACAGCCTGATGCCTGATGAAATCCAGTTTTCCAACTACACAGCTTGACATCCTAGGACACTGTGTTGAGGTCTGTTTGAACGCTGCAGTGGTGTTGAATTAAACTGCAATATGTTGTGAGGTGTTGCCACAAAATGGTGGTTCAGCTCTAGCACCATGCTTCTAATGTTGGGCTGCTGGCAATGCAAACTCAAAAGAAACATTATATTGTGTCAAAAATGCTCCAGGACGGTGATTCTGTCCCCAAAACTGTGACACTGAAGCTGTTTATCAAAAATATAAGAGATCTCCTTTTATAAAATGACAAATTTG
The DNA here is from genome assembly GCA_037975185.1 of Centropyge bicolor. Lineage (NCBI taxonomy): Eukaryota > Metazoa > Chordata > Actinopteri > Pomacanthidae > Centropyge > Centropyge bicolor. The sequence goes on along the minus strand of JBBMOC010000011.1, from coordinate 4,554,164 downwards.
AGATCATGCCATCACAGTTTGCATGTAATAAAGAAACTGTCCTTTCTCCAGTAATAGCTCCAGTATTTATTGAAGAATCAAGCTGAGCATGTTGCTATGCTAATTTATGTGTTTAATCACTTCCTATGTCAAAGCTGTTCAAGTTGTTTCACCTTGAAAGTGTAATTGATAGCAGCAGTCCAATGTAAAAAATGTAGACAAATGAAAACACAAGCTAAACTAGAAATAATACAAAGATATTTGTCTACTGCATCACCTTTAATAGCATGTAAAATCCTAAATGTCTGTCATTTACATGTGAGAAACACATTTGCTCAGCATCATTTTCACGCTGCGAAATGCGATAGTGTGACTCAAAGTGTAACCTTGATGTCACTGTTGTCCATTTGCATCCCATTCTTCAGCTGAAAGCCCAAGAGGTAGGTGGGAGTATAAACCCTCAGACAAGGAGAGGATTGTCGAGCACAGCCACTCCTGCTGCTACGCCTCCGTCTGAGTGTTCCGATCCCTTGGTCCTCAGCAGATGACCCACACACTCGTTCAGCACCATGTCTTTACCATGCCTGTTTGAAACAGAGGAGAAACAGTGGATAAGACCAGGAAATGTTGAAATCACATAAAACAGATGAGGTTATAATTAGGATACAATAATATCGGCTGGGAGAGTGGACACTTGAATCAATCAACCTTGAATTGCACTCACTGCATAAGTTGTTGTAATATTTATTTTTTAGGCCACTGGGGGGCAGCAGAAACAAGGTGTGAACACAACACTGATGTTAAACTTGTCAGCAAATTGTTGCTGGATGTACAAAATTACACAGAGCAATATTGTAATACATCTAGAGTTATATTTCTGTCCACCTGGTGAATTTAAGTCGCATTAAGTCAACATTCACTCTCTTAGCTCTATGTTTGGTCTCCAGCAAGTCCTGAAGGAAATATTGGTGCTTATTGGCATTGAGTATAAATTCAGGATAAACTTCATAATTCTACATGCATTTGAAATTATACAGCTCTATCTGCTTGGAGAGCAGTTCTGAGATGTTGAAAAGCAGTTAAAGCTAAAATGAATGAACTGGTCCTGAAAGTAACAAACGTCCATTTTAAGCTTTAAGCTAATCTTCCCATGATACAAAGAAATCACATGACTCATACCTGACATACGCTCCAAACACTCCCAGTTCACTGAGACAGTCAGTGATTTGGAGAGGAGAGTCTCGTCTCAGCAGGTAGTTCTGCGAAGGGTCGGGTTGGATTTTATCCATCAGGATATAGGCCATCCTCTCTGTGCCCTTCACACCCTGCAGGACCTGGCAGATCTCAGATCCATAGATGTTGTTACCTAGGAAAACAATGGTGTAATGAAGTGTGGCAAAACCTTCTAAGAAGTGGACTTGAGACCTGATGTGTACTTTTCTACTTTGAGACTTGACTTTCATAAGACTCCAATTCCTTAAAGTTCAACACCAGTTAAAAGAACTTGCCGTGCGTTTGAGAAAGATGATTAAATCAATGCCACTGTTGTTCATACGCTAAATATGAAGCACAGTTAGCTTAGCTTTGCATTGAGACTGGAACCAGTAGGAAACATCCAGAACCAGAACCTCTGAAGTTTGTTGAACTTAACAAGAATTTGTGACATGAATAAAGACTTGATCTGATGGTGCGTGTACTTTTCATAGACATAGATCCATTAACAACAGTCCCAGCTAAGTTGTTGGCTCATTTTTAAACTCCTATAGATACCCTCAGGTTAGCAGTTAGCATGAAGCTGTGCAGTTGATTCTGCCACCCCTGTGCTTTCAGTCACCTCCACCTGTCAGTTTACCTCTTGCCTGATGCACTGTGCACCAACACTCAACATCTGACCCAAGCAGTTTCAGGCCTGTGATAGACCTGTGAGAGGGTCCGGACCCTTCGTAATCACAGCCCACAATTCATGTTTGCAGCTCATTCGAGATGTTTCTCTAACCGTACCTCCTCCCTCTCGCTGAGGCTTCAGGACAAAGCGGTCCGGTGCTGCCAAAGCCATTGCTACTGTTTTGTCACCCTCTGGTCCCTGAAGACAACAATAACAAAGAAACCAAACAGGAAAAGAAAACTTGCTATTAGAACATTCGAATGAAATGATTTAACTTCCATGTTTTTGGTTTACATTTTCAGTGCAATAACATATACCAGTATGTAGTTACTACCACAAGGGGTCTCTCAATAAAAACTATTAAAACCATCACCACCACCATAAAAACCATTCCAAGTGAACAACTTAACAAAATATATAACAACTATGCATTTGTAGACATTTTAAAGGAGAAATGTTACATAGAGCCAAATCGAACCAAGCACCTGCTCCCTGGATGTAAATTTAAACCTCGGCAGCAAACACTTTCAAGTTATACAACCTTTTTTAACTTCACATTAACACTTGTTATAAAGTGGTTGTATTCATATAGAGTCCCACCATAAAAATATTGAAACAACATGTGCAGCATGTGTTACTGTCTCACCATGTCTAGAGTGTAGAGGCCAGCGAATGTTGCTCTAATCTGCTCCACTACTTGGGGCTGGTCAGGGAAGAACTTCTCCAGAACCCCAGGTCTGGTGAGCACCTGCTGGACCTTCTTGGTTCCAGCCAGGTGAGTGCCGATATCTGGACATTTCACAGCCATAGAGCGCTCCATCAGGAGACGAGCATCCCAAGCCTGCAATTCAAAGACATAAATGAATGTCTGTCCCTCTGGCAAGAACTCTGGTAAATCCAGTACAGTTTAACTAGCTAATGATTCATTACAACTGGATTCAGACCGTCAGTGCATTATAATGCAGGGCAGTGATATATGATATCGTCATGATGTATCATGAAGGTAGTTTCATCTAACTTCGACTTAACAAAAAAATCAGTCCACTCACATTAGAGAGCGAGACATAATCATAATCAAATGAGCTTCACATTTTAGTGACTATAACAGCATCATTCCTGAAATCAAATCCTTGAGTCCATAGCTATTTGTTAGTGGTAGTATCCTGAAGAGAGGTTCAACACTTTGAACCTCTCTCCATCCTCGCTTGTGAGTCTTTTCAGGATGAACCTTTCATACCCAATCATGATCCTATCACCTGTTGCCAATGAACCTGTTTACCTGTGGAATGATCCAAACAGGTGTTTTTGGATCAGTCCACAACTCTCAGTCTTTTGTTGCTCCTGTCCCAACTTGTTTGAAACATGTTGCTGCCATCAAATTCAGGATAAGCAGATATTTACAAAAATCAATGAGGATGATGAGGTCACACATTAAATATCAATTGATTATAATTGAGTCTATGTTAAAAAGGAGCAAATGATCATATTCTGTTTTACTTATGTGTGTCCCAACCCACCCTCAAGTGGAGTCACACAACTGAGCGACATTAGCACTGCGTGAAAAAACAGAGCCCCTTCATTCACTTGAATGAGCCCACTCTGTTGATGTAGCAGCGGTGCTAAAGCAGACGGCTCCAGCAAAAAAACAGGGTCAAAAAAGCTGCTGCATTGACCAATCAAACCTGTGGAAACGCACATTCCTGGTAGATTACTTTGTAACACAAATGATGTATTTGTACTGCTAACCTTGCAACATAAACTAAAAACAAAATCATTAAAATCCTTCCTCATAATATTATAAAGTGTTTTTCAGTGCTGTTCAGCGTCTCATAAGCCTCTATGCTTATACTCAAACTGGACTTCCTGGATCATATCATATTGTCTCACCTGTACCTAAACAACATGATTCTACCATCAAAACCTCTTCTATTTTAACACAGAACTGTTTTCAGACTGAAGGGGCACTGAGTGTATCTGATGTCTGCTCTCTCTTGGTCAACATTTCTGACAAAAGCATGGTCGATTTGGGCAGCAGAGCATAAAGAAGTTTGTTTTTCTTTGAGCATGAACATGAACCTGTGCTGACAACAACATTATACTAAATGAAGCAGAACATTGGAAACACTGTCAGTCAATGTTCACACCCTTAATGTTGAAAGCTGCTAAAAACCGAACTCTGAATTATAAAATCTAAACAGATCAGTATGTGACAATTTGCAGATTTGATAAGATATTTATACTGTTCATAATACAGCTGCACAGCACATGCATTTACTATTTAAATCTAGTCTAATAAGAGGATTGATTATGCTGCCAATTCTGTGGCAGTGTGGCATCAATGAAGAAAGAGGATCTGGCCCTTTGAATGTAACTCAACTGTTTCATTTGGTATCACACACAGGCAGTTTTTACTCCTCTACGTCTGATCCCAAATAAACCCTTCAAACTGGTGGTGTGTGGAAAATATAATTTCCCATTTTGACTGCACTTCACAGGCAGTAACTAAAGCCACTACATAAATTAATAAAGACACAAGTTAAAACCTGTTCAGAAGTGTAGTTCTGAGGCATGTAGCCATTCCTGAAGTACACCACTGCAATCTCTTCGCCATCACTGAAAAGAAAGTGACACAAACACACAGTAATGCAAATGTATGAGTAACCCATTTAATACAGTTTATTACTTTGGATCTAAATGACAGAAACAGTCTTACACAAATAGCCTCTTGTCCTGGTCCAGGTACCCGGTCTTAGAAATGTCGTCAAACCGCTTTCTTTTTGTGGGAATATTTCTGAAACACATTCACAGTGCGCTGGTTAAAAAACCAACAACAACAACCTGAAGTCCATTTCAAACATGTTCCCACTGCTCAGAGAAAGAGTGGATCCAAGTTACAATTTTGGATATGTTTTCCATTAAATATATTACTTTCAGATATAATGCTGACTAAAACTACTGGGGAGTGGGAAACTCACACATACCTCTTCCACAGCTCGTTCTCAATGTATCGCTGATCAAAGATGTTCCTTTGGTTCTCTTCCACCAAGAACATGACGACTGCTCTGTAATGACAGCAATCGCTCCTGTAAAATACTGTTACTGTTACCTACATTATTCTGGATATTGCCCATTCAACAATGACATATCGTTCAATTCAGCGGATGAACGTAATTCCTACTTCTCTGATCCATAGAGCTCCCAGGCTTTGGCCACAGCCCTGGCCAGACCAACTGCTGGGTTGTTGTCTAGGATGCGCTGACTCTCCTCCATTCGCCCAGCCACCTTAAGGACGTGTCTGTCGGAGAAGATGAACACTTATGGCAAATGTAATCACAGCAAATGACACAGTATTACTTTCTCACTGCACTATATTTCGCTCTCAGTCAGTTATTTCTTCATCTTGATTGAGCCAACAACAAACCATGGACAAGAGGGATGTTTTTTAAACACAGGAACAGGAGCTGCCTAAAGGGTCTGGGGTGACTGTTGGGCCCTGAGAGGTTTCTCATTTAGCATGACCCCAAGATGACAAGTTCTTTTTTTAAAGTCACCTGTCACAATGAATTCTAGTTTGGTATACTTTGGTTGAGGTGATGTGCTAATGATGGGCGTACCGGTGTACATCGGGTGTGTGTGATGAGAGACCCCCAAAACTGGCAGCAAAGGTGTTGATTTCTATCTGCTTCAGAGACGGCGACCCATTGTCTCCCTGGTCCAGCATGTAGTCAGACCGGTTGAGACCCAACACAATTGACTGGTGAGAAGGAAAGAATCAGACAACATAGATCACTTAAAGGTAATGATGGAGGCTCATGGCTGAACACGCAGCACAGACTGCTGTGTGCAGGCCCCAAACCTGAATCATATTGAGTTGCATTGAAATAATTAGTGAATTAATGGATCAGTGGATGGACAGAAAATTTATTGGCAACCATTTTGAAAGTCAATAAACCCTTTTGTTTTTCAAACAAAAACAACAAACTTTCCCAGCTCCACCTTCTAAATTACAAGGAAATGAAATCATTGGTCATAATCATTAGCTGTTTAGCCTGTTTACATTGTTCTTTTTTACTATTTAACTGCTTCTATCACCTTTGCTGCTGTGCAGTGTGAATGTTCCCACTGTGGGACGAATAAAGGTTTATCTTATCTTATCTTAACACTGAGTTGTTTCAAGTAAAGGGCAAACAAAATACTCTTTTGTTAATGGCTCGACGAGCTTGCCTCAGACTGCAGTTTTTAAAAACCACATACCTGAGACCTTCCTTCTTTTAGGATTTGTTGGTGGATCCTGAACAACCTGGCTGTGAAATCATCAACCTCAATGGTGCTGTAAACAAAGAACGTCACTCTGTCAACATCCTGAAAACAACTTCATCAAAATGTAACATTAACTGCCAAAGATTCACTCAGAGAATGTAACTATAATGTGACCATTAGGAGAAGTCTGGTCTTGGCATGCTAGCATGCTATGCTGCTACTTGAAACTACACAGCCCAGTCACATTTCCATACTACAGAATACACATTCATTATTGGAGGCTCAGCCGATACCTTGCCAGAGCCTCTTCCAGAAATCCTGCATTCTGGCTGATCTGGTCCACCAGTGTGTTGTAATGGATTTGTACTGCCAGAGCCTGCAGGAACACAACCTTAGGCACAGGCGTGGGGAAGAGTGTGAAGGGAGCGTAAGTCACCAGCTGAAAAACAAATTAGAAAATGTCAGAAAAGAACACTGACTTCACAAAACCATTCATCAAATAACACTAGCAGTTGGCATGGAATGTGAGGAGTGAAAATAAGCATTTGGACCACAATTGCAAATGCCAACACAAGCTTAATAAAGATCTGTCCCTAATCCGGTGCCACAGAGCAGAACAAATTCCTAACATGACTGTGCACTGAACACGCCTGTTTAACAACTCAGTAGCACATAGTCACCTCTCACTGCACGTGGCTCACTTTATCAAATCACACAAACACACGTTTAATGTCTATTTGATCCAGAGGGGTTTTTTTTTCTCAACAAATTCAATGACTGACAAAGCAAATCAGAAGATGTCAAACTGAGACTGGTGTCCTGATTCATTGCACAGTGCAGGAATGAAAGTTGAGCATATAAAGAGTGATCTCTCTGTGAATGGAACCTTTTGCTCCCGCAGTCATTACATTTATCTGAGAGCTTCAGTTCAGACTTTTGCCATGTTGCTACAAGTGAAATGAAAGTGCAAGACAATGTCACAAGGTTCAAACTATGAAGACCGGCGTAGTGATTCTTACATAACGGTGACTCGGTAACCAGCAGGCAGACAAAGGCAAACGTGATCAAAACTGCTGTTTCTCTGCCTGTGTCCATGGCATTTAAGGGACACGGGTTTCTGAAGTTACAAGTACTTTACAGATGTACTTACTCCCACTGTAACTAACCAGCAGACCAGTGAATGAAATCCAGTCTTCTTCTTCTAACCAGATTTACTGTATGCTCATGTGGCTAACAGTTAATTAACAGTAGTTGCCTCTGATTTGGGGAAATTAACTGCAGAGTTCAAGAGTTTCGTGGTGATTACTGCCACCAGTTACAACAATATACGTGTGTGTGTGTGTGTGTGTGTGTGTGTGTGTGTGTGTGTGGTAACCACTACGATCACTTCTTTACTTCATTTCTGGCAAACTGTGTTCATTTTATGAAAGGCTGAACGGTTTGCAGTGCACTGTGTGAAAAGGCGACTGTTGTAAGAGAGAAGGTCTGTGATTTGACAATGATTTGTCTTTCAGTTCTTCTTTAACATTATGTTACAGTATGTATAATACCCTCACAGACTGTGCAGGTCAACTGAAACTCAACTCAATTCTGTGTTTTCACGTCTCACCTCTGACAAGTTGGGGGTCTCTTGGATCCTCATCAGCACACCATGTAGCAGCGCTGCATCTTTTGCCACATCTGCCAATTCTCTTATTAGTGCAGTGTTCATCATCAGCTGGTCTGGTATCCCCTGGGCCATGACGACTCACCTGAGATCTGAAGAGCAGAGAAAAACTGTGGTCAAACAGTGCAAAAACAGGTCAAATTCGACACTGATGAAAAAGGAAACAAGAGAATCCTTCGAGGATCTGGAAGTCTTGCACTTCCGTTACTGATGTAAACATCCCTTTTGTGACGTCACAAAACAATAACTATAATTGTTGGTAAGCTCTAGCTGTTGTATTCACACATTTGTGAATCAACTGGAGATCACAGCAAGTTCCAAGTAGGTACTTTGAGTTTTGCCCGTGAAGTCACCTTTTTGTTCTTTGATAACAGAATCTGTCATTAAATGAATCTGGAAAAGCCATGAACACATGCTGTACACATTAAACGAAGACACGTCGGTGCTACTCAACGTTAAGGTTCGCAGGTTTATCCAGGGACAGCGTGTGTTTCCTGGTCGAAAGGTTCCAAAGCAGCACAATATCAGTCTGATCAAATCTGATCTGATAGTATTACCTTCTAAAGCGAACTTCTGTCCTTTGCAATGAGCCAAGAAAAGCACTTCTGAAATGTCAATACTGAATGAAAACCAGATCTGCCGACTTCCCGGTGAAGAGCCATCACTATTGGCCAGACAGAGCCACTGGCTTTGTTCACCCAATCAGTGCTCGTAACGTCAACAGAGAGCTCAAAGTCCGTGGGTCCGCTGCATTGGACCTACTGGTGTGCCGATTAACAGCAAGGGCGGAGAAAACGATTTAAAATTCGTAATTGTCAGCTAGCAAGACAAATAGCAGTGATGCAGCATGGACAGTGATGTTCACAATGTGATTTTCTGTAGCTCTGAATGACATTTATCAGTTCTCTGTATTATTAAACTCCCTTAGACTTGTGTGTGTTTGTACGTGCCTGCGGCGGATACCACAGGCGTACTCCGGTGTCATAATGGAGCGAACCCTATGAACAAACGCCTGCAGGTTTCAAAAACGCTGAGGAAGAATGAGGCAGCACTTCTGAGGCAGGTGATGTGTTTATAAAGTCTGTGGTTTTGTGTCGATATAGTTTTGTATATATCTAAAAAAAAATCAAATAAGAACAAGAACAGTTTCACCATTCAAAAACTAGTTACATTTTATTGGATTGCACTGATGGAGGTATTTGAACGTCTCTTGGATTGTTTCTCATCAAATACCTAGAAGATAAGTTAAACCTTTATTCGTGCCTCAGTGGGGAAATTTACATTGGACAGCAGCAAAGGCGATAGAAGTAAGTTAAATAGTAAAAAAGGAACAATATAAACTAGCTTAAAAGCATTTACAAATTTAATTCAAGATCTTTTTATTGAAGTTTTCTCTGTATAGCAAAGTGAATGGTCATTACAGAAATATGAAATGAGTATGGGTATGTCAATCACAGCATACACCAATGTACAAAGAATACAAGAATGGAAAAAGAAAGAAAAAAAATTTAACATGAATAATTGAACAGTGGACAAAATAATCCCTCCCCTGTCACTGCCAGAGTACAGTTCATAAGATCACTGTTACACCAAGAGTTTGCACTAGGAGTGAGAAAAACCTGCATCCTTGGATCAAACCTTCTTAAGGTCTGGATTGCTTTTAGGAAGGGTCCCCACACTTCCTGGAACTTATTATTTGATTATTTATTTTGCATTGATTTGATTGAAGTGAGTATCTAATTTTCTCCAGTTTTAAGCAGCAATATTCAACCAAAAAACAAAGATAAAAGTCTAAAGTATGAATACAAATTTGTGTAGCAGAATTTTACTTTGATTAATCGTCTTCCATTAATTAATTCCATCAGTGACAATTTATCAATGTCATGTATAATAAGATATCTTATGAATGAGAAAGACAACCGATTAGTCCTTTAAATACATTTTGCTGATTGTTCTTCCAGAACGTCCTTCTTCCAAACTACANTCTTTTGTTGCCATCACGATGAGCCTGAGGAATAAAACACAACAGCTTCTCAGGAAACAAATGGAAAAAAATAAAAACACGTTTCACAAAAGGAAGCAATCAAACAAACCCCAAGACCCTATGTGAAGCCTTGGAGCAAAGTTTTTTCCAATTTGTCATGATCTGCACATGAACATGATCAGCACATTTTCATGTGCAGTATGGTTTCAGAAATGAAATGGGTGTGTGTAGGGCGGGATCACCCTGTAGGAGTAACACACTTACCCAATAGAGCCACAAATGTAGCTGCAGAGATACAGTATCAAAGGAAGGCCCACAATGACAAGAACTACAATAAAGTTTTCTTCCTGTTTTCCTCCACACCTCACACCTGGCACTTGGTTCCACCCTAGTGTTTGTAACACTAACCATCTCCCATGTGTTTTAAACATAGACTGTATAATACATGGACGTAGTGTCCGTGACGTCACCCATAGATTTCTGAAGAGCAAAAATAAAGCCAATCGTATGGCGCAGCCATCTCACTCTTCCAGTTACTCCAAATATGGACAAAGAGATGGAGCGAGGGCGGGTCTCAATTAAGTCTGTTTCATGAAACATGCTCACTGAGCTAGCCGGCTAACCCGGTGGTGCCGGTTTCGGCACCGGTTATGGTACTTTAATAAGCCGGCGTAACGTTATATGTAAATATTCCAGCCTCCAGTCGATCACAATCAGTCAGTTTCTGGAGTGTAATAAACTTAAAATTTCTGTTTTAACAATAACATAAATATAAATAATTACGTTTGAGTTCGTGGACCGTTAAATTTTAATTTTACTGTTTAGCTTCAATAACCAACTCCAGCTTAACCAGTAACAACATATGGGTTATCATCATTTCGTTCAGAAATGAGACGTTAATATTATGAAGTTACAAAAACTTTATTCCATTTACACACAGTTCCGTTTAAAATCCCATAACATTAGTTAATAAACGTGGATGATCTTTATTTTCCAACCTCACACAGATGCATTTTATTATAAAGTATTAACACCATAGACTATAATACTTGTTATTACGTTTTGACTTCAGCAGTTTAAGAACTGAAACTACCAGATGCTCCTGATAGTATCGTTAGCTTAGCTCGACCTCCACGGAGAAACTCGTCCTGGACACCCGAGAGAAACACAAGGCAGCGCAGTCAAACTCCACAATACTAACTTAACAATACTTACTAGTAAAAGAAAACACGGGAGCGCTGTGGTATTTATCCAGTATTTACATGAAAAAATATCCGAAAGGAAAAATCAGCACAAACACAGGCGAGGTTCAGTGACTGGATGAGCTCCGTGATTGTAGCAGGCAGCTGTCAGTCAAAGTGACGTCCCTCTTCATTTTGCACAATTTCAGATTTTAAACGAGCGTGCTATAAAAAAAAATCACCCCCCGCACAGTTGTCGTGAAGTAGAAACTCAGCTAAAGAGACTAGAGCCATGTTTTGAACCAGGCTGTAAACATGTTTTTTTCTGTCTTTAAGTGGGACATTTTAACATTGGGGTCAAATGTAATTGACTCACTTCTGCAGCCTTTTCTAGCGTTTATTCGAGGAACTGCAGTTTTTTTGCACTTTCGCGTTGGCTTTATTTTTCGACGCCGGAGTTTGCCGGCTTTTTACAGTCTCTGTGTATAAGAATGTTTTGAATAGTTTTGTAGTAATAGTAACAAAAAAAAAAAAAAAAAACACCATGCATTTTAACTTTTTACTTTTTTTATTTTGTGCAAAAGTGTGACGCACACAAATCTATGGTCACGTTTATGTTTTTATTTTAGTTTTTGAAATGTTGTTTCTTAAATAGAAATATTGTAAATGGACTCTTATGCCCAGTTAATATCCTGGTGGTACACATGCTACTTAAAAACAATGTTAGTTGTTTGTTATTTTCAGCCCAGCCGCTAGGGGGCAGTGGCGCCATGTTGTTCTCCCAAGGACCCTTCTTGTTGCTCAGACTTTGGCGAATTCCTCATTCTGCTCAATGAGGCTGCAGTAAGAAGGGCGTAAGCGTCGCGGTTTCATTATTTTATTATATTATTGCTCTGGGATTAATTTTGACATGTATGGTGATGTTTTGAGTTAGTTTGTGACCAAGAAAAAAAAACGCAGTTTACTCTCTTTAGCAGGTGGTAGCGGTCACCTTGAGGATTAGTAGTTAGCTAGCTAGCGGTGGCTAAACGTAATTAATTTTGAGCTCCAGTACATTTCTTTTTCAGTTCAAAAGGTTCTATAAGCTAACATGTAGTGTTGTATCTCTTTATATGTCATTTGATGTTGAAATTTATGTTACTATTGAATGTTTTATACCGCGTTGAAACACTTTAAAATGATAATTCACGCCATCCATTGATGCATTATTATATGGCCGGGTCAATTCTAGCATTATGCTAAATTTGTTATAGGATACATTCATTATAAACGAGGTATAGAGTAAATGGGATAAGAAACCAAGAAGGGCTACACTCCCTGATCATTCTTTTATTTTTATTGTTATTTTGGTTTATGTTGAAAGCAGATACGAAAGTGATTATTGATATGATTGTGAGAAAAACTTGAATTGTGAGTTTAAATAACATGTTTACTGACATGAAAAAAAGAGAATCTCAGGTGTTAATAAATTGATTCTGCTCAATGAGGCTGCAGTAAGAAGGACATAAGCTTTGCTGTTTCATTGTTTCTCCTGTTTTAACAGGAAGCTCATCTGCTTACCGTGAGACCTGTAACAAAAGCAATCCATTATAGCAGAGAGATGTCTGAGGTTAATGAGGGATGAAAAATAAGAAATAAACAGATAGTACAAAAAGGTTTATCAGATCAGACAGTTATTTTATACAACCAAGATGATGAATGATTTGAATCGACTGTTGGATTATTGATGTTTTTTGTAACATTATTTTGATTAATTAATTTAATTATTTTATAGTCTTTTCTGTTGTAAAATCAGATTTTCTGAATATCAAATTTTGCTAAGATGATAAAGAGATTTCCAATTTAATGCTGTTCTGAACTGCAGACATCATAAAAAACAAACAACCAAGTTGTATACATTATATTATATTACATAATATTACAACAAGTATATTTAGAAAAATCTTTACAAAACGTACAAGAACAGCTTCAAAACAAGTGTTGATGTGTTTCACCATCCAGGTGAAACCTCAATCAAGAAGAGTTCATTGTTACTCTTTAACACCATCATCCAACCCTTTAGGAATGACATCCATAATCATAGAATATTCTTTTGGGGTGACTTTGATATTATAGACAGACAAATATTCTAACCATCTGGATGAAAAAAATGTCCAAAAAAAAACTTTATTGCAACATTATTAAAGTGTGTCAAAGTTATTGGGGGAGCTTGCTTGCGGTAATTACACTCTTGTTCATGTACGGTTATAATAGACTCAACAAAAGTAAGGCAGAAAAGAATATGAAAAATGAGTTAAGATATATATGAAAACAACTACAACAACACTAAAACAAGTTGTAGGCATCATGAAATATGTGGGTTATTGTTAATGATGCAATATGTGTAATGGTTTTTTTTAATGTTCAGGTTCAGTCCAGGGCAGGGATTCCCCCCAGCTGTCAGCCCACTCCACACCAGCAGAGGGAACTAAAGCCTTTTTGATGCAAGTCACACAGCTCTTCCTTTAAGCTTCCTGGTTCTGCACAGTCTTCCATAAGCATTTTGTGCATACAGACCCAAGCTAATGTCAGGCTTCAGTCAGGTCTGTTGACTCAAGCATATGAGAGAGAGAGAAAGTGTGAGATCAAGTGTATTTGGATGATGTCACATTGAGTGATCAGTAAGCCCTGAACTGTGACTGTGTAGTTTTACTCTGTGTTTGTGTTCATACTTGTAGATGGCGAGTGGACAGCTGTCGAGGGCCGAGGCGTTGGCGTGCACAGGCTGCAGGCATGCATGCCATGTGATGCTCTACTGTGACACGAAAACTCAGCTGTTTGGGAGAATTCCCATCAGACATATCATACTGGTGAGGAAGAGCACTGTTTGTGTGTGAGTGTGTGCACATGCATGTGTTGAAGCGTGTTATTGCAGCAGTAGTGTATGGATGGAAATGATTGAGTGCTTGCATGCACACCTGATATATTGCAATGTTTCTGCCTGTTTGCATAAAAACACAGTCCTGTTTGTGTCTATGGATCTCTGCCTGTGTGTGTGTTTGTGTGTGTGTTTCACAGCCTCTGTCACTTCCCACAGATGCAGATGCGCTTTGACGGTCTGCTGGGTTTCCCTGGCGGGTGAGTCTTTCCTGGTGCAGCTTGTGTTTTGTGCTCTTCTGTGCACAGGTAGGTAGGTTTAGCTTAGATTTGTAAGTCTCTCTTTTTCTTCACAGCTGAGCCTTGTCAAAAAACCTTTATGGAACAGAACAAATTTCACACATTGTCACTGCAACACTGACAAACGCTGAAACATAAGAGAGTGTGCGTGACAGGTTCTTTGGTAAGGTCCCTTATCTTGCCATAAAACAACTATTTCTAAAAACTGTAACTGCCAGACACACTCTGCTTAATTAGTATTCAACTTAACATGAATCACTCGTGCCTTTGTATCTGTGATTTACAGAAGCTACTGCCAAAATCTCTGGGGCTTCATTCGCCAACACAATGAAATTATGTAACAAAGATAGAAGAAAAGTTTGAAAAATCTTGATGACGTGCACAAAAGGAAGGAAAACTACATTAGCAAATTTGTTTACACACAAAATATGAGAAACTGTAACTTCAGAATGTCCCTTCATCAAACTAAAGTAGTAAAATATAGTAGGGTCAGATTTTTTTCGGTTTCAAGTTTAATATCGTAATTAACCATTAAATTGATTGTTGTGAAATTAGGTATGTTTCCTTCAGGATGAATCATAATTGCTTTGGTGATCCCCTGATTTTTCATCTAGCGCCATCATCAGCTCAAAATTTTACAACCTGGATTCCAAAAGAGTTGGGCGCTGTGTATGAGTCCATGCAGTAACATCCTTTATACAATCACGTGTCTGACAAAGTGGTGAAACTTTCTCCATCCTCGCTTGTGAACAACCCAATCATGATACTATCACCTGTTACCAATGAACCTGTTTACCTGTGGAATGATCCAAACAGGTGTTTTTGGATCAGTCCACAAGTTTCACAGTCTTTTGTTGGCTTAAAATTGAGTATATGTCCAAAAGGATTAACAAAACATTCCTGTTTTAGGCAGCGTCCCAGCTGCCTCAGGCAAAAAAACACAATCAAAAAGTCTCTGCAACATTATTAAAAACTTTAGCTAAAAAAAATGTTCTGAGAGAAAAAAGACAATAAGAGGAGGTCATTCCACATGTTGATATTTACTGTGTGGCTGTTCTCTTATTAAGTTTCAAGGTATGGGAAAACTTGATTTGACAGTTTTTGTGAATGTTTGAGAGTGTGACCATTTTCACTTGTCTTTAACGTGACACCGCTATCAAGATCCAACAACTTTTTGTGACTTGGGGCAGGAGCACCTCAGCACAAACTAGTTTAGAATTCAATGAGATTTTCATCTGGTTTGATTTATTTACTTCTGCACCGAGGAGTCTCAGGAGAGCAACACAGCTGACATAGTTTATCTACTTTCATATCTGACCCTGACCTCTGACCCCCACCCACCTCCCACGCTGCAGGCTTGTTAATCCATCGAAGGAGACTCTGGAGGCGGGGCTTAGCAGGGAATTGTTGGAGGAGCTGGGCGTGGGTCTTCCAATATCAGTAGAAGATCATGTGGACTCTTGCTATGCCCCTGCCTCCTCCCCTTCCTCCTCCTCCTCCTCCTGCTCCTCCCGTCTTATCACTCACTTCTACGTGAAGAAGATGGAGGAGGAGCAGATTAGGGAGGTGGAGAGAGCGGCTGCATCGACTGCAACAGACCATGGACAGGAGGTAAAGTGTGTGTGTGTGTGTGTGTGTGTGTGTGTGTGTGTGTGTGTGTTTTCCTTCCAGAATGACTGATTGCAGCCATTTACCAGATCTCATGCTCTGTTCATCACCAGTTTCTCTCTCTCTCTCTCTGTCTCTCTCCCCAGGTTCTAGGCATGGTCAGAGTCCCACTCTACACCATGAAAGGCGGGGGAGGCCTCGCATCCTTCCTGTCGCACTCATTCATCGGCAACGCTCGCTCCCAGCTGGTCGCCTCTCTGCTGCGCTTCAACCTGGTCGCCCCAAAGGAGTTGCACGAGGCCCTCACACACTCTCTGAGGACACAAACACACACCGCAGTGGACCTGAAAGCTGCCCTCGAGCTGATGGAGGCGAAGGGGAAACAGTTGTGAAACACACCTGCACGAGCATCGGCACATCCTCTCAGGCATGCACAGAGACACAGTTTGGCCATCGACAGTGTTCAACACAGCCATTCACACACACACTTATTCATGAACACACACTGTCAGACTGATTCTGAGCTGGTGACTCATAATTGCCTACTGTGCATCAAACAGTTTGGGGAAAATATTATAAACTGCTTTATCATTATTGGAAATAAAACCAGTTACACTGTCCATCATTTTCCAACATTTTCTGTCATTTCTCTGCTCCTGACGTTGAATTCAGAAAAACTGAAAAATTAGTATGATGCGCAAAAGTAATTAACACTCCTTAATCAAACCTTTTTATATCTTAATGTTGTGATGAAGATGACATTTAAATGATTCCATCAGGAGTTTTGATGAATATCAGTATCTTGTAAGCAAGTGACAGTGCATCCAAAATATTAAAAAGGACAACACATGACGAAAGCTAGCAGGAAGAAATTGACACAATCACACATGGCTACCTTATATGGTAATGCATATGTGCCTTGTGGTAATCTATAAGTGCCAAGATCAGAAGGGCAGAAAAACACTCTCTGCTCAATGAGGTAGAATTCTTTATCTGTCTCTGCGCTGCTCACATATTTTTGGCGCTTTCATTTAGGAAGTTATTGCGCGGTGGTGCTGGTGCAATCCAAGGATTAATTACGTCCGTGACATACTATAAAGCCTACGGGCGAAGATTTGATTCTGTTTAAGTGTACCCTCGGTGCGCATAACGCGTCTGCACCAGATGTTAGTAACCTCATTCCCAGACAATATTGCTGGCAGTGAGCAAGAGCAGAGACATGATGCTGCCTAATGTTCATGATACCTACTGTAAGGGTGCAGTGTGAATCTACCCGCTGTGTTTTTTGCAGGTAAATCAACCTGACAGTATAATATGCAGTATAACTGGATAGTGCAGAAATACAGAGAACATGCAACAAAACACTGAGTTTATCTTTGATTCATCAATCATGCAGCAGGTTTACACTGCTTTCGATGTAATAAATTGGCCTCAGTGTTTGTTAAATTGGATACAGGATGTACCTAAAAGATGGAGCGAAGACATTAAAGATGCTGAGAGAAACACTCTCAGTCACTCATCTTTATTTCAGCTATATAATACAATACATTTATTGTAGGGTCCATGCGTTTTACAAGGACAGGTGCACCCATTCATCACAACTATATACAGATTATGCAGGTGTTAATAGAATTAGTGATGCAAGAAGAATTCATTTGTGAAAGAGTGAGGACGATGACTGAGAGACGCAGATCGACGGCCGATCACAGTGTGTCTCACAGCTGTCAAGAGGGAAAATGCACCACATCCGGCAACAGACAGGAAGCATAGGAGACGGTTCATACGAAACACTGTTGTCTGTGGATGTGTTTATGCAAGTCTGTGGCTCTTTGTGTGTGTGTGTGTGTGTGTGTGTGTGTACACACACGCAGCTGCTTCAGGACATGCCTCCTTGAAGCGTGCCTGTGTGTGTTTATGCATGTAAACGGTAGCATCCTGCACGAGAGTGTGTGAAGAGAAAGGATGCTGTCATGTGATGGTGCTGTGAGGGCGAATAATACAAGGTCATCAGAAAAACATTTCGACGGAGAAAGGGATGGAGGGATGGAGCGAGGCGGGGAGGGAGGGCAGTGCGGGCGAGGGATGGATGGAGGGAGGGAGGGAGGGAGCTGGAGCGAGGGATGCTGAGGGAGGAAGACGGTATATTCATAGCAGCAGCGGTATTTATAGCCGCCCGAGGAGAGGAGAGAGCGGGGGGTGTGGCTTGGGTTGTGGCTTTCGCACTGCTTCACAAGGCAAAGAGGGAGAGAGGGAGGGAATGGGAGGAGAGAGGCAGCTCTGGCGCGAGTCAGAGAGGGGAGGCTATTTGGCATATTTGGCAGGAGAGGGAAGAAAGAAAGGAGGGAGGGAGGGCTGTTTTTGAGTGTTTGTGTGTGTGTGTGTGCCTGAGAAATGAGAGAGAGGGAGGAGGGAGGGAGGAGGAGGGTACTGAGCTGAGAGAAATCTGTCAGATTCAAACACACTGCTCTCTCTGTGTGTGTGATAGAGAGAGCGAGGGATGAGAAGAGAGAAGGAGACCTAAGGAACAGATAGAAAGAGGCAGAGGAAGAGCACAAAGTGAGGTATGTACAGCTGTCATGCTGCTCATCAATCCAATAACAACCTGTGTGTTTGTACAGATTTAGATGTGTGTGTTTGTGTGTGAAAGTGCGTGCATGCTTGTGTGACTAAAGTGCATGTGTATTTATATATAGTTTAGTGTTTTAAAGGGCCACTGTATTCACTCTGGGTTTTCTAAGTGGACAAATGGATGCAGGCTACTGTCAGGGATATCAATTATGTAATATGTGTGCACCATTTTTAGTGTTGATGCCGTGTGTGTGTGAGAGAGTGTGTGTTTACATGCTTGTGTAATTATGCTGAGGGTGTTTATGTGGCCATTGTGTGGAGCCTTGACCATATGGGGTGATTTACGGCCATTGTAAATAAACCCCACTCCTGTGGTGTTAGAGCCGTAGAACCCAAACCCCCCCTCCCTCTGCTTATCACCTACAGTGTATTGACAGCTAATTCTCATTCTGTTATTATATAATGAAGATAAGCAAATGGCTTAAACAGCCTTCTCAGAGGCATGTGCGAGGTAGCACTTCCTTTGTGCTGTTGATTTACAGTGCAACAACAAAGATTGTGATGGTAATGTAACAGAGCAGCCTTGACTGAAAACTGTAGCATTAAAAGCTCTTGTATGTGTTTTGGGGTTTTTTTTGTTTTTTCATTTGATGAGTTGAAGTTTACCTAACCTTCGGAGGTGGTCCAGTCTCAGCATCAGGTGCAGCTTCTGTGCTAAGATTATGATCTGTTGACTTGTCCACATTGATTTTAAACATGGCAGCTCACTGGTTGAAGTATTGTACTTCTAAAAATTGCAGACAAGCAGATCTAATGGGTAAAATGATGGCTGACCATCAGTTGTTTAACACAGACAAAGCAGAATACTCTTCGTACCATTGACGAATGAGTGAGTATTTCATGTGCATTTCCTGTCTTGCACTTCAGTAAAGGTAGAAATACCACAGTGTAGAAATACTCTGCTGCTAGTAGAAGTCATTCATTCAAACTTGTGCATTTGACTGAAGAAAAAGTATATACATAACAGTAATGCGTTATTTCTCAGTATTCAGCATATATTTTGAAGACTATGCCGAATGGCCAATTTCATATATTATTGTATTATAGTTATTGATGCATTGATATGTAAGAACCACTTTAATGCAGTGCAGTCTAATTCTGCAAAGCAGCTTGTAACTGAAGCTGTCAGATAAGTTCTGTGGAGTAAAACATACAATATTTGCCTCCAAAATGTAAATTTGCACAGAATGGAAATAAGTACAAGTACCTCAAATTTGCACTAAGCACAGTATATAGAGGATATGGATGAGTTACTTTTACCACTCTTTTTTTCATGTTGAAACTCACTCATGCAGCCTGTAGTAAAGTCGAACCTGGGATCAAAATTGGCAGTAGAACCAAATCTAAATTGACCCATAATGAACTCTGTCATAGAAAGTTCTAAGGAAAATGCTGATGGGGAAGTGGAGGTTTGAGCAGGGCCTGAGGAGCGGATGTGACCAACCTGACAGCTCCTCAGCCCTCACAGTGCCCGACTGTCTCAAACTGTTTTCATTTCACTTTTTAATTCAACCTTTTTTTTTTTCCACTTCTGCCCTCTGCCAGGACGTACAGGTATGCATTCTGCAAACACTACCTGTAAATGATCCTCTACATAAAACTCCATGGCTGGATCTGAGAAATGTAGATGGCCGTGGAAAGTTTTCTGTGCCCTTTGGCTTCAGTGTTGTAGCTCTGTCAGATGCCAAATTGTCCTCGGGGCTATTGCAATTAGGTGCTACGCCAGAATCTGAAAGGCACCTTATACTGTGTGTAAAATACTTACCAAGCTACACTGCCAAAGGCTATTAATTTCCAGCCTTTAATTATAAATGTACACCCTTTTACAATATGTACAGTAGTGTCAGTGGCGATCACTCTTTTATGCATTGCTTTAAGTGCTGTTCTCCACTGCCACCTTGAAACTAGTCGTCCCTGTTTTGGCAGCGATGAGAAGCAGGATTAAGCTGCTGCTGAAAACTTTGGGTGAGATTTGCAGGTACAGAGTAATTCTCTACAGATGGCACACGAGTGAAAACCTGCGGTAGCTCACCATGATATGGTTTCCTGTTTGCTATGCACCCGTAGAAGTCGAGAAGGATGTAGAAGAGACTCTGGCAAGAAGCAAACTTTGTCAGTGACATGATGAATTTGGATTTTGCTACTTTGCATAGCTAATCTTCCATCGCCCTAAATCTCATGACACGTTCTAAATGGAACCTGGGGCCAGAGCCAATATGAGGGCGCTCTACCTGTTGTAGTGCAGTCGGCTTGGCTCTATGAGCTGCTTTCAGATTTGCCGTGCAATCTAGCAGCCGATGAGCGAGCGGACATGTCAGCCAGCTTCAAAGCACATCCACTTCAGTGTTTTTGCTGAAGCATGTCTGTGAGGAAGCACAGGCTTAGGTCCTGATTGGTCATGTGCTGTTCATCTGAAAGTGAGACTACAACATTTTCTTCCTCTTATGAATGAAAAGTTAAAAGAAAGTTTTGCTGCTAAAGCCTTGTTTTGGTTTAAACAGTAGGTTAAGGTGGATAATGTTTCCAAACTTGACATAGATATTATTGTGTAACTAACATCACTGAGTCAGTTCACTGACTCTTCTCTCCTTGTTCTACTGTTCTGAGTTTTAGCATTTAGCACGTGTTGTTATTCATGGCCACATTGGTTGCTGTGATATTACATAGGCTCACTTTAAAGGCCTACTGCAGCAAATTATTGCTCTTTGACAAGAAAAGATAGATGCAGATAGATAGATGCAGCAGATGCCATGATGGATGGATCAAGCTCCAAAAACACTGGATCCTACTTTCCCCATAATGCAACTTGACAACATTTGCCATTGGTCCCTTTCTGTCTGCTGAGCACCCGCAAACATCACATCCCAGTTGGTACTACTCTTGCAAATTTATAGCCTCCAATCCAAAGCCACCCTGATCACATCATCAGGCTTATTTTTGTAGCCAGAGAGGATGTTATACAACTATGTTCACAGTCTGAGTACTACTTCTCAAGACAAATAAACTGACCTTGATGTGTAAGATAGATGGAGTGCCCCTTTAATTAACAGTCTTTCACTGGTGGGACCTGGACTATTATTGCCAGACACTGTATGTCCATCCAAATAATGTTATTTAGGAAAAGATGCCAGAGCCCAGCAGCTGTTGCTCTACAGTAAACTGACATTTTAATCTCATGCTGAAACAACTTCAGGTCACGATGAGGTCGGTAGCACAGAAGCTGCTGTAAGATTTATCTGACGTTCATTATTTGATCTCAGTCCATTACAACAACAGTTCGCTCCACACAATGAGGCAACACAGTGAACGTGAAGTATGAATCATTCTGGAGTGCTTTTATTTTGTGTATGCTTTATTCTTTAAAGCCATTTTTGTGTTCCTTTTGTGAGTCTATAGAGAAAAATAGAGTAGAGTTTTCCAATAAGATCTATTCTCCTCTATTATAGTCTTCTAACTGTTGTTTATCTCGCCGCTTCCTCCTGCAGCAGAAATTGCAACATACATCTTCTCCCAATCATGTCTGTGTCTAGAGAGCCTCTCCAATCAGTGTGTCAGACCGATGAGTGTCACACCTGACTCTACCTGACTCCGAGCAGCCAACGTGCAGCTGGAGCACGTCTGACACCGCAGCTTATCATAAGCTCGTGTTCGATGCTCTCATGCACCCTTTTAACATTTCCGCGCTTATCTGTGATCCCGCTGCGCCGATAAAGACGATACTTCAGCGCTTGTGACTGCTCTCACAGTTCAGCCGAAACCTCGTATTTCCCAAAAGTCGTCCCTTTCAGGAAGTGAGATCATGGAGCAGAGTGTACTGTTGACACCCATGTGTTCTCTTTTTGACATTTTACGCTGCATTAGCAATGTTTGGCTTTGTCCCAGGTTCACAGGGATTAGAGATGGTTTTCTACTCATAGGATGCAGCTGTTAAGAAACAATGCAGCTGTAAGGGTTTTAAAAAAATGGGGATACATATCTGCAAGAAACATGATATAAGATAACGGTCTGTACAGTAATGGGGTCAAAGTAGAAAAGTGTGGTTGGCTGTCTCTGCAATGTCAGGAAATCCCCATCGGCCATGACGGCAAACACAGTAAGCTTCTTGTATTACTTATGCTTAGTGCTTGATTTTTTTTTCCTCAGACGAAATTAGCAGAAAATCCCCTTTGTAGCAATAAGGATCTATCACACTGTAGCACATGTATCCTCTCTTGTCTTCAGTCTACTTTATATTCACTGTGTGCACCACGTGACCTCCTTCTTTCAATGACCTTGACTTTAAGTGTGAAACACCGTTCCCTGATAACCTCCATCTCTCTGCCCTCTCTGCCCATTTTGCCCCTGCATCCCCTCCTCTCTCCTCCTCAGATCATTTACATTTGCTTTGTTCTGTGCAGATTAAGGTCGCACGCTGATGAAGGCCTCGGGAGCCTCCGAGGTCTCGGGGCCCTCGCAGTCTCATTTTTGGAAAATCTCTCCGCGTTTGTTCGCTGCACTTCTCCATTTACTCTCTAGTTCTGTGTGAAACCTCCACTGAGAGGTGTCTGGATCACATCCAGCACACACAGTTTTGGGAGAGGAAATGAGAGTGCAGCTCGACGAGCACTTCTTGAGTTCTGAGAGATAAGCTTTGGTTATGATGACACTGATGGATGTGACCTGCCACATCTTTGAAACAACTCCCTTAATGCTTTCAAACCTGCGTCAACAATATCTTTCTCAGTAGTGTGGGCTATAGGAGACCACATGAAACCAGGTCAGTGTTAGGCCACATTAAATCAGGTTTGTGTTGACTCATCGTTCTGTTCAGATTTTGCTTCAGTTACTGTTGAAGGTTTTTTCCCAAACCAGAATGATTTCTTGAGGCTGATTGAGGAACAGTGTTTTCAGTGAAATCGGCACATGTTGGCGTTCATCGCAGAATGTCGAAACCTGTTGAGAAACTGAAACAGGATGTGGAAGGTGCTGTTGCCTCTGTGTGTGTATGTGTGTGTGTGTGTGAGTGAGTGAACTCATTTTGTCAGTGCAGTTTACGCTGACTAATTAACATAAATGCAAATGCATGTGTGTAATGCAATGCAAGAGTGTAGTCATGTGCATGTAGAACTAATTTGATAAATCTTTAAAACGTAGGCTTGATGGGCCTTCCTGTCTTTCTCATGCAACAGCATCCAGATGTTGATGTAAAGGTGTCCTTCATCGATTTATTATTGCACTTCCATAAAGTTGGAAGACTTGTGAAAGATTTAAAAAAGAATGGTCAAAATCAATGCAGCCAAGGCTGAGATATTTTGATTCTTAGTCCCTAGTTTTGTCCTGGAGGTGTTGGATCCTACACTTCCCATAATGCATCTTTTCATCACACCCTCTCTGCCTGGTAAACAATCATGTCTTTTAAATGGATTCCCCCGGCTTGTCATGCATGATTTTTTGTTTAGAAGCCCAGTAGAGCTGTGAAGTACAGGGAACTATTTTAGTTCTGAAAGTAAAAGTCCTTGTTGAGTTTCTCCCTAGACAATGTTACACAATCACGGTTGGAGCACTTCCACAGCTTGGATCGAAATGAAACTCTCGCCCAAAATCTTACCACTGGGCCGTTTCTGCAGATCAATTTGATTCACCTCAAATATCCCATGTACCAACTCTTCAGACGTTAGTTGTAAGCTAGCTAGCAACCAAGGCCCCAGCCGTGTGTGGGAGTGTGAGTGTGTTTGTGTTCAGCTCAGCCTCTGAACTCAGAACTCACCAGAAACTCTGGGTGAGCTCTTTCTCTTATTTCCCTCTGGTCTTCTTCCTCTCACCCCTGTATGTTTATAGTGTGTTCAAAGGAATTTTTTGTGCCGAAACATTTTTAACTTGCGTGGATCGCATTAACGTCAGATCACATCATCCCTAGTAAATATTTGTCTAATATCATGTTTCCATTGATTTTGTAGCCTGTTCAACGGGGCTGCCTCTAAATTCGTCATGTGTCTGTATGAACGGACAGGCAGAACAAAATATGAACAAATGGGTTGCAGAACATCTCGTTCTTTGATTAAGAAAGTGATAGGTACAAGACTGCGTACATAAAAAAAAAGAGTCCAGGGTGATTTCAGCCAGAAAAATCCCCAACATCACACATCTTCAAAGTTCCCAAAGTTGGTCACTAACGACTGGTGGAGGAGTTTACACAAAGTGAAAACTGAAAATACAATCTGCATCTTACGTGAATGAAATGTCGATTCTGGGTTAATTTTGGATGAATTCAACAACTAGGCCAAAGCGTTTTTAATTGACTGGGGCTGATGGGTAATTTTGACCCATGTCTTATGAAACAAAGTCAAAATAATAGATTTTCTGTTATGATGGATATTAGATCCTCCCACATCACCCTGATGACATCATAAGGGTTATTTTTCAAACTGTCAAAGTTCCTCCAGAACCACAAAAAACATAATGCAACTGCTTTTCCCAGGCTGCTTAGTGCTTCTCATTATGAGTGAACTGCTTTTGTCCTGTGAAGTTGGTTTCCCTTGAACAACCCACAAAGCAACTGTGAGAAATTGTTAATATAGCAGCAAACCACGAGCTGAAACCTAAAGATCAAAGGGCCAGTTTCAGGTGGGCCTACTGGAGATATTACCCCATCCTTTGTCCTTTTTCTTTTTGAAATCTTGTACAGTAAAACATGTAAGGATATAATTAGAGACATTTCCTTGTGTGTTTGACTGTTACCTTCATGGACATCCCCCACCTCCGACCTCAAGGCGTTGAATGTCCTTTATTACTGCTGTTACTCATCACCTCTCCTCTTCCCATCCCCCATCCTTCATCCTTCTTGCCTCACATCCCCATCACTCTGCCCTCTTCCTGTCCGTTCTCCGCTCTGCCCCCCCCTCCAGTGTCACTGTCCCTTTCTGTCTTGTCACCCTGGCCTCATTTGTCCTTTTCCTCTGGCTCTCACATTTTCTCATTCTGGTCTCAATAAATCTCACTTTCACGCCCCAGGTTGTCCTCTTCTCATCCATTTCTTATCTTACCTGTATTTTCTCTCCGTCTGCTGCTCAGGTCAGTTCACCTATGGATCAGCATTCATATCAGGAGCCCAGGGGATTCCACGGACACATCGACACGATTGACATCCCCGTCGAGCGCAGCCCATCGACCCTGCTGCCGATGCGCCGCACGCAGCTGTAGAGCAGCAAAGGCCAAGGGGTCGGGGTGAAAGGTCGCAGACTACAGAGCCGAGCCGGCGCTGAGGTTGAGAGGTTTCGGGGGGGAGACCGTGAGGCTACCACCAGAATCAGGGTTCAGGAAGGAAGGTCTCAGTAACAGACAAGAGTCAAGGGGTCAAAGATGATGACATCACATGGAAAGCTGAGGAGGGAGAAGGGGAGCCTGGCCGAGTACGAATCGCAGATGAAAGGTAAATCGCTCTGGATGTGCATGTGTGTGTATCATGTGCTCGTCTGTGTGTACGTCTGTGCCCCTTATTCTGTTTGTGCATGTGCGCTTACCTGCATGCATGAGTGAGTATAAGACAGCACATGTGCAGTCATGCATGAGTGTGTGCAGTTGCTCTGCACATTCATCTGGCAAGAGACTCTCACGAAATGTATTTGTGTATACGTATGCATGTATGCACTGAAAAATACATTGTCACGAACTGATGAACTCACCCTTGTTTGGAACTGGATGGCAACCCATGCAGAGTGTCTTATGATCTATAGGAACACAGAGGACTTTAATCACAGTGTGAATATGAACATGACTGATATTAGTGTTAGAAGATTTTCACATGACAACAGCAGTGTGTGTGTGTGTGTGTGTGTGTGTGTGTGTGTGTGTGTGTGTGTGTGTGTGTGTGCATGCTATATGTTATGTTTTTGAGGGTGCAGGCCGTGGTTGGGTGGCTCTCTGTACTGTACTACAAGGGTGTATTTATAGCCAGTATTAGTGATGCTGTCTCCTCACATCCAGTCAGCCCCGGGCTGTGTACTCACACAGAGACAGAGAAAAAGAGTAAAGAGGGGAAAGAGGGAGCGGGCAGACTGAGGGCGGGGAGTTGCGGGGGGGGTAAGCGAAGAAGAAACGAGTGAGCCAAGAGCAGGTAAGAAAAGAAGATAGAGAGAGAGTGGAGCAAAGCAACGGCAGTGTTATTTTAGAGGATGATGTTTGTATTAGCCTTTTTAAACAAAAGTGCAGCGGCGGGCGGCGTGTCACCATTGGCTTATCTGTGTTTGCATACGAGCTTGTGTGTATAATACAGGGTTATGTTGGGTTATTACAAGTGAGCTGTGTGTAATAATCTACATGTTGCTGTCAAATTAAAACAGTGGAAATCACACCTCCAAATGACACCATTTTATTCATTCTTGTTCCATGGAGCAACTGTGTAGACAGATTATTCAGGTAAAATGTGTGATTAGAGAAGACATTGTTAAATATTCTGTAATTGGATCATTACTTATTAATGAAATCATTGTGTGAATGAGCTATTCCTCGTGGAGCAGTGGATGTCCCCAGACACCATCAAGTCACCACAGATGTAACAGTACAGCAGTTCTTTACTGACTGTGTAGGCATGTGTTGTTTCCATAGGCAAAAGTGCACCATTAGTTTCATGCAAACACTGTATATTCCATACTGTACACTGTATGTCTGCAGGCAGGAGCAGGTGTGTTGTACATGTGTCATAATTATTGACATGAGACATAAAGACATAAAATACAAATGCAGTAGAGACAGAAGAGAAAATGACTCCCTGGTTTACGAGATCTCTACAGTTCAGTATACAGATCAGAAATCATGGTGTTGGTGTTACAGAGTTGTCGTGCAAAAAAAATGTGTGCCTGTGCTCTTGTGTCACTCTCTGTGTTTGCACATTTCGGTATGTGTCCAGGGTTATAAGCATGCATTGACTTAAATTACTGTCTCTTCTCTCTGTGCCTGTCCGTCTCTCTCTGTCTGTCTGTGTGTGTCAGACCTGCGGGCCCAGCTGACCGACCAGATTAAGATTTTAGACTCTCAGGTGGAGGTGAAACAGCAGCAGCTCTCAGACCTGTCTGAGTTTCTCCGGCGTCGAGGTGACATCGAGGCTGAATATGCGCGAGCCCTCGACAAACTCACTGAGAGATTCACGCACAAGACTAAAAAGTAAGTGTGTGTACAGTGTGGGAGTGCACGTGGGTTTTTTTCTGGTTTCTCTGGTAGAGTGATTCATTAAGCTGTGTCTCAGTCAGGATGTCTGTTTTTCTCCAGGAAGGAGCAGTGGGGTCAGTCTGTGTGTCAGGTCTGGTCTGTTTTGCTGACTCAGACTCGTCTGGAGAGCCGGGAACATGCAGCACTGGGTGACACCTGCTGCAACACACTCACGCAGAGGTTGACACACAGTACGGAGGATACACACCGTCTGCACAAACGGGTGAGTGGATGTTTGGTGTTAGGTCACATGCCTGTAGAAACAGACACGCTAGAGACCTACGAGACTTGCAGTGAAAGGTCCAGAAGAGGTTATAGGAATCAGACAAGTCCTTTTCTCCCAGCGTGCAAATAATCCATGTTTTTACACTGTCAGTCTTATTTTGAAGGTCATGCTCTGATCTTTCCTCTGAGCTACTGTTACATGTTACAAATCATATTCACTGCTGAATTAAAAATAAAACTAGAAAAAAAAATTAGTCAACACAACTGACATGAGGAGGAATTGGTGCATACATTTATTGACCCTGGGTTGTCAACAGGACTGTGAGTTAGCTTCCTTCAGTATTTTTTAATACCTATTCTGAACTTCGATGGTCCTACCCCTGACAAATTCCCACCCGCCTTATATTACCATAAAACTAACTTAAACTAAACTGAACTGTGAAAAAAAATTAAAAACTAAATAAATATGAAAACACTTATAGAGATATGGCAGAGCTGCTAGATGCAGTTTAAAGAGCATATCTGACTCAGACAGAGAAAATGAAGGTGAACATAGTTGAAAATGACCATTTGCAGCCTCAGTGTTAAACTTCATCCTATTTGTACCGATGCATAGTTGTACAGCTGTATGACAGAGTTGCTGTGTTTTAGATATTGTCATTATCAATAGAAACATCCAGAACTGTTCAAATAAGGTTGTATTAAAACTAGATTTTCCTTTACTGTCATGTTTAATTCCTGTGTCATGTATTAGTTTCAGAAATAGACTGTCAGTGGCAAAGCAGAATAAGCCGATCACCTCACTAACATCGAGCTATACTAATAAACAACTGCGATCACTCCGCTCTGTCAGCTCCATCTCCTGTAAGAAAAATAAGCCCAAGACTTTATTTCAGTGCTGCCAGATTAGTTTCGTAATATAGCACAACACTCAAATAAGTCCAGTCGTTACTTGCAGGTTTGAAAAGCCAACAAAGTCACCAAATGAGCTCTCTAAGTTGACACATACTGAACACAGTGAATAATTTCCCTTCATGTATTTGTCCTGTTATCTGTCTCGGTGCCGCAGTCGCATCTGCAGTCTCATTCATTTTATAAAGTACACAGACTCATCTCGCTCAAATTACCGGTTGTCAGACAGGCTCTCTGTACCTTCTCGTAGTTGAAAAGTGAGCAGAATTTTAATTGTGCCACTCCAGCCATTTGAGAGCAGCTAAGAGGCGATGTTAGGCCCGGTGCCAAGCCGAGCAAAAACCTTTCAGTGTCTCGAGAATCACTGCCAACGCTGCATTGTCTGATCTGTTATTGCTACCATCAAAGTAGTTCCGTGCAGTCGTACTGATTAACAATGCACGTGATAATGGCTCAATTAGAATAAACATCAAATAGTACTTTTCCACCAAGAAATATAGTTCTTGAAAAGTAGCTAAACAGCACAACTATTATTTATTTATTTGTTTTTTAGTAAGTCAATTAACTGAAGGAATAGTTTTACATTTTGGGACTGTTTACCTTCTTGCACAGAGTTCGATGAGAAGATTGATGCCAGTCTAATTTCTGCATTTCTGCATGCGGGTTAGGGTTAGGTAAGGTAGAGTCAGCAGGTCATGGCTTCATATAAAGGCTGGAAGCTGGATCAAACAGTAGCCTGGCTCTGTCAAAAGGTGCAATAATTCACCTACCAGCACCTTTAAGGCTCGCTAATGTCATATCTTATTTCATCTGTGAAAAATAGAATTGAGTTATAAAAAGGCAAATTTTGTTTTGCTGGATTTAACAAGAGCTATGAAAATGTATTGCTGGTGGCTCTAGCTTCATATTTAACTTAAAGACATGACGTGTAACTCTCCATAAGAAAGCAAAAAAAGTGTAATTCCCAAAATGTCAAACTACTGATTTCAAATAATTCTTAGTGTCAAATTGTCAAACGACATCTGCTTTTGTAAACTGCAGAGCAAAGAAGTCGGCATCCAGATGCAGGATGAGCTGATGAAGGTCACCACCGAGCTGCAGACGGTGAGCGTTTTATACTGTTGTCCTTGCAGGTAATAATGCAAAGCAATGTAATAATTCACTGACAATGCTGATGTGGAGTTTCTGTCATGTGACATGTGTGCTGATGAAGGCTCTGAAGACGTATAACCAGTACCACACAGACTGTCTGATAGCTGAGGGGAAACTGAAGGAGGCTGAGCGGTTGGAGGAGAGGCACACGGGCAAGTCAGCTGAGCTCGGCCTCGGCCAATCGGGAGGACAGAGGCGGAGCTCTGTCAAGAAGATGGAGCGATTAATGGAGAAAGTGAGTATGTGTTGTGGTGTGTGTATGTGTGAGTGTAAGAATGTGAGAAAGAGTAAGAGAGAACAAGCCACAGGAAGTCTCGAAGTTGGTTTCCTGTTGTTTGTCTGAGGGTGTTTAGATATGTAAATGGCACAATTCTGTAAATGCAGAACTCGTTCAAGCTTCTGTTTTTGAGTGGCATAGGACAAGTTATCAACAAATGTGATTTTGTGTTATTATGTATGTTATCTTTTCTTACTTGCTTTTGTGTGTGTGTGTGTGTGTGCGTGTGTGTGCGCAGAGGCATGGCAGAGTGCAGGAGACCCAGCTGAAGTGCACCAAGGCTCGTAATGACTACCTGCTGAATCTAGCAGCAGCCAATGCAGCCATGAACAAGTACTACCTGCAGGACGTCAGCACTCTCATTGACGTATGAAACGCGCAATATTAAATGGACATTCATTAGTTTTGAGTCACCTTTCTGTGTCAGTCAATCAAAAAGCCTGCTTTCTCATACACTTTCTTTCCTCCACACCACAATCATCTCATAATGTTTTATTCTTTCTATCCTTTTTACCTCCTCTACTCCATCCATTCCTCATCACTTCCTGTCTTGCTCTCCATCCCATTCTACCTTTTTTCCTTCCTCACTCACTCCTTCCATCCATTTTTTCTCTTCCTTCCACCCTGGCAGTGCTGCGACCTGGGTTTCCACCTGTCTGTGGAGAGGGTGATGAGGTGCTACCTGGCCAGTAGGTGGCGCATCCAGAAGACAGAGGAGACGGGGCTCAAGCAGCTGGAGGCTGCTGTGACGTCCCTGGATCAGGGTGGAGACAGAGACGCATTGCTACAGCAACATGACGCTGCCTTCTGCCTTCCATTCAGATTCAACTACCACCCACACGAGGGAGACCAGGTGAAATCACTGTACCTCTGATGCAGGTGTATCACTTCCATGGGAAAACGAATCAGAAATCAATCTACATTGTTAAATTTACAGTGTTAGCTGTATGTGTTTGACAGGCTCCTGTGACACCCTGTTGCTTATTGTTCATTTATTTTTTAGTGCTCACAAATTGCTCCTTAACTCATCTGTGTTTTTAAAGTTGATCTGAGATGATGAACAAAAAAGTGGCCTCGCTCCACTGAAAGCATCACAGTATTTTTAAAATCCCACCACATACAACTAAACACTCCAAACAGCGTCCCATTGGTTTGAATGCAATGATCATTTGTTGTGTTATATTATATTTTGTTTGTGTGTTTCAGGTGTGTGAGGTGAGTGCGGAGAGCCAGGTGAGGTATGAGCTGGAGACCAGGTTCCAGCAGCTTCAGTCTCGTCTTGCTGCCGTGACCTTGGAAACAGAGGAGGTCAGATTATTATCCTCATTACCTGCTTCCTTAATGATCTGTTGTCTGTCTATTTGTCTGTCTGTCTCTGTCTGTTTGCTACACAAATTAACAATCATTTCCCTTACTCAGGTCAGTAAAACGCTTAAAGCCACACTCACAGCCCTGCTGGACACTATGTGTGAAAGCGACTGTAACCCCTCCCCCGACGTGCCCAGCAGCCTATCACACGAGCCCCCAGGAGGAAACACCGCCCAAAAACTTACCCTCGCCAAGCGTCGAGCCAATCAGCAGGAGACAGAGACCTACTATTTCACAGTGAGTAATACTCAAAGCACAAAAGTATTAACATTCAAATATACTTAAAGTAGCAAATGTAAAAAATACTCATCACCCGTACTAGCTTGGGAATTTTCCCCCCAGGTATCTTTACCTACAATACTACATCATTATTTATATACTGATTTTATTTTGTATTATTAATCAGAATCTGCAACTAACTAGAAACTAAAATTATCACTTAAATGTAGTGGAGTGAAAATATTTTCCTCTGAAATGTAGTGGAGTAGAAGTAGAAAGTAGCATGAAATGGAAATACTCGAGTAAAGTACAAGTACCTCAAAACTGTATTTTAGTACAGTCCAGTACTAAATGTTCTTATTTGCTTTCCATCACAGCTTCAACTATCTTTGTATTATTGTATTGGGTTTCTGACAGATTATTCTAATGTCCTTTTATAGTTTAAATTACATTTCATACCCTGACCACAATTAGTTTCTCGTGGTTTGTCAGTTGGTGAAATGTATGAACTTCTAATATTTAAACATTTCTTGTTACACTCAAATATATTTGCACAATTATTTTCTGTCAACCATGTAATGCTTTCAGCCAAAATAGATTTCTTTTTTTCTAACTTTGTTGGCAGTGATTGCACACATTGAATAATTTATTTACTCCTGGCACATGAGTTAAATGTTTGGAGTGAGTCATGGCCCTGAAGGACAGCACTGTATATATTTTTGTGATGACTGAATTTCATGAGATTTGAAGATTCAGAAACTGTGCTTCAGCAGCTGACTGCAGTGCGTAATCATTTTATTTTATTTTGTGTCTTAGAAAGTGAAGGAGTTCCTCACCAGCAGTTCTCTGACCTCCAAACTTCAAGCCAAACATGACCTTCTACATGATGCCATACAGAAAGGTACCTTTATGTTACAAGCGGTTAATTTCCCTAATGTTTCTAATGCTGCTAATGTTTGAGTCTGTGAAGGATCTGTACACATTATGCCACTGGTAACTAACAAAATTTCTGTTTAATCTTTTGCTGATTTAGCATTGATCTGTTATAATATGATCATACTCAAAGTTCTTGACACGTTCATCTTGGCTGGTGCCTACATTACCCAGCATGCTACTCGACCACCAACAGTTTGATCAGAGATTCAGCTGTGTTAGTAGTCCCTAATGTAGCCTGGAGCTTCTCGCCTCTAGCAGAGATGAGAAGCACAGATCTACTTAGCTCACTTTTTTCTAACTCGACACCTGCAAAAAAAATTTTCACTTGAGGAAATTTATCAGACTTCTGGCACCACAAAAGATATTATACTACTTTTTCACTTACACAGTAATATTCCCCAACATCTGGAAACATTGATGTGTAAAATTGGTAGAGCTCCCCTTTAACAACACTGCACATTGTTTGCACCAGAACCTTAAATCAAACCTGTCTCTGTCTCTCTCTTCCAGCTGAGGCTGTCGACAGTGACCCTTCCAGGTAAACAGTGTATTTACACAGCCAAGAATACAGAGAGTATGACTGAGAGAGGCATGGAGACATGGAGAAAGCAGAGAGGACAAAAAGAAGAGAAAAGAGATGAACCAAATTTGAACCAAAATGCAATTCTGGACAATTTTCTATTATGTGTAAAAAGCTCATTTTTGAAGGGGGAAGATACTGATAATAGCATTTGACAACATTAGAGCTTGAGTACTAATTCCCACATGTAAAATGGCATTAAGCATTTTATTTATTATATTTCCCAGAATGCAATGTGCTCGGTCAGTGCGTGTTCGGAAGTCCAGACCTGTTTCCCAATTCTGCCACACACTCTTCACCACAGACATAGTCTCCTACATACAGGTAACACTCATACACACACACACGCACACACACACACACACATGCTAATGAATAAAACGTCCCTTTGAAACACACCCTTGTTTTTACCTCGTTATTATTTGCTTGCTGCACTGCGCTGTGCTGCTGTTCAGCCCTCCAAAGGAAATTATTTAGAAAAGCCTGTCACACTGAAGCAGAAGAATTGGTGGGGGATTCTTGCAGCACATGCACACACTGACAGTCCACCCCCCACCCCCACCCCCCCGTGTACTTACTGCTGCCTTCATGTGTATGGTCATGCTTATAGCTTATTGCTGGCTTTCTCTCCTTTCAATCCATTCCCCCCCTTTTATCTCTTCCTCTCTTGTGAAAGGGATTAAAATGCACTGGCCTCTTTGCTGCCTCCTCTCTCGACTCCTCTATTGAGTGTATGTGTGCTCATGTGCGCCTCTTCCCACCGCTTCTAAATCTTTACTCCCCTTATTTCTTCCTCAGCCTCCTTTTCTAATCTGTGCTTTTTTTTCTCTGTCTCTTCTCTGCTCTGCTTGGCTTGGTGCAGGAGAAGAAGGAGAATGTCTCGGACACAGGTACCAAACCCCATTGACTGTTTCTATAGTGCATGTAGGTCGGTGTTTCCTACCATGGCCAGGGTTGTAGGTGCCACTGAGGACCCAGAGATCACGTCTCAACCTTTTCATTCCTCTGTTAGAAACTACAAGGAGCAGCTGATCATTTTGGGAGATACACTTCTTTACTTTCTTGCAGATATAAGACTGGTATCAATCTCATCTAAATCTCTTCCCAAAATGACAGACAATTAAACATGTTAGATTTTTTCCAGTATTTTAGACTCAGTATATTTCAATTTTAGTCCAACAAAATCACAATAATAATAATAAAAAAGAAAAAAATGTGATTCAGTATTTCTCTTATATTTGTTTTACATGTCCATAAATACCTAAACATCTTTCCTGAAGTTTCCTGCAAAGAACTATCCAGGCTAATTTGGTGCTGATTAAAAAAATAGAGATAAAGTTCTCAGAGTTAATTTAGGTAGAGTTGAGTAAGTTGAGTTTATATATAACTTGCATTTATGAACTCAGTTTGATGTCTGGGAGGATTTTGAGGCGGATTTGTCTCACAACCTCAGTATTTCAAAAAGCTTTTTTAACCCTTGTCCTCTGTTTAATCACGATTATCCTTCTATGTCCCTTTACACATTTTTTATTTCCTACATTAACCTTCATTGCATTTTTCGTCTGCTCTCTCCTTCTGACTCTAACACTCTCCTCTTATCTCTCCTTCTCCTCTCATCTGTCTTCTCCAGAGCTCTGGGCAGCAGATTCCTGTGGTGGTTGAAAGCTGCATCCGGTTCATAAACCTTCACGGTGAGTCGGTTTTTATGATATAGCAATGAGCCCTGCAGAGAGAGCTTGAGGCAGCGAGAATGACTAGATGGAAGTTGTGCTTGTGTATAGAATATCAGGCATCTGTGAACATGCAACATAATGTAAATGTGTGTGTCTGTCAGGCCTGCACCATGAAGGGATATTCAGAGTTCCTGGTTCGCAAAGGGAGGTTAACCTCATCAGAGATGCATTTGAGAGAGGTAAGAGAGTTTCTGATATTACATCACATTTTCTGCGGATGGAGAAATGTAAAGTCACTATTATTTCATTTATTTTTAAGACCTTAAAGTTAATGTACCAAAGTCATACAAGAAAAAGCATAACTAAATACTTTTTAGAGAATGTATTCAGTTAAAGTTATTCTGAACTTTAAACCCATAATTTTTGATGGTTCTGTCTGGTTTTTGAGCTGTTAAATGTTAACTATAACTGCTGTGAGAGTGAACCAAAACAATGAGCTGAAAGGTGCTAAAAAGTCCTGTGGAGCTGAACTGTGAGTCGGTGATATCTGAAGGTCCATAACTGTGAGTCATAGTCATTCAATCCATTGTTTGTACACAAATATTGATTATAGCCACTTTCAAGAAACGTCAGGTTTCATTTGTAGATTATTACCTCTGTTTTCCAGTAATGATGATTATGGCTCTGACGTCTAAATCACCATGATACAGTTCCTCTAATCAACTAATAGACCACTCATAATCAGACATTTTTAGGAACACGGTTTTACTTCTGACAGCAACGTCTTGTTGCTGTAACCCACTGCATTTAACTAAGCATGTGTGTGCATGAAGGAGCTCATCTCACATGTTTTCCTCCCTGCAGGAGAGGATCCTCTGTCGGACAGCGAGTGTGACCTGGACTCTGTGGCCGGTGTGTTGAAGCTCTACTTCAGGGGCCTCGAGCCTCCTCTCTTCCCTTACGACAGCTACTCTCAGCTGCTGGAGTGTGTCCGTAAGTCTCCTTTATTTAACCTCTGTAAATGTGTTTTTAAAGGATGCAGGCTTTCACATCTGCTTTCAGTTTCTGGGTTATTTATTGTATCATGTGGTTCCTGGAGGTTTATTCTACCTCGGTTTGGGAGACTCTCATGTACAGTAGGATGTGAGTACTTTTTTTCATAGAAATAAAACTAATTTGGATTAGGCTTTTCGCAGCTTCAGTAGTAGTCGTACACAGCAGTTGCCACTTCACTGATGCTCCACACACAAAGTAACTTGTTATAAATACATGTAGTGTTGATGCAAGGCAGTGCAACTCCTCTCTCCACTGCTGCATCTCACTGTCTTGTGTGCTCCCTGTTGTTATCTCTCTCACTGTCTCCATGTAATCCCTTTAGGCATATTCTGTTTTCCAAAACAGAAACTCTGAGTCACAATTTGCACAGTTAATCAAGGTTGTGAACCTGCCTGCAGGTTGTTTACTTCCCATAAATACTTAGATTTCCCGTCAGTGGCCTCATAAATCTACCCAGCCACCTCTCTTTAGTAGTTTAATACATGTCACAACATTTCTTGAAGCCAAAAATTTTTTGCTGTGCATGTGACACAGTTTCAAAAAGTGCTGCAGAGAAACTGTAACTGCGACACATAAAACTTCATTTGATAGTTAAATGTTTGCTCCTTTTCTGTGTCATGATCAGAAATCGAGGGGGTGACAGAGAAAGCTGCCCAGATTAAAGCCATCGTCTCCACCTTCCCACGGCCGCTCCTCATCGTGCTGCGCTACCTTTTCGCATTCCTCAATCAGTAAGCCACAACACAAGGATTTTTTCTATTACTCGTGATATCTACTATGATCATACAACTCAACACGCCATGCCAACAAACACTTTGCTGTATGTGTGTGTGTTTTCTCAGTGTGTCTCAGTACAGTGATGAGAACATGATGCAGCCCTACAACTTGGCCGTGTGCTTCGGTCCGAGCCTGCTGAGGGGGATAGATTCTGATGATGCTGTTGCCAGGCAGCCGCAGGTCAACGATCTTGTCAAAACCATGATCCTCCAGCACGACATCATTTTCCCCAGCCAATCAGAACTGCCGGGCCCTGTCTATGAGAAGCACATGACCCTGGAGCAGGAGTACTGGTGAGGGATGGGTGGTCATCAAAGTACCTGTCATATTAGTTTTGATGTTTTTCTGTTAACGTCAGCATTATTGTTACAAACATAAGTGCAAAGATGTGGAAATGGCTATGGTCAAAAATATAACTGAATATATCAATAATTATATGTTTTGTTTTTTATAAAGAGTAAAAAAGCTTTTTGTTTGTCCTTGCCACTGATCAGTTAAATAAGCATTTTTGAATTAATTTTATCAACTCATAGCGGCAAGAGAAAATATTACTTATTGATGTATTGATGTATCTTGAGCTGTTACGACATTTTGTCAGTTTCAGGTCTCGCTACGAAAATGGTCTTCATGCATTTGTTTAAATCTGGTTGAATGGATGAGTTAACTTGAATATGTGATCCGACTGGCTTCCATTATTTATGTCTCAACATAATATCATGTTTAATTTAGAAAACCATCTCCACTTATTTCCGTCCTTGGATGACTTGTAGTAAATGAATGACCTGACATTGCACCAGATTTGTTCGTCATGTCGGAGTTTAAGACCGGAGATGGTTCCAAGCACAGAGCAGCTTCTTCCTCAGCCTCTTGAAACAGAATTTCATGCTGTGCCAAAGGCATTTCTGTGCAGCTCACAATGCTTTGTGTAAAAACTGCTTAATGCTATTAAGCTGATTGCTCACTAAAATTGAACACGAGCCTCCAGGCTATCAACAGTGTCCATGGAAACCTCTTAACACCTGCTCTGGGGGAATTTAGTAAAACTGAATGTTTTCTTCATGAACATTTTTAGAATGTACTTGTTTGACATTTGACAGAGCATCATCAGTGATTTGTTCTTATCTTCTGTAGCGGTTTGAGGGTCAATTGAGAGATCTCACAGCCGTATGAAATCTCATGTGAAATTGCATAAGCCAAGTGAGGAAGTGTGACAGTTGGTCTGTGTGTCAAACAGAAGAGGAACTGTGCGTGACCACGGCTTTCATTTTTCTTCTTGTCTGCAGTGAACCAATCACAGAGGAGGGAGATGGAGAGACTGAGCCTTTGCCGAGTGAGGACGGTGAGTACTGTACATGTACAGACACATACATACATGTGCATCACTGACTGTACTGAACATGAATGTACTACCAACCAAACCACACTTACATTTTGAATAACCATTTTTAATTATGATTCATAAGCTCATATGAATCATAAGGATTTTATATAAGAATAATAAAACCTGTGCTGTGTGCTTGCATGTGTGCACAGAGTGGGAGGCAGTGGCTATGTTCGACTACGTGGCGAGATCTCCCGCAGAGCTGTCCTTCAAGCTGGGAGAGCTGCTCATCCTTCACAGCAAGGCCTCATGCGATTGGTGGAGAGGCGAAGTGGGAGGGGTTAAGGGTCTCATCCCTCACAAGTACATCAGCGTGCTGGACGGGTGAGTGACATTTCTACTCCTGAACCATTGCTGAGATGATTGAATCCTCGATGATGGAAGTGGAGCTTGAGATGGATATTTGAGGCCTCTCTCTCAGTTTGAGACAGTAAATGTCATTTGAGTCTTGGCTCCAGTAATTTGCTGTATTTGCCTCCCAACTGAGTGTTTTACTTGAGTGCCAGATTTCTTGAACACAATGCAGGACAATTGAAACAAAATCAGTTTTTCTCCGTCATGGCACCCTGGAGTGCTGTAAGGACTGGCAAGAAGAACCAAAGACTGAGAAAATTACTCATCCATTTTTGATATGCCAATTTAATAACATTTTGTCAGATACAAAAACTTCACTTTCATGACCACACAACCAGAGTTGGTGGATTTCTTTCTTTTTTACACGGTATGGTAACAATGCAGAATTTACATTAAGGCACTAGTTCAACATCTTGGGGAAATATATTTATTTACTTTCTGGCATAAAGTTTATTCTCACATCTGCATGTTTAGTATGAAGCTGCAGCCGGGGTTAGTGAGGTTATCTTTGTTTAGCATAACAAGTGGGAGCATGGCGAAACAGCTGGCCTGTCCTAAGATAAAAGTGCAAATGCAATTTTATGTGCTGGACTATTTCATGGCCAGGAGCAGTGACATTGTCACAGCGGCAACAAGATTTCACACCTTTTAACCCCCTGTAAAAAAAATGTGTGTGTGGTGGTTGGATGCAATGAGAAAGAAAAATCACATTAAACATTTGTCATAGTGTAAAAAAAAAAAGAGATACTTAGATACCCTCAGAAAAGTATTTGAACCAGTTATATATTCTGTACTTGTGTGTGTATGCGGATGTTTAAACGTCATATCTAAATACAGTAGTTGTGCAGATCAAGTACAGGTTGTACAAACAGTGGGTGGACAGCAGAAATGCCTAATTATATTTTCTAATGTGGCAATATTAAAATTGCCATGAATTTGAATGAACACAGGCTCAACAAAATTTGATTAAAGTTTCACATTGTATTTTTGCAGAGCTGTTGCGTTGCATTGTGTTATATTTTAAGGCGTTCGCATTGTTTTGTCCACCCACTTTATATTTCAGCGTCGTATTGTTTAGAAAAGATTCCACTTCATTTTACTCCTGCTTCTGCTCCCTCCTACAGTTATTTTGTCATTCAACCTTTAGCTTATATTTAAACTTGTACTGGTTGTACTTTGTGTTGTGAAATGTATGCTTAATATATCTCTCTCTTCTTCTTCTCCTCCCTCAGGTCAGAGCGAGGGAAAAGAGAGGAAGGAGGAGGAGGAGGAGGAGGCAGCACTGGAAACTTGACAGCAGAAGATCCACAGACGGAGAGCACAACCCGGTAAACACACACATGCAAACACACACACGAGTGTTTCCATCACTTCAGAGGAATATTGCATTGACTTACATTCATTTCCTGGAGATGTACCATAACCATCACTACTACTTGTCGTGCCCTGATCATGAGCTTAACCCAAGTCTTGACCTAAAAATTGAGTGATTTATGTTATGAGGATTTGCATTTTGTTCACAATAGGAAGCGAGTCCACACACTGTGACTGTGTAAACACAACATGAGTAATATGTCCACACACACTTGAATGCACACTGCAATATATGAATGCATTCATACCAAAAAATACACGTAGCGAGTGATGTTGACAGCAAAATACACACACAAAGTCAAAAGCACTGGTTTTCACATTTTTCGCACATGGATGCACACGGCACAAACTTACAAAGTTTCTGTGCACGTCGTGACAGGATGCGGGTGAACAGCGACAGTGCTTCGTTGCCTGGGAGACAGAGAGGAAGTGAGGGGAGCCCCAGTCGAAAGCCGCCAACCTCCCCCGCTACACGACACCTGCCAGTGTAAGACTGACATGCAGCTCGGACACAATACATACTGTAATCATGTCCTGTGTGGCATATGAGGATACTTGACTCACTCTAATGCAAAGTGGTTATAGCCTCCTGAGATGTATATGATAAATATTATTCATGTAGAAACATTCAGCATGAAAATACTTTAATGCTGCAACAATCAACCTTATTTTAACAATAGATCATTCGACTATGCAACTCTGTACTTTCACCTCATTGTTTTGTTGGGTTTTTTTTTTTACAGTTTTGGTTCACTCTCAATGCTCAAGCGTCATTTTATGTGATAAAGCAATAAAAGCTCACAACAGACAGCTGAACATAATTAAACATATAGCAGCTAAAGAGCGAGATATTTCCTGCTGGAGTTGTTGGAAACCAAAACACAGCTAATAGAAGGGTGAATATTGGACTTACATTCACTGGATGGACCGAAACACAACTCCAGATAAAAGCTCATGTTGCTGTCTTGCTTGTCTGCTGGATGTGTAGATATGAAGTTGACCATATCACCATGATCGGCTGTAAGTTATTAAGATGTCAGTGTTCTGTTGGAAGCTTGTTTCTGATATAACCAAGTGATGGAATAATCAGTTAGCGCAGTTTGAAATGAAAGACACGCTCACACACAGTCCTGTCCACAGCATCAGAATCCATTGAATTTTGGACAGTCACTATGTTCTGGTATAACATGACTCGTGTTTATAGTGTGAGAAGATGGAGAGAAAACAGCATTGACTTATATGACAATTATGTTTTTCTCTTACCCCTGTTACCGTTTGTCTTTTAGGTCACAGGAGCGAAGACACACTCTGGACACTGTGAGACAGGGCGGCTTCAGACCCACAGACAGACCTCCGTTCGGTCAGGCTGAGAGGACGGCAGTCGACAAGGTTAGTACTTCGTCCTGCTGTCACTCAATGAAGAGGACGAGGACTCGGGCTGACACCGACCCTCGAGAGACTGTTCATTCTCTGTG
Organism: Centropyge bicolor; assembly: GCA_037975185.1. Classification (NCBI taxonomy): domain Eukaryota; kingdom Metazoa; phylum Chordata; class Actinopteri; family Pomacanthidae; genus Centropyge; species Centropyge bicolor. The sequence continues at coordinate 4,512,875 of JBBMOC010000011.1, read as the reverse complement.
CCGTCTTATTTGGAATTCAGGAGACTCAATCAAATTCTCTAATGTCTTTGATGCCAGAGGATCCCGGTAACACATTTCAGCTCTATTCTGAAAAGCTGATTGAATTATTTTCTACACAACTCAAAGCGTGGAGTCAAAAACTTCTCCCTGCTGCTCAGAACAAGCTTCAGATGTGGTGTTCCGATCAAATCAGCATGTAAACTAAGCGTAGTTTCTGATTAGTCATGTTGGAGCACATCTCATTAGCACACAGCCAGCAGCTCATGTTAACCTGCTTTTCTCCATTAACCTGCTTAGTTAACAGCCTCAGAGCAGCTTGTTGTGGCTGAATGTGCTGACACTGCTGAAGCAACATCCTGCAGTGTTCTGGTGTCAGGGCTAAAGATGATGATACAATAACCTCAGTTTTGAAAGGAAGTCGATCTAATCAGACGTTTGCTTCTGGATATCTCTTTTTTCTATCAATGATTTGTGCATGCTGTCAGTTTTCCATCAACAGCCGCTTAGCTAACACAGATATTTAAACCTGGCCTCTTCTCTAACAGTCGTGTTTGTGATGCTACTGAAACAGACACATGCAAAAGAATTCATACACATTGAAATACATATATAAGATTGGGTTTCAAATATGTTCACAATAAAAGAACAAGAGAAGAAGACATCTCATGGAAATGTTTGATATATAGTAGATAAATGGGGGTAAATGTCACCAAAAGTTCATCATTACATAAAAAAACTTTGTTAATGAGATGTTGACAAAATGATGATTGTGATACCTTAGATATATTTTGTTAGTGTAGTATTTCAATATGGAATAAGCTGGAGTAATACTGCTTTGTTATGATGGAAAGCAAGACTCATTTTGATAGCAATTAAAGAAATGGCATTGGTTTTCCTCTTTTTTGCATTTGCTTGTGATGTAGGCAACAGGGTAATGTTGTTAAAGTTTGTCGACACGTGTGGCATTAGTTCAGTAAAAAGCACTGAAACTTGTTCTACTATGAGGTCTGTGTGTTGATCTAATGCAATCAACGCATCACGTGAAGATGTGTTTGGCACTTTGTATGCGAGGAGTTTTGCTTCATGAAACTTGATGAACCAAAGCCTGTATGACCTTTAATACATGACTGATTCTAGAGTGTATCCAAACATCAGGCCTCAGTGATGTAGGAATGCTTTAATATGATGATGTCATCGTGCAACAATCATCCAGGAACATTAATGAGAAATCATCTTATCAGTTTTTGGCTGCAGTGACCTCAGTCTTATCGATCACCTTCCAGCTGACCTTCCTTCCTTCCTCCAAACAAAGGACCTGTCCTTACGATGGATGAGGGTCACTGAGGCCACATTTTCATTACCTTCCATGTCTCCTTGTCTCCTTTTCTCTCCCTTTGCTTCTCCTCCCTCTCTGTGCCTCTCAGGAGATGATCAGCCGTCAGATGAACTCGGTGTTCAAGGAGCTCCTGTCTCGCCAGCCTACCGTGCAGCAGTCCGCCGTCACCGTCCCCGCCGCTCCCGCTCCCTCCTCCTCCTCCTCTTCCTCTCTTCCTCAAGCTGCCCCCGCTGCCAAAAAAGTAGGATTCGGCCTGAGAGGACGGGCCCTTTTCAGACCGGTGGACTAAGAGAGAGGAGAGGGTGACTGGAATTATTGATTTATTATTTGACGATGATGATGATTATGCTGATGATATGTGAAGATCTTGATTTATTTTTTTGACACATGTATAATATTTGCGTCTCTGCCATCTCATAGTGCCACTAGTCTCGGTGCCGTGTTACTGTACGTCCAGTGTGTCTGTTTACCAGCTGGGTTTTGGTCTCTTTATGTTCTGGTCTGTTTTTGTTCTCCAGGCTTTTGCAGTTTTTGGAGAATCAGGGATGTGACATCGCCAGTGATATCACCAGACTGACTTTTTAAAGTAGTTGCCATGATACAACACCAACAAAAGACTTAGCCTGCCCCCTAGTGGCTCACCCTTGTAGTGTTTGATTTATTTTAAAAAAAGAAAACTGATCTGGGGCCTGAGTGCCTTCACATCATTTACTTTTTGATTTCACTTGAAAATGGCCTGATAAGTTTAAACTCTGCATAATCTGTTTTTTAAAAGATGAAGCGATCTCGGACAGTATTTATGGAACCCCGAAGTGTTCAATATTATATAATAAAATCATGAAATAAAAAAATCACATAAATAAACTGTATCGAATATAAAAATGAACCAACATTTTATGAAAGAACTGAAGAAGTTGTTTAAATTCAACACATTAAATTAATTAATTAATTTAATTAATTCAACTCATTTCATAGACATTTTTATGTAATGCCAAATATTATTTCATGTCCTTTTTCAAAACAGCTTTCATCTTTCACCACCTGTCTCTTAAAATAGCAAACTCAACAATTGCTACAATATTATTAACAATATAGTAATGTGAATATTTATTTCATGATTGTTTATTTATATATTTAATTTTGAACACTGTGGGGCTCCACAGATGTTAGCTGGGAAATCTAAACAGCGAGGTCAGTAGCTACTTTATAGCAGCATGCAGCGTTATCATACACAGACACACAAACACAGACAAAGATGGAAAACACATTCCCCTTCATATGTGACACATGGCCTGATACACAGGCCAAAACTCAGGGCTTTTGCAGAGTTAGAGATGGGCTAACTCAGGTTTGGCTTCGAAGGAATAAGTAAGAGTTTCTCACTCAGGGCTTTGGTTGACTTACTCTTCAACTGGAAACTGTGCCCTAGCCTCAAGAGCCAAAATGGCCCCCATATCAGAGATGGTTAAGTGACTTCCTCTGGTTTAAACTGTGAATGCAACAGCAACATTTTAGAGCCACGATCGAAACTCTTGTCTTATTCATCCACACATTTTGCCCCTCCCCCTCGATTATATCTAACAGTATCCACAGGTCCCATTCAAATATGTGTTTCGGGAGTTTTGCGGTGCAGTGTACAATTACTTAGTTACTCCAAAAGCATTTGAAATGTTTTACATATGGCATCTCCCCTCTGTTGTGTTTGAGTATTGGAAACATAGAAGTAGAATCCTTTTTTAAAATTGATTCTGCCTCTATGATTGAAACACGCTGTTATTCTGGATCACTGTTTGATGATGTCACTAAATTTACTGTGTCCAATTGTATATGTGGTAAAAATATGAATACAATAAAGATGACAAAGTGATGAATGACTAAGGGGTAGTCAGTGTATTTTAACTGCATCTACTAAGGGGCTCGTTCCCAAACCCTTCTGCAAATGTAGTTGTAAAATAATGCAATATTCTGTCATCAGTGTTCTTAAGCTGTCTCAAGCATCAAAATAGGCAGTAAATAGAGACAGCACTCTGCCAGACTTGCACAATCAAATGCACTCAGCCAGTCAACCCAAAGTTCTGCTGCATCTGAGGTGAAGTCAGAGCTTCCAAGTTCAGCTAAAGCCAAGGCAGTAATGAATGTAATACACAACTGGACTCAATAATCAGGGCGTTCAAGTTCAATTATCTGCTGGAATAGAGCTGCTGGATTCATTCCTTTCACTTTTTTCAGCCTCATTACAAGGCATGATTTGGAACAGCCTGATCTGTTTAGTGAGTCCTGAGCTTCAACAAGCTGCGTTCACAGTAGTCAGGACCCTTTAACTTTAAATCTGAGGGGTCTTGATTGGATTAACAGGATTGAAAATAAACATATTTTGCCTGAATTTTCTCTAATCTCTTAACACAAAATACTGGATACTTTCCCCACTTCATAAAAAGCTTTTGAAATGTAACTCTAAGAACATCTCTCTCTTTTCCTGCAGTCCAAAAACAACCCTGTGACAAGGCCAAGCAGTCACACGTAGACATTTGTTTGAAGAGGTCATGAGCCAAAAAAAAGTTGGGAACCTCTGGTTTTCGGGAATGCAAAGCGAGAGGGTTTAATCTTAGGAAATGAATTTCCTGTGGAGACTGCGTCGTTAAAACGACAGTGCCGGTGCCAGAAGATTGTTTATTTTCTGAACGCAAGTCTGCACACAAACACACAAACAACATCCTCGGACTGGAAATATTTCAGCCATGATCTAAAAATCCCTTACTGTTAATGGATTTTATTGTAGCTTATTCACAACATGCCCCGACAATAAGAAACAGATTTCAACCAAGACCATGTTTTGACATTTTGAGTGTTCTGCATTAAATCGGTATTTTAGAGCAGCATGCAGAGTTAATCACACACACACACAAAGAAGTAGCTGGATTGGGACATCTGACGGAAAATGGAAATGGAGGGAAACAGTAGATATTTCCAGCTTTAACAAAGAAGAAGAAATAAATGCTGAAGGATGAAGAAATGAAGAGAAGAGAAAAAGATTGAAAGGAGACTGGAAGGAGAGAAAACAACAAAGAAGAGATGAGAGATCAGGAAATGAGAGAAAGAGAAGAAGAAGATGAAGAAAATCTAAATGTGAGGGACGAAGAAGAGCTTGATGAGGAAGATGAGATGAAGAACTATAGAGAGACAGATGAGCCAGGGTCTGTGTTTGCTCTCTGTTCATATAAAGCCCAGTCCAGTAACACACCACATCTCTCACTATATTTTCAATAAGGGACCTTCCCATGCCACCCTGCCAAGACCTCTTACCATCCCACTGCCACTACTGTACTCTGACTCATCACTATGCACAATGCAAGTATCCAGGTTTTACACTTGTTTGCCATCTTATTGGTGTGTGTGTATTTATGTGTGTCATTGTTTCAGTGTCTGTGTTAAGACGGCACCCAAGTGCTGTAACACGATCTATTAGACCCGTCCACTTCTCCTCCTAAAATAACCCCTTACCACCACTACCCAACACACACACACACACACACACACACACACACACACACAGGAATAAGAGGCACTATACCAGGCTGTAGCACTTCTGTTGCTCTAAGTCAGTGTCAAACGCTTCTCATATGCCAGATCAGCTCTGAGGGGCATTGTGATTAAATGGTTGAACTGATCTCATTGACATTTTAGATTAGCACTCTCTGCAGGGCCCCCCTGCCCCGTCTCTCCGAGAGGAGTCACTGATACAGGATTAAGAAGGATTAAGATAGCACTTTAAGGAAGGTAAGTCAGACATGATTCATCATTTCTGTTGTTGCTGTCCCTGTTGTGGATCTGCCACAGTGGATTATCAGGGTGTCTCTCTGCAGCACCGGTTTCGTGTGTGTTTTATATGATGTTTGCAAGTTGATTAAAAATCTTTTCATCAAACACTTTCAATCATATCTGATGATCAAAAAGAACAATTTTGCCATGAATGTTGATGCAGAACGATTGAACTGTACGTGTTTCGTTTTAAAAAATGTATAATTACCAGCTGCTATTTACAGATTTTGGTATGGCTTCCTTTTTGGGGGCTGAAGAACAGGTGGTAGCACCAGTGCTCAGCTCGCTGTCACACTCCACATGCTTGCAATCTGCTGCAGGAGTGTGTTTGTGTGTCTGTCAGTCGGCTGACGGTTTAAATGTGTGCATGTTAACGTCAGGCAAAATCACAAGAGGGTGAATGCAGGTATTCAATATTTAATGCTCCTCTTCCCCCAGTGAGGATGATGATGGTGAGCGACGACTGTCTGGTGGAGTGTAAGATCGATGACGACAGCGAAGAGGACGACGGAGGAGAAGAACAGATAAACACTCCTCCTCCTCCTCCAGAGTTTGCATCCAAAGCCCCGACTCCGGCGCCCAAACCTCCGACCCCTCCCACGGCCCCTGCTTCACCCACACCCACACCCACCTGTCCTGTCAGCAGGGACCCTTATGGCATCAACCAGCACCTGAAGGTTTTCTTTCCCATTCTCTCTCTCAATTAATCGATATTGTCTGGGGCAGTGGTTCTAATTGCACTTGAGTGTCAATGAAAATCACAAAAAGGATCTTTGCCTCTGTGGTCAATTGTTTTTTCTTTGGCTATACTAAAGATGAGACTTTTAACTATCTCCATCATCTGTCAATCATAGAAACTATATCCTTCAGTTCTGTTTATGTCTTTTTAAACATTCCTTCATTCAGTCCCTCCTTCTCTTTTTGGTATTTGGGCCCAGTATATTTTCCATAATAAACACCTCCCCAGTCAATGGTGACATCACATCCTCCTTCCTCCAGCTGTCATTATCTTACAGTTGGATGAAGGAGTTATGTTGTCTATGGATGGTCACAACTTTTCTAAAACCCTTTTTTGTACATCACAATATTTTGGACAAAGTCTGTTCAAATTCCAGAGAAATATTGTACTTTTTATCTCACTAAATCTATTTTAAAGCTCTCACTACTCTTACAAAAAAACAGTGTCTGGTTGTCACATTTCAAATGAGCTGAACAAACAGTGGAACTGCTAACTAAGCTCTAAACCTCTCAGATGGTTTCATTTAAGGTTTGAAGCCCGAAGAGTTATAATTATCCCACATTTCAAATTTGTCTTGTGACCTATTGGAGGGGCCTAACCCCTGGATCTCAAGGCCAAACTTTTCTCCAACTAAATGACTGAAAGACAAAAGTCCTTATTCTCAGTCTGATAGATTTCTCCTTCCTCCCTCCTTTCTTGGGCCTCTGTCCTCGAATGTCCATCATTCAAAATTACATCCCATAATGTGGATATAATTTTTCTTTAAGTCATTGCATCTGTACTGTAAGTGTCTTTGTGTGGGAGTCAGTCAATAAGCCCTGTCTCACCTGAAGCTGGAAAGCACTTCAGCACATGTTCTTTCTTTAATATGCTCCATAAATAAACTGACTTGACTTGGCTTGTTCCACCCACTCTCTTGCTCTTCGTCTGTAGGTGGAGGTTAGCGATGTGCTGGCGGAGCCCGCCACACCGCGCAGCATAGACCAAGTGTGGCTTTACAGCGTCGTCGGCTTCGAGAAGGCTCGGATCTGGACGTACCGCTGCCTCTCCTTGCTGTTGGCCGTGCCCTTCGCTCTCCTCTGTGGTGTTTTCCTGGCCATTCTCGCCTGTCTGCACGTCTGGTATGCTGGTGCAATAAAAATGCTCCCACATGTGTGCTCAAACATACACTCATGCTCTGTGACAGTGGTGGATCTGAACCTGTGTTTCCCAACATTGTGGCTTTTTAATAGGCAATGTCTTCTTGCAGTTATACGTGTCTAGAGGTTATGAGTATGGCTCATTATGATCATTATCAGTTAATAGGCTCAACACTTGGTTATTGTTTAGATAATAAAAATCAGGAAATAGTGAAAGTGCACACACCAGTTTCCCAGAGGACAATGTGGTATCTTTAAAACTCTAGTTTTGCTTGTACAACAGTTCTACGCATGAAGATATTCAATGGAAAAAAATAGGGAATCTTTGTCTTAATCTAAGAGGCTAGAGCTGGTATTTTCTCTTGACTTTGATGATTAATCAGTTATCAACATTGTTACCAAATAATGATTTTCTTCAGTTGTTTTAGTTCTAGTCCTGAAATGCTAGAATATGAATTTACAAGAACAAAAGCAAAACTTGGGTGAACATTAAACCCTTTAGTTCAGGACTCCACAGGGGATAACAATGACTTTAGTGGGTTAAGAAGATGCTATTTTAACATAATAATTTCACTTTCTTTACTACTTCTTGGGCTCAGGTGTTGATCTCTTCAGGTGGAAAACTTTCTAAAATGTTGCACACATCTGGTCAAACCCTAATCAAAGATGTCACAGCAGGTATGAGACTGAAGTACCTGCTGTTGGACCCTCGTTTCCAGCAGAGGGGAAATAGCCCAAGACCTCTTTCAATTAAGTGGAAAATAACCTTTCAAGAGAGCTTTAAAGATTATGTCATCAATTACCATTCTGCATGTTGCCTGCATCAGAGATGCAGAGGCAATACGTTCATGGATTTGTGATCTAAAACAGGTAGAAAGCAGCTCGTACTTAATCAACTCCTACTTCAGAAACAGAGTTCCTCCTCCCCACCTGACCCGAGGGTCAAGAGTCACTTTGATCACACATCTAAAAGCCTGCAATTTTCTCGCATAATAAATCTTTGCCTTTCTGTCTGTCCTGAGAGTTTTCAGACACAATCACAGAAATAAATCTCCCCCTCTCTCACTGCAGGTTTGTGGTGCCGTGCATACAGCTGAGCAACACCTTCCTCCCGTGCCTGCGCTCCTTGTGTATGTGTGCTGTGAATTCTTTCATCTCTCCCTTCTGTGCGTCTCTCGCTCTCTGCTGCAGTCACATCGCCATTTCACTGTCGAACAAGGACTGGCATCCAATGAGAGACAAAGAGACTGTTTGAGTGTGACACATATGGAGTGAGTGAGTGAGTGAGTGAGTGAGTTAATGAGAGAGTGAGAAAATTGTGTTTTAAGTTGCATGTGTCTTTTTTAGTTCTGCAACCTGGTGATGTTAATGCCATTTGATATGTTTTCTAAAGCCAATTCATATAAAAGATGATGATTATTGTTGTACTTCATTTTACACTGACTTCAGATGTAACTCTGAGAAAATTGTGTCAATCAATCAATAAAAAAAATGTCTTTAACCGTTTAATTAGTCTGTCCAAACTGTCTTTCTGAAAACAAGGGCTACACAGCACCATAGACATTAATACAGCAATGCATTAAATAAGCTTGAATATTTCACTGAACTGCACATATTAATATAAAATATCTTAATTTCTATTTATTGTACAACTTCCCAGATCTGCTTTCCAGGGCTGATAATGTTGAGACAGACACTCCCGTCAGTGTGTGAACATGATGTAGGTATTTTAGACAAATAACAGGGCAATATCTTAAAATCTCATGTTTCTTTATCACTGTTGACCAAATGCAGACAACAGACTTGGATACAACAAAATGATCGGAGATTTGCATTAAGTAAAAACAGCTCATACAAAAGCACAGATGGTCAGTTTGCCTAAAGACGAGGACAACAAATGAAGGTAGCTGCTGTTCAAGCTGTGTGTTAATCTGGAGACTGGAGGAGCAGCAAATATACTGAAGCTGCTACAGGCACGTATGACTTCATCCTTTCTGCAAACACCTGTGATTGACAGTATTGGCAAGAATCAGTCAAATGCACACCGGTTTTTGTGTGTCTGAAGTGTGCACCTCAGCCAAAATGACACAAAGAAGCAGATAGAGACTGAGATCAACAGAATCTCCTGACAGGATCAAGAGTTTCATTTATTTGTCTCTGCTGTCTGCAAATATCAAAAATCAATGAACAAGTTGCAAGGTGTGTGTATCACATAGACTGTGGAGACGCATTCAGGTGCTGCAGGAGTTTCAGGCTCTGTAGAGACAATGAAAGACCAAGCACATCAGCAATCAACCAAAGTCCAATAATGAATATAATTTATTATCTGTAAATCATCTCACGCACGTGCGGGCGTGCGCGTGAGGCCGTTGACCTGCAGCAGGTGATATGAAAGGCTGCCCGTCTCTGTAAGTTCTCATTTGCACTTGAGTTGACTTGGTTGAGACCTTACAACTGTTTGCTGGAAGCTGAACTCTTAGATCTGATTAGCTGCAAGACGTCTAAGTTTTGTTGAGCAATTGAACCAGAGGAGACAAGTCTACAGTAAAACTTTCTTGTTCTGCTGGGAAGATGCTGCGTAATTCCGAGTTTTCCTAGGGTCGCGAAGGCATCATCGATATCAGCGAACTACCCAGCATGCAGTTCATCGCCGCCATTTTTCTTGTTGTGGTGTGTTGGGAGGTCTGCTTTCACAGGTCTGGGAAAATCAGTGTTTTATTGTAGAAGTGGACTCGAGTTTTTGGTAGTTGTGTGTTAATTTTCTTTTAAGTAAGCGTCTAAAACACAGAGGCAACATGGCGCAGTACAAAGGAGCTGCCAGCGAGGCGGGAAGAGCCATGCAGCTGATGAAGAAACGAGAGAAAGAGAGAGAACAGCTCGAACAACTCAAGCAGAAGATTGCAGAGGTTTGGCACTAAAATACAACACGTTTATCACTGCGAGCTCATTTAGCCTCATGTCTGTTGTTAAAGCTTATTAGCCGCTGTGGCACGTAGCCGCAGGGTCTGTGAAGGGGTCGCCATGTTACAGTGTTTTAAAATCTTCCCTGCATAACAGCTAAGTTTAGGATACTTACAGGATGTTTGTGAAATAAAGCCTATAACACATAAAGTATGTCACTCAAAATGCTTTAAAGAAATGACCACCAATGATCAGAATGAATGTTATGTTAACATTATAAATGTTATGACCAGAATGATCACCAGCTCAATTCAATTCAAAAAACTTTATTTGTCCTCGAGGGTCAACTCACGGATGCTGCTGTGTCTCTGTTTGCAGGACAACATGGTGAAGTCCAACATCGATAAGAAGTTCTCAGCTCACTATGATGCTGTGGAGGCAGAGCTCAAGTCCAGCACAGTTGGTAAGGATGTTTTGTTGTTGCACATGAACCCACCCATGTCCCCAACACTATAATGTAAATGAGACATAGTTGTGTCAGACAGAGCAAAGAATGACAGTTGAGATGATACAGTGTTATAATGGAAATATATATTAAACAGCATACTTTTGCTCAAGTGTAAAGTGGCTTGTGAATTTAATATATGTGAGAGAGAATATGCCCGTGATCCTCGTTTGTTTTCATGTCTCGATCAGGTCTGGTGACACTGAATGACATGAAGGCCAAGCAGGAGGCGCTGGTGAAGGAGAGAGAGAAACAGCTGGCCAAGAAGGAGCAGTCCAAGGAACTCCAGCTGTGAGTTATTACTGCCACCCCCGACTCACTTTCACACTTTCTCACTAGTTTTGGTCTTTCGAATAGAGTAGATATGACCCACAGATATGAAACACATTGTATGAAAGAAGAAATCCTCTAGTGCACATGAATTGTTTTATTTCACATTTCTGAATGCAGAGAAACTATTGATTGTTGCTCCCTGTAATCCAGTATACATCAGAAGAAAGGATATCACTAAAACAACCCCCCCCCCCCAAAACAAACGTGATTCTTGCACATTATTTCTTAATTAAATATAGTATATGGCCAAAACTATGTGGACATTGGCCAGGGCCCTCCTTTTTTGTCATTTGATCTGATGTTGTTTTTTCATGGTTTTGGCCTCTATTAGGGAAGTCTTAGTGCTAATCCTACTTTTATGGAGTCCTTGCTAGGGTTGTCCTCATGCCGATGCAGTTTTGGGTATCAGTTCCGATACTGTGTACTTGGAATCTTAAAACTACTCTGATATAACTGCACCCAATACAACTTTACGGTAACACAGCATTAACCTCTCATCATTTGAGCAGATAGGTGGAGGAGGAACAATGTCAGCAGTTTGGAGATATTTTAGGAGGAAGTGATGATGACAAAAGTAGAGCAGATAGCAAACTACCATCTGCTAAATTGTCAAGAAGAGGGAATAAAAAGGAGAGAAAAGTCCTGCAACAGGCACAGGGGGTACATTATTTGTGTACACTTAGGTTTTCTTTATGTGCCTGTTGTATATACAGTATGCACAAAGTCTAGATACTTAATCAGTGTACATGCCTGAAATTTATTTTTTACTACTTTTTTTACTATTTGCGACAGGTGTAGTATGCCTCACAAGATGGTGGCTATGTGATCAGATGTGTGAAAGAGTAAAAAGGGTTAAATTTTGAAAAAGGATCCCAGTTGAATTTTAGTGAAACAATACAATCTAGCACAACAACATCAGCAATCTTTTTAAAACTTCCCGACATAAATCACATTCATTCAACTTCATTTCCATCCCCAGTTCAAAAATTGCTGTTCTCATGGGAGCCACCTGTTGTATGGATCTGTTTGTTTCAACTCTTCAAGTCTTAATACCGCAACATACAATGATATTTAGACTAATGGTTTCAAACCTAGTTTCAGCCTCCCCCAAGGCCTTGTTTCATAGGCTGTCGTGTCGTTTATACAAATAGTTCTGCTTCTTGTATAAACACCCCATTACGTGACTGAGAAGGAAATTCAGTGTGTTCCAGGGATTTTCTTTTTGTCTTCTTCTGTTTCCAAGTTTCCTGAGACTTTATAATTGCAATACCACGGTGTGATCAAATCCTGATTTGTAATAGGCGGTTCTCAAATTCCAAGGTTCGGTTGCCCTCAGCTGCACTGAAGGTTTTCTGAGGACTGTTGTGTATCAGTAAAATGAAAAATGTAAACCAGTGATCCATGTGAAAGATGTGCAGCTCATAAATGTCTCTGTTCTCCATCAAATAAAATACAGAATGTGGGCTGGATGATGTCCTAGCTGTTGTAGTAATAGTGTTGGAGTAATATTCTTTTGCCTGTGAAAACCATGATAGCTGAGCTGAAGAAAATAATTAAATGTAAATCAGATTTTATTGTCACACACAACACAACAAGTTTGTGTCTCTTTTTCAACTTTTGATTTTGGTTGCTTATTACTTTTGCGTCTGTCTTTGCAGCAAGCTGGAGAAGCAGAAAGAGAAGAAGAGAAAGGAGGAACAGAAGAGGAAAATAGCCAGTTTATCGTTTAATCCTGAAGACGAAGGCGAAGATGAAGAGGAAAATGAAGACGAAGAACAGGATTGTGAGTACTAATGTTAAGAATGTTAAAGCACAAACTCAACAGGAACCACAGGGCTGAAAATTAGTTTCAGCTGTACACTGAACCTCCTCTGCTGTTTCTCATCCGTTTTCTCTCATGTGTGGCTCAGCAAGATAATTCTCTCCTGAATATGATTTGCTCCAAACCAAAGCTTCACTTGTGAACTAGTGGGTCTAGTCAAACAATATTTGTGTCTTTGTTACAGTCTATGAGTTGCTGCTACAACAAGTTTCTACAGCAGTTTAAATCAAGTTTGATCATTTCTTCCTTTCAAAACGTTGCTTAAACTGTAGAATTATCATTCTTTCTGTATTTTTATTTAATTGAACCCATCCTTTTGCTTGTTTATGTGTGATTGTTTAAGCCGTGATAATAATAGTGTATATGTGTATTTAGTCCATTGTGCCCCCATGAGAGTATTTTAAGGCAGGACTTAGACCTTAAAGGCATAGATTTGGGCAACCCTACAGATTTAGTTGAGAAGATTGACACCACTCTCTTGCTATGTGCTATTAGACTACAGCCAAAAGTCATTGTCACCAGACTCTACTAAGACAAGACATACCATATTAATGAGGATGTTGTCTGATAGATGTTTGACTTTGTCACACAGATGCTCCAGTTAAGAAGAAGAAGCTGGGAAAGAATCCCGATGTGGACACAAGTTTCCTTCCTGATCGAGACAGAGAGGTGAGGTCCTCGTGTCTCACCACATGAGATTGTTTGCAATTCTGGTAATATTCTAATTTGTATTGTACAAGTAGCTCTATAGATGTGTTTAGCTGTGCGTCACCACATTGCAAATCAAAGTGTAAGAATGGATTTACAGCTGTGTTTTACCTGGCAAGCTGCAGAAAGACACACAAACCCAAGCGATAATTAGAGCAAGAAGTAACTAGGAAATTCCACACCAACCGGATATATTTTCACAATCGTCTCTGCGAGCTGTATTTTTACAAAACAAACTGACTGTGGAATAATTGTTGCGCACATAACAAAGGGATTAGATTAACAAAGCCTTCTCCATCAATTGTGGCTGCGGGCACATTTCACACATCAGTAAACAAGGCCTGTTCAAACACTTAATATTGTGGTAAAGTTATCATTTTTACACTGGCATGCTCACTTGTTATGATTTCAGTCTCTGACAATATGTTAAAGCAATGTGGCCCTCTTTTTTCAATTATTTCCTTCAGTCATCCAAGAGGCAGTTCAATGCTTTTTAAAACTGAAAAATAATTCTTCTTGTTTGCAGGAGGAGGAGAATCGCCTCAGAGAGGAACTCAGGCAGGAATGGGAGCTCAAACAGGAGAAGATTAAGAGTGAGTGTCAACATTACAAACACACACATCCCTGCTTAAATTAAGTAGTGAATCTGCGTCTCATTGATTCCTCACTTTTTTGTCTTTTTACTTTTATATAACTTCAAACACACACGCTCACTAATCACTAAATACTGGTGTGTCTGTCCGTCTTCAGGTGAGGAGATTGAGATTACATTCAGCTACTGGGATGGCTCTGGACATCGTAAGACAGTCAAGGTGAGGGCTAATGAGCTGCAACAGTGTGTTGAGTTTCTGAAAAGCCACAGAGAGAAGACTTAATGCAAACCTTATAAGGACTATCCATAACAGATGTTTATGTGGAAAAAAGGTATAAACTTCCATCTCATGTTGCCTTGGTTTAGCAATATACTCAGCAGACTAATGTTTTCATTCTGTTTGTGTGTTTCACTCGCAGATGAAGAAGGGCAATACCATCCAGAACTTTCTGCAGAGGGCTCTGGAGGTGCTCAGAAAGGACTTCAGTGAGCTCAGGTGACCATTCATGAATGAATGAGTACATTTCTTTCCACACTGTTTGTCAAACCCATAATTACAATGAATGATCTTCCTCCAGTGAGTTCTTCTTTCCTATGTTCCCTGCTGTTGTTTGAGAGTATAGGGAGGCAATATTACTAAACCATCAGACAGAACTGATAAAATTAACTTCAAGAAAGTGCAGTTTGAGAAACAGATCTATGAGTTAAGTGGTATCAGATACCAAAACACTGCACAGATGTTCTGAATACTTTGAGACAGGATGTTTACATCCCTGGAAAGTTGTCATGGCAGAATGTATCATATTTTTTGTCGCAACAATTGCCATGTAAACAGTACAAATACAGCGCATATATTACAAAGTAGAGAGAAGAAATATCCCCTTCTTACATTCACTCCCACCTGGACGTGAGTGGATCCTGACATAACGTTCTAATTCACTTTTATTGGAATTCTTTTCTTTATACAGGTCTGCTGGAGTAGAGCAGCTGATGTACATCAAAGAGGATCTGATAATCCCACATGTAAGTACTGTGTACCTTATTGACACGCCCGTGAGAACCGCAGCTCAACTGTTGTTTCGCTGTGTTTTGATTGGGATGTTTCACTTCAGTTAAGTGTCACTGCAGAGTCAACACCTCTGATGTGCGTCTACCTTTGTGACTAAGAGTCATGACGAAACTTGAATGATGAGTGCAACACGCTGGCATTTGGCTCCCTGCCACTACAGTGGAGTTGTAACATTACCCAGACTGCACTTGTCGACTGATCAAAAGTTAAAAATCTAGATGTCTATTTAATTCAAAGAAGGTTGAACTGAGGGGATAACACTTGAGGTTAATGGATCAAATCTGAAGGTGGGCTCACTGGGATAACAACAGGATATTTGGCAGCCCTGCATACTGGACAAAAAACACACCAGCATTGGCCAACTAACAACACCCACTAACATCTGGCTTTTGTCCTCAGTGGGAAAGCATAAAATCAGCATTGATTCCCAGGTCAAACAACTCTGCAGTAGCCACAGGTATTTACTGGCTACAGCTCCACTGTGCAGTGATGGAAACATGACAGCTGGGTGGACACGCTCATTTTCCAGCATGATGCTATGGCGCATGTTGAATATTACTCTTTTTTTTTCTTGACACTCTGGGAATAACGTACAACAGTTTTGATGTTGTAACATTAAAAACAAAAAAGCAGTGGGACTGATAATTGAAGGGTTGGGCTGAAGATGCTATTGTCTCTAGCACAACATGGAGCATGTGTTTACAGCCCAGTAATTAGATTACATACCTTCATAGTGTCACTCAAGAAAAATCCTGCATGGACACGTCATTGTTTATTATTCCAAATATACGAGGAACATCTAGAGACTGGAAAATTGATTTGGGGACATTGAAAGACGTTGTGGTAACTGTTGTTAGTTTTTTTTTAAGTGATTTTAGTTTGTCCAACAGCTGTGTCATTTTTTCGCTCAACACTTTATTTCTTTGTCTCACTCAGCACCACAGTTTTTACGACTTCATCGTGACCAAAGCCAGAGGCAAATCTGGTGAGTGAACACCAACAGCTTGCCGCCCATTGATATACAAATATACAATACCTGGATTTGTTCTTACATATTACATGTTGGAAACCTATAAGTAGTTGTTTCTGGACAATATGTGGATCAATATGAAGGTGTGTTTCCTGCCTCTGCTCTCAGTTCATCATTTTTCTTTCCTCAGGTCCTCTGTTCAGCTTTGATGTCCACGATGATATTCGACTGGTGAACGACGCCACGGTGGAGAAAGATGAGGTGAGGATTTTTTTGACAGGAGAGAGAAATGTTTGGTTAATGTGAACCAAAGTCAGCTTTGATGCTGTAAGAAACTGAAATGACCTGTAGCTGCTCAGTATATCATCTACAAATCAGTCAATCAATGTTTTTGTTAAATTAGAAATAATACAACAGGTTGTTTTTCTTACTGTTTTTTCTTTTTCGTTTTTTTTTTGGCGTCTGCTTCTTCACAATCCAACATGTTTTTTTTTTTCAATGTAATTTCTTGTTAAGCCAACTTCTGTTGTCCACATCCATAAAACAACAGTGACTTATTTGACGGTGACCCATGCTCTTTGCCCACAGTCTCACGCAGGTAAAGTGGTGCTGAGGAGCTGGTATGAGAAGAACAAGCACATCTTCCCCGCTAGTCGCTGGGAGCCGTACGATCCTGAGAAGAAATGGGACAAATACACGGTGAGAGTGGTTTCGTTGAATGACATCATGCTTCACTCAGGAATCATTCAAGTTTCCTCTAATCTTCAATCTGATCTTTCAAACAAGTTAAACACCTAACATGAAGATGTAGTAGATTGATAACCAGCTGTTCAGAGATTGACAACAGTGTGTGCATATTTATTAGCCAAGTTAAAGGCAACTTGACTTGCTGTGTAGTATGAAGCTGCCCATCTGACAGTAGTAAATACATATTCTGGAATTGAACCTCTCTGGGTGATTGTGACCTCACCACCATGCTTCCCTGCTGGGCTGAAACTGCCAGAGAAGCTTTAAAACTCGAGGCAGATATAGTGTTTCTGGAGACATGAGTCGAGTCCAGCTGGAGCACCAGACCAAGAGGCACAGAGGAGAAACAATAGCCATGTTGTCATTACCATGGAACCATCGAGTCATGGTGGTTAACATTTGTAAGCAGTGAGCTAACTTTGTTTTTCTTGATTGTGGGAAAAAGTTTGATTCCCCCAAAAAGTTACCAAAAAGTGAAAAGAAGAATTTCACAACGCAGCGTTCCAAGTCCTGCTGTCTGACATCAGATCAGCCCATGAACAGTGTTGTCAAAGAACCCAGAACATTTAGAAAGAATATTGATGGTGCTGTCAGAGCAGAGCCTTGCTGTGACAGAAATAAAGAGGGAGTGATTTAACATGTCTTTCTAAAGTGCAGCGGACCGCTTGTTTTTACAGAGTTCAGAAGAAGCATGTGGCTTTTACAAGCGTTACACCGACATAAATCTGCACTGATAACCTGTGTTCCTGTTCCAAAGGAATATATTAGAAAAGTATTGAAAGCATGAATTTCATTTATTCCCTCGGAGGAACAGGATAAACAGCTGTGTGTGTGCAGCATGTTGCCACTCATGCATGAGCCGTGCAGCTGCCAGCCTTCTCTTGCATGGGCACGCTGCAGCATACCACAGATGCCAGATCCAGATAAACGCTGTCGTCTATAGCAAAATAATAACAAAAAAAGCTGCCGTCATTTTTCATTGTACTGCAGATTGGATCCCATTAGTTCCATAAGAGAGTGAGCATTGGAACATATAAGTTATTCTATAAGTAAATCAGCTATTGGACGTGATGCGTTTCCTCTTTGACTAAAATTTTGTTTGTTTGTTTTTCAGATCCGGTGAAATAACGTTCTTCTGGAATCCTTCATGCACACTTTTACTTTTTGCAGTTACTTTCCATCTTATTTTACTTTATTGTAACATATTTCATCAATTATCGAGAATTTGATAAACTATCGATTCATCTTTTTAGTAGGTATTCCAAATACTATTTTTCCCAAATGTATTTCCAATACAATGTTTCCTGTGAAAACAAGCCCACTTTCCTATGTACATAGCTGATCAACATGTAGTAGCATCTGTGCTTAATAAAACAAACCTGGCTGTGACTCGCTGGACTAAAGACCAAACCTCTGATGATTTTGGCACCGACACTTGGCTTTTGTTTCTCATTTGAAAGTTGTTCGTTCCTCCATGTGTTTATGTCTAGTGTGATCACGGTTGTCTTGGCTCTGGCTCCTAACAGTAAATTGTGTTAGAGAGTCAGACCTGCCGTGTGCCTTCTGCTCCTACCGCACAAAATGAACAAGTCTGGCAGCATAACTGTTAAAACATGTACACGGAGCCTCCACCCGTAGCCTAAAGACACCACACCCCTCGTCGTCTTTCTCCCTCCTCCCAGGGTCCTGCCACTCACTCTCACGCACCATTGGCTACTCCTTGACATCATATCGCCTTGCGCTGAGTGGCGTCCTCTCACAGCCGCTCCGTCCAGCTTGTCTGACTTCCAGGTCCGGTGCCCACAGTTGGACAATGTGGCGTTGGCTGTAGCAGCATGTGGAAGGCAGCTCTTGTTTTGTACCATTTCTTGGGACTCGCTCAGCCGCTCTGGGCTCAGGATGATACCGGAGCCGTCACTCCGCAAGACTGCAGCCTGGACTGCGTACGACAGGTGAGCCGCATTCCCAACCTTGTGTACATTCACGTGTGTCTTTAGGTTTTGTGATGACGTATTGACGTATGAGCAGGATCATCTTCGGTCGCAGCTACGTTGTATCCTCATTTATTTTCTTGTTAGATTTGGGTATTTTTTGTTTTCCAAAGACTGAAGCTGAGCTGAAATCTGCTGCCGTCAAAGTCTCCTCTGTTATTAAACCTGCTGCTTCTCTTCTTTTACCTTGTTTCTCTTGGCTGTCGTGTGCATCTGAAGCGCTGGTGAGCTCTTCTGCTCAGACAAGCCTGGACTTCTAATCCACATGGGCTTCACATTTCTGACACTATAGACATTAGATTCATTTGTGTCTCTCTTGTTCACAAAATACAGTGAATGCTCTATTTTCATCAAGTACGTCGATTCCAACACGAGCCTCTGATTGTTTCTCATTTTCTAACCCAGCACTTCTACTAAGTTGGGATCTAAAGTGTATCCAGAAACCTGAAAAAAGACATACATATGTGAAATATACAATATATCATAACTAATCTTAAACAGTTGTAAAACTGTCTGACAATTGAGTGATTTATTTTTTGAAGATGCTCTCCAGAGCTTTCCTCTTTAAAGTCTGAATTACTAGAAAAATGTACCTGACATATTCAGCAAAAACAGGAAGAGAGAAAAGAAAATCGCTCTTTTAGTTGAAACAGTAATAACACAAAGCCTTGGTTCCCAACCTGGGAGGTCGGACCCCCCACGGGGTCACGAGATACAGCTGAAGGGTCAGGAGCGAGCAGAGTTGGAAAGCAAAGAAAATATATTCCTGCTGCACAACTGACAGTTCCCTGATAAACGGCTTAGCTTTACAGGAGAACAGTCCCTGAAGTTTGAGAGATTCAACTATCTGAAAATCCAACAACAGGCCTCAGAGCAACAATTTGTAAAGAGTAGTCGCAAGAAAACAGCTTTTTTTTAAGGGATCACAAATGAAAAAAATGAGAAATGCTTTCCTAGAAGGCAGATAATCTGTAATTCTTCAGACTAAGTTAAGGCAGAAGTGTAAAATGTGGTAATTGAAGGCTCATGTTTTCCCAGCAGAAAACACAAAAGGCATGAAGCCCAGCATGTCTGGGACTGATGTTATTTATTTCTTACGCACACACACTGTCCATTTTCTCTTTAAAAATTCCTGAGGGTGTAAAAGATGATATATCTGTCTTTTCAGTGAGGAAATGCTCTTTGCAAAGCTCTTTGTGTTTGATTCGGATCATCAATCTCCCAGCGTGTCACATTCAGAAGAGCCTTTTGCAGCACACTGGTCTCAGCCGTCCAGCCAAACTGTCATTTTCTACAAAGAGAGCCAAACCTCCAGCTTTGCTGAAAACACCAACAATCAGACGAAATGACTGTGACACATGTCCTGACCTGAAGCCTCCTCACTTCTGTGTGAAATGTCAGAAATATAGTACACACAGACTGTAATAGGTAGCTCCAGGCCACAGGATTATGATAGTATCACAGGCTGGAGCCTCGGCGCTGTTCGCAGCCTCTGAACTGTTTACATTCATGAAGAGTGAAGGGACAAAGGGAGACCTCAAAGCTCAGTGTGTTACACAACAATCCCCTTTCACTGACTCACTTTCAGCCTGTGTCGGTTTCCTGTTATCTTTTGTGTGTCACAGAGTCTCGTATCAAAAACCCTCTGCAGGTGCTGACTTTTGTCATCTTCACCATTTCAAAATCCAATTCACAAAAGGACACCACAGTGTTCACATGTGACTCACTTTGGCAGAATCCAATAAATTTCCCTCTTCTTCTTTGCATACTGAAAGGCAGCCCACACTGTAAGCATGTCAGTGGAACATTTCCCTGTTGTGCCACGAATGCCAACAACACTGACAATGTTCTGTCATGAACTTGCTTGCAAGGAACTATTTAGGCCACAAAGACTTTCTTCATTTGTGTGAACCACCATGCTCGCACACACACACACACACACACACACTCTTTCTCTCTTGCCTGGGGCTCATGCAGTTATGTCTTCCTCTCTCATTTTCTCCACCTGTTAGTCTAGTTATGGTCTCTAAACCAGCAGGACGAGTCAGCTGTGTGTGTGTGTGATCACTGGTTTACTCTGATACACAGAGGTTTGACACACACATTGCTCAGTATTGCTCAGTCCTAATATAATTCTGAACATGTGATTTACGCCTTTCATATATTTATTTCAACTGGATCAGGTTACTTATTCTGACAAGTGTTGCAACACAGGAACCAGCAGCCAATATTAGGACTTAGAACCACATTTTCCCTAATCAGCATTACATGCAGAACCTTCACAAACAGACCCTTATTGTTCCATCATTACTGTGGTTTATGGTTCCTTATAAACTGAAGCTGAACAGTGCTGTCAGTGCTGATATAGCGTTTGAGCCATTGATATAAAGTATATGCAGATGTTTGGAAATTAAAGAAGCTTTTACGGTCAGGACTCGGGCATTCCTCTGAGATTCAAATCTCTCTTTCTTGATGAATACTTAAAATACACAGATTCGCTTTTATAGTAGTGAGGATGTTAAGTACAGCTGTTACTCATGTCTTCTATTCAAATTTGAAAGATGTGTTTCTTATTGAGTAATGGATTTCACAAAGATCGCAGCTTTGTAGTTGTAGCAGCAGCATATGGTAGGAGCAGTGGAGGAATATCACTAAGTACATTCACTTAAGTACAATTTATAGTTTAAGTATATATACTTCTACTGCATTGCATTTTCAAGGCAACTATACTTTTTACTTTACTACATTTATTTGATGACTTTAGTTTCTAGTTACTTTGCAGATTTAGATTATTAATACAGAATATAATAGGTCAAGTTACTCAGTGATATATAAAGTAAGTAAAATTAACCCTTTAGCAGCTGCAACATTAAAATGACGCATCACTAATTATGTAGTAATAAGTCTTAAGTACATCTACTGGATTCAAAACACACTTAAAAATACTTCCTGGCCTCGACAGATCTGGCTCAGTCTCCAGGATTTGTGGCCACATGTATCTGCCAATAAAGGCCAGCACCCTCCTGGGCACGGCCTGAAGCAAATTAGCCCTCCCCAAAAATGAGCGACTAACAGGCCCAACCCGGCTGAGTCCTGCCGGAGCTCTCGTACACACCCCTGCAGAGCCGTGGACGGGGTCCAGAGGTGTCAGCTTTACTGAGTTATAGAGTGTGAGTTACACGTTTTTAGTGTTTTCACGTTTGCTTTACTTTGTTTTTCAGCTCTCCCTCTCTTGTCTGTCTTTTTTATAGCCGTCACTACACACACATGCTCAGGTATTTTTTTCCACTTATGTGTTCCTCCTTCATCTGCTTCTATGTATTGTAGGCTGTGTTGTTTATGTGGGCTACTGTCCCTTAGCACCAATGAAAAAAATGGATAAGGTGCAAATTGTCTTTTACATTCACAAGCCTCAAATTCAAATTCAATAAAAAAAAAAATTTGTCAAACAAAAAAATTTGTCTCTTGGTATTGACTCCTATACACATTCACCACTGTGACTCTACTCTGATGTTTTAATTCAGGTTAAAATCATCAGTTTTTGTTCTGTGTCTCCATTACAATTTGATTTTCTTCATTCCTTGCTATATTTAATTACTTGCTCCAGTTTCAGACAGTTTTAAATGAGGTGACTTTTAATCATCCAGGTGGTTCAGCTGATGTAGCACAATTTGCAAACATCCTATAATATACTCAGAAATACAAAGTCTGAATTCATCATCGCTCTCTCTTTCACAGGGAGGATCTGGGTGTGAATACTGCAGAATCACCAGAGCCGACATTAAACAGGCTCTAGGTTTTAACTCCCTGGAAGCGTTTGGAAGTAAGTCTGATTCAGACGGCGTGCACTGGGCCGTGACCTCATTACACCCAGAACGTGCATTAAAGCATCAACTGCTCTTATGATGTAATTGCTCAAACATGTTTTGACAGCAGTGACATGTTGTTCTCCTGCTCTCTATCCTGCATTTCCTTGTCTTGAAGCAACACTTCATCGTGATGAGCAGATGTCACGCTGTTTGAACTTTATATACGGATTTGAACACAGGCGAGCCCGAAGAGCAAATAGGCTGCTCATAGTTGTCACAGCTGAGGTGATGAAAAAGCAGATGTCAGCTGTATTAAACCTATGTCTTAAATAAAAAAAAGAAACTCCTCATAATCCCAAGTTAAATATTTGTCCAACCTTTAGTGTTGCTGCCTCCAACACTGTTAATTTACTGTATGGAGGTTGTTTTTTTTTTGATTCAATGATTTTTGAGGATTTTTTCAAGTAATCTCACTATAATTATTTTTATTGCATTTGTAGGGAGAGGGAAATTTCTCAACAAGAAGTATTAGATTGATTCCCAGGAAATATAAATGTGTGCATTCATGTTCAAAAGAATCTGGACTAGTTGTGCTTAAATACTCAGCTTCCTCTCAAATGAGATATTCTTGTACTGACTGATATTCTTTGCATCCATTGTTCCTTCTCCTCAGGTTGTGTTCCATGGCCATGTTTGGACTTGTTGGGTAAAGAAGACCCTAAAATCTGTCAGCACTATGTCCAAGCACCAAACGATGTGAAGGTGGAGTTTGTACATGAGCCAAACCCCAAATCAGACACCATCGTCGTCTCGTGGAAGCCCAGTTACTATGGTATGTGGGATGGATTTACAGCTACATATTTCTTCCTATAATTTAACTATAATGCCAAATTCTGTATGAGATTGTTATGAGGACTAGAGATGAATCATTGCAGCAGGTTTTATTTGTATTAATGTTAAAAGTGCATATCAACACATTGCTGGAACACTTTGAGCACCAATTCAACAACTGACACATTTGAACAAAATCATGGTTTGGGTGCGTTATTGTGTGCAGTGTTTTCACAGTGATTTTCTGTCTGCATATTCTGCAGACGGGGGTGACCATCTTCAATCAAGTTTCACTCAGCACCCTTATAAAAACCAAAAATACAAGCACACTCCAGACTTCTGTCACTGCCTTCCACCAATTTTTCATTAATGCACAACAAGCCCGAGCTGCATGCTGCGCCCGTGTCTGGAACACTGTTGTTAACTTTGATTGATGCTCGACAGTATTTACTGTGTTTTTCAAAGCACGATAATAAAACACAATTTTACTGGCAATTAAAATTGGAGACGGTAATACAAAGTGGCAGGAATTTTACTGTGGCTTATTGTGAAGCCAGCAACCGTTTCATCCCTAATAAGGACACATAGCATGTCTTTAAATTGGCGGAAGTCAAACAGGGCTTTGGTTGGTTTTTGATACTCTAGCCAGTTTTAAAAACTCATGTCATGTCACACATTACCTCCCACAAAGTAATCTCTCATGTCAGGGTTTGACTTAAACAAGATGTATTTCAGGTCACATACAGCAAATGATTCCTTACGTCATGAGAATGTTTCAAAGTATGAGAGAGATTCTGTGCTCGACTGAGGCTTTGACAGGTGACTGACTTTCATGTTAAACCTTTAATTGACCTGGACAGGTGATGTGCACACATGGATGATGGACGTTATCTGTGACGTTGATTTCGCTCTGTTCCTTTCATGTCTGTTGCAGGGATCGCCTTCCTGCGAGGCTTTCAGGTGTCCCTCCAGGCTTTGGGCGGGTCAAGTGTTGCCTGTCAGCTTTTTCTGTTCCACCGTAACCTCTCCCTCCCGGCGTCACACGCTGAACGGGTAGGCCCCGCCCCACTCGCTTTGGCCTTTGCTTGTTTTCTTGTTTTTGACAGCTCCAATTTTTGTTCCCAGTTTGTGAGAGTTCTCCCAGTTTTTAACTCAGGAATGTTCACAGCTGATGTTGAGTTTGAGCCAATGAGACAATGCTTCTTGTAAGGGAATTTTTTTCTTATTGAGTAAGAAAGTTCCTAATTTTCTCAAGAGCTGGAAACTCAGATGTCTTTAATACATGCAGCATGGAGAGAAGACCCACTGTGGGCTAGTCTTCCACAATGTCCTCTCTTATGTAATGTCCAGTAACAACAGAGCAGTGACTTACACCATGACAGTTGGTAATCATTCATTCTCTAATCCAGTGTTCAGATCCTGTGTATGTTGGCCATTGGCTTTTCCAGGCTTTTCTAGGGACAGTCACCCTTTGGTGTCTGCTATTTCCTGCATTACCTAAACCAGTGACCCTCACTACTTATTCCCTTGTATGACTTCCTGACCTGTTCTGACTCTGACAAATGCCCACACCTCAGAACTCCCCTCCTCTCACACACTTACATGTCGTAACATTAATTTGCACATTCTACATCTGAATAAGGCTCTTTTTAAATTTTCCCATTCTCCTTTTAGTGTCTGGGTGTGCTCACAAATTGTGTGAGAAATGATATATTTTGAGTGAGATCACAGCAGAAAATCTGCTCTCCACAAAGGACAAATCTCCCTAGAGGGAACAGCTTTAAATTTGACACTGAAAATCATCCAAAAAGCTGTAAATATCACAAAGCTACATCAAGGGAAACCTGTTATTTCTGTAACCTTGTAAAATGAGAATGTCCTGAAACACTACACGCAATGTCATGTGTGACATCATACGCCACTGGATGCACTTACAACTATGGACACAATCGATCCATACCAGATAGATGGTTTCCGTTAAACAACATATCATATATATTCGCACCACTACTGATCCTGGCCTTTTCAAATCGAAGCTAAAGACCCACCTTTTTAGATCGGCTTTTAATTCTGTCTAGGGTGGTCTTGTTTGCCTGCTTGTTTTTATTTTTATTTCATTCTTTCGGAAGGCTTCCGATAACCTGCAGCACTGTGGCACTTTCCGTTGTCAAAAACCTGTGTTTTTATGTATTGTTTTTTTATCCATTATGTATGTATTATTTCTATGTATTGCTTTTATGTACTGTTTTTATGTATTGCTTTATGGTTCTCTTGTAAAGCACTTTGGGTACCATTTGGTAATTGTAAAGGGCTATATAAATAAATTTGATTTGATATCAGACCAACATTTCAACACATGCCTTATAAAGATTTTTTTTACTTGTTCTTAAGGAATATCATGCAGAAATGATGAAAATGTCAGGTCATTTTTAGATTTTAAAAATACAGAAATTCAATCAACAAAGAAAACAATCATTCAGAAAAAAGATGGTGGAACAGGAGATGAGGAGCCTCCCAGCATCATATCATAATCAATGGCAATTCATCATTGAGGCCCTTTTAAGGAAGTGTTGATTAATTTGCATGGCCCATCTAGTCTTTTAAAAGATGCATTGTTGTGAGATTTTGTGGATTTCTCCACTGTGGGATGAATAAAGGAATCTCTTATCTTATGAGAAAGTCATTCTGCTTAATTATTTTAGTGCATGTCAAAAACTCATATCTCCCCTTATCAGATAAGAGTGTGTGGTGTGTTTAAAGAAAGCCAAGGTCATGAATGCTGCTGTGTCCTGCAGGTGTACAAGTCGGACCCTTTCCCCGGCCTCTCCCTCGGGTCCCAGTATGCTGTTACGGTCATGGCCCTGCCGGTGCCTGAGGAGTGGGAGAGGTTCTACCAAAGCCAGATCTTCTCCACGCGCTGTAAGACCCCCCAAAACCTCCAGGCCAGATATTATCTTAGGAGACACACACAGACGCACACAAACAGTCTGAGGGAAGTTCACAGAGGTTGTGTACGCTTCAGGGTAAATCCTCCATCTGTTGCCTTAATTATATACAGTGACATCAGAAAGCCTGTCTGCTTTCTGAAAATGACACTTTTGTTCATATGTCTTTCAGTAAGACTATTGCCATAACAGTGGTGATTTTAGAGTAATGTGCTAATTATGTTTTTTGCAGCATGTGCAGAGAAGAATGGTCTTGAGAAGTGCAAAATAGGTGAGAGAAAATTATACCATCAAATTCTCATAGTTGCAAAATAAAATCAAGTCAGGTACAGCAATGCCATCTTGTGATGAAATCTGCCTTCGTATGATCAGCTTCACTGTATCTGTCAATATTTCATGGTCTGGTTGTAGACTGGTATCCCAGACACGTTGAGGTCCAGCAGGAAGGGAGCGCCATCACTGTGACCTTTAACCTGGCTCCACCAAGCCTGGGCATCAGAAGCTACTTCTCACTGTGCTACGCAAACGGCATGAAGAAATACACAGACATAACACCTGTGAGTGGTTTCAACTCCAGCAGCTTTATATCATGGAGTTTGATTTCATTCAGTGAATTAATACCTTTTTACTTCTCTATTTTATATTACAGAAATATTTGATTAAGTGGACTCAATTATTAATTGCACTAACCATTAACTTGATTTCCTGTAGAATTCCTCCCAAAACAAAACGCACCACAGCTATCAGCTGAATGACCTTCAAGAAGGCACCAATTACACCTGTGAGGTAAAATAAAAGTGGATTATAGCTCATCTATATTTCACATTTGATTGCATAATATATAAAACTATTGCATTAAACCAAAGGCTTTGTTTTGTGAATAAAACCCTCAGTGTTGTGTTTGATAACTGATATTGAAATTCTAGTGTCAGAAGACATGTGTCTCTGGAGCTTTCCACCACATTTTCTGGACTTCATCAGTGGATGGAGTCTGCTGAGTTGTAATAGATTATAAGTTATATAATAAGTTGTAATTTTCCCATTTGTTGGATTAATAAAGGAATACCTTATCTTAATAGTTTGACTTAAGTATGGAACTTTACAAGAATGGGTTGAAAACTCCAGTAAACAGGAGTAAGTGGACCTTGAGTTAAAGCGGCACTTATCAATATATTTTTATCAACAATGTTGATGGAGTTGTTGGATAAATAGGCAGCTGTTTGCTAACATGTTCATTGCTTACATTTGTTAACATGTATTTTGTCAAACTCCAATTTCCATGAGAATAAACTTTCATGCTCAGCATTTCTCTCACAGATCGCAGCTAATGAAGTGGATGCTGTGAGGAAAACATTCAATGTTCAGGTCATGCGTATTCAGAAAGGTAGGAGAGGTGCTATCAGTCTTCTCATCTAGCTTTTATCAGTATTCCCCAAATGTCTGACTCCATACAATGTTTCTTTAACCTCGATCCTCAGATGGTGCATCGCAACTCTCCGTCACTCCCTCCTTGGCTCTCATGCTTCCGCTGTGCCTGGCTGTGGTGGCCATTGTTGTAGTCTTACTGGCCGCTCTCACCAGGAGGAGGCCCAAGCTGCAGATGCAGAAACTTTTCATGAAACCAGGTGCAAACACAAACCAAAAACTAAATGCCAAATCACTGCTTGTGTTTCATGAAGGCTAATTTCAGAATCATGATTTTACAGAGAACCTTTCTTGTCCCTCCGGTCTGTCGTCACCAAGTGAAATACACCACCATCAGGAGGGCGGGACTCAGGAGGAGGTCGTGTCATTACCCAGAAAGAGGCCGACTCCTCCTCGTCTTCTGATTTGCTACAGCAGCTATGACGGCCCCGCTCATGTCAAAGCTGTCATGCAGTTAGGGGCATTTATACAACAGCACATGGCCACACAGGTAGAGGACATGACACTGTATGGCTCTGATGCATTTTGATACAGGTGTTCTGTTGTAGTGGAATTGGAAACAAATTAGAAACACAAAAAAATATTAACGTCTGCAGATTATTTTAGGAACATTTACAAAGCTACTGTTTATATTGTCCATTTTTTATTTCTTGTTTTCTTTAATATGAACAGGAATGGGATTAAATGTGGATCAGTTTGTGATACCTTGTCTCTTCCCAGGTGTGCCTGGACCTGTGGGACTCTCTGAACGTGGCTGGAGAAGGCAGTATGGCCTGGCACTGCCGGCAGATCCGGGAGAGCGACTTCATCTTGGTGATGTGTTCTCGAGGCCTCAACCACAGACCTGAGCCTCCAGAGTCGGAGGGTGACGATGATGCTGAGGAGGCAGATGAGGGGCTGGACTTTGGGTCCTTCAGCTCTGATGCAGCCATCAAACTCATTGGAGAGGAGGTGGGTCGAGCCAAAGCCAGGGGCCAGGACCTGTCCAAATACATGGCAGCCATTTTTGAGTACTCTGAGGAAACGGACATCCCCACTGAGCTGAGGCTGGTGTCTAACTACACGCTGACAAGGGACTTAGAGCTGCTCTTCTCCCGCCTCCATGGAGTGGCTCTGCACAGGCCAGGGGGTTACCTGAAGATAAACCACATCTCAGAGGAGGGCTTTACTAAGGTACCAGCTGGAGCAGCTCTGCAGTGGGCTATCTACGAGGCTGGGGTGGCAATGAGGGCAAAAAGCCATCACTCTGTGGAGGGAGGAGAATAAAAACTAAAACAAGGAATCCAAACTCCCTGACTCAATGATGGTCCTCAGCATAGTAAGGAGAAAGGTTAACCTGAAGATAGATGGCCATGATTGATCCAAACTTGATGGTTGCAGACAGGAGAAGCCATGAGCTCAGAGCCAGAAGGCGACTAGTGAATCTATGATCCCTGCTCCTCCAGCAATCGACCGACTAACCACCTCTGCCTCAGCAGCAACCGAGCACTTTGACCAGTGAAATGTGTTAACATGCAATGTATGTGTGTGTACAGGAAGGATTTGTAAAAAGAACAGCCAGTAATTTGTGTAATGGTCAGTAAAACTATCTGTCTTACATATGTACTTGATTGTATTTTCTTGCAATCTCATTTTATTATGCTATTATGCTTATATGCTATAAGCTATTATGAAATAAGCATTGTACATAAATAAACTATTAATCTCAATAACTTGAGTTACTGAAGTTATTCTGTGAGAATGTTTGCATATTAAACGTTGTGTACATGCATGTTTAGAGTCATGCCTAAAGGTTATTTATATCCCTTATACTCATCTAAGAACGGATTCATAGGTCCCATCATTTTGAATTTTATGCTGATGTGAGGTTACACATCTGGATAAATATGAAATGTTGCATTTTGTATTTTATACTTTTAAAGTGTGTCTTTTGTTTATCTAATCATCTAATAAAATAATACAATAACAATATTTCTGTTTTCATGACATTTATGTATGAATCTGTTGATGAGTGAATGAGATTTGAAGAGGAGGTGCGGATGCTGCAGGTTGCCAGACTCCGATCTTTTTGTATCTAAAATTGTTTCAGCCTTATGTTAAAAGAACCCATTATTTAGCGTTTTAAATTGTATAAAAAAAGAGATTGGTTTGTTAATTATTAATTTTTCATCGATACAGTATATACGTAACAATTCAAATTGTGATTGCGGTTTGGTGACGAGATCTGGCAACCCGCCTGTTGCAGTCACCGCCTGCTGCAGGCTCGTTCTCTCTGTGACAGTCAGCGTGGAAAGATGGTGCTCGACTTGGACCTGTTCCGGACCGACAAAGGCGGCGACCCAGAAATCATCCGTGAGACCCAGAGGAAGAGGTTTAAAGACGTGACCCTGGTTGATAAACTGGTGGCCGCAGATACAGAGTGGAGAAAATGTGAGAACGTTTTCATTTCTGTCTTCTCAGTCATAGAGGCTAACTTTAGCTTGATGGCTAATAATGCTAACGTTAACGTCAGTGTTTTCCGCTGGAGAGGAGCTCACGCCCAACTCCATTGAAAATCTGGCAGTTTCATTTTCAGTAGGCGATATCAGCAAATTGTCACCCTCGATGCGGAACTTTAAAAGATTCTGCGCATATTTAGGATCCAATCTTCTATTCGGTTCCCTGAGATACTAAAATATCTCTGAAAAATGTACTTTAAAAGTGGTTTCTCTTGTGATCTCCGCTGTTCTACCCAGTAATGTAAAAGTAAAAGACTGCGAACCATCTCAGAAAGTTAACTGCTTAAATAGTTATCGTTCTGCTTTGGTGCATTTTATTGATGCCGTATTTAACGTTGGACGTTCTTTTAACAAAGTGTAAATTAAAACCCTTTTGCATTATACGAATGCTCATCAGCAAATTGGACAACAATTTATAGTCAGATTTGAATGGAGTTTGGCTCTCAAAGAGAATAGCACGTAGTGGGGCTAATGTTAGCACAGCTAGCACCATTCAGTGAGCCCAAATGAGCCATATGTTTATCCTTCACAAATTAAATGGACGTTTCCTAATATTATAATTCTAATAGATTGACACCTTACACATTTCACATGTCCTTAGTGTCATTGACAGATAAAGTAAGTGACAAAATGTTGGCTAATGCTGCGTTAGCTTAGCGATGCCGGGTGGTAACGTGCAATCTGATGCAATCCCAACCAGCAGCCTGTGAAGTCCACCTCACCCTTCAGTGTAGACACAGGCAGAGTGATTCTGCTTTATAACATCATTGATTTTATCAGTACATTGTTGCTGCTATTTAAGTGACACAACAAGCTTGTTTACATATATATCACCTTTATTGTTTGTATGAAGGTGAGTTGCTACTGTACAACATCTGTCATCAGGTTACTGGTTGTGCTAGTGCAGCTAACACACACACACACACACAAGGTCCCATACACTTAATAACTGACTGACCGTGATTTCCCCCTGAACAGGCCGCTTCACCGCAGACAACCTCAACAAAGCAAAGAACCTCTGCAGCAAGAGCATTGGGGAGAAAATGAAGGTATCATCAGAACAAAAAATGAGTGAACTGATCTGTCTCATCAAATGTAGAGTGGAGAAAAAAAACACTGTCAGTATGTTTCCAATACTGTATTGCCTTCCTTAACATTGGTCTATGTTGTGAATGCAGAAGAAGGAACCAGTTGGGGAAGATGAGTCGGTGCCTGAGGAAGCACAGAACCTGGAGTCCCTAACAGCTGACATACTATCGGTATGACTGTCTCTGCTCTAAGCACTTACAACCCCCACATTCGTTAAATTCATCTAGACTCATTGCTTATTTACGGCCTTTGCCTTTCCTTACTTGTTTGCATGTTTCCATGTCAGGCCCTGACAGTAACCCAGATCAAGAAGGTGCGGTTGTTGGTGGACGAGGCGGTGATGAAAACTGACAGTGAGAGGGTAAAACTGGAGGGGGAGCGCTTTGAGTACCTGAGGGAGATCGGCAACCTTCTGCACCCATCTGTACCCATCAGCAATGATGAGGTGAGTCACACCAGGAGATCTGGTTAAAGTTGGGCCTGGTTATGAAGAGCTGGTTGTACAAGAAAGGAAAGCTAACTTTCTATTTCTGACCTTGGGCAGAGCCAGGTTTGCCGTTCCCTCCGTTTCCAGTCTTTATGCTAAACTAAGCTAATTATCTCCCATATACAAATATTATTAGCATACAAATATGAGTGTGGTATCAATCTTGTCCTGCAACTTAGCAAGTCCTCCTTTGACTGTACTTTTCTGGCTCGACTGTCAGAAATGAACTATCCATATTAGGGATGCACATTTTGGATTTTTTTTATGACCGTTAACCGACGCCCTTTAACAATTAATAACCGTTAACCGATAAGATTTAAATGCCCTTCCACGCTGCCATTCCGACATTCCGTCATTGAGACATCAATCAGTGAGTCACTGACTTGGCGCTGTCCGGCGCTGTACTGCAGATTTACAATGACGGCAAATAGTTAGATTACTCATTTAAAATGTAAAAAAAAAAAAAAGCTACAAGCTTTAGATATAATTAACAGTACTGTTGGCTTCAATCGTCTGCTATTGCTTTTTAAAGTATGTCGAGAGCGAGTGCGCTGGTGATTTCTTTAATTGTTAATTAATTAATTTAAAAATGTTTAAACAGTTCTGATGGAGCTCAATATTTATCTGGATGATGCGGCTTCATTCCGAACAATTTTACTGTAAACCTGGACGACCCGCGACGTGTCTGGAGATAAAAAAATAATATTCAATGTAATGTGTGTTTTGTGCGTAATTGCATACAAGGATACACACCCTCCCCTACTGTACAACACGAAGGAGACTGGAATTAGTCAGTGACTTCAGGTGTCATCTGCAGAGCCGTCATTGATATCTGTAATATTAATGTTGCATATGATGCCAGCGTGCATGGAGACACACGGGCTGAATGGAGAGCTGCGCTCCAGCTGGCTGCTGTGACAGCTCACTGACACTGTGTTTCTACTTACAGTCAGTGATCCCTGAGATTCACACATGAATCTCACATGTTTCACACTAGCCCGAGTTACATTAATACGTGTACTAGACATATTATATTTCCCGTTTCTAGAGTTTTTAATTATAGATTGGAGGGATGTCGGAATGGCGGTTGCCTCCCCTATTATTTTATTTTAATTTTTTGAGTACTGTGACCCATTCAAAAGTGCCGTGACAAAAAAAATCTCATGGGCTTTATTTATTTATTTTTAAATGTGCTGGTTTTTATGAAGAAAAAGCAGCATGTTCACATGCTCTGGGCTCAGCCTGGTGCGCAGCCTGTTTACCGTGAGACCCGCAGCGGAGAATATGCGCTCAGATGGGACCGATGTCCCAGGAATACACAGGTAGCGCCGGGCCAGAATGGCCAGCCTCGGGAAGCGCGTGTACCGCATAATTTGCAAATGACCTCCTCCCCTTTCCGGTCGAAATTGTCCCACACAGAACTCCTTTTTGCTCTCTTCATCTTCGCTGTAAAGTGGGCTGTGACGGAAAGCACGTGATGGCATGTGTTGCACCTGTAGACACGCCCCCGTGAGTTGATTGAATTACGTAGCTTAAAGACAAAATTGACCGTTAGTATTAATCGGTTAGAGTTACTGTTATCGGTTAACGGTTAAACGGTTAACCATGTGCATCCCTAATCCATATAAAACAGTAGCAGGTCTTCATCTTTTTAGAAGCAGGAACCAGACTGCCGATTAATCAGCTGAATCTGATATCTTCTGGTTTCCTCCTGACAGGATGCAGACAACAAGGTGGAGCGCACCTGGGGCGACTGCACCGCCCAGAAGAAATACTCTCATGTTGACTTGGTGGTAATGATTGATGGTTTTGATGGAGAGAGGGGAGCTGTTGTTGCGGGGAGCAGAGGTTACTTTCTGAAGGTGAGTTCAAGTATAATCTCCAATACATGCAGGACATAAACATGTAATTCAGTGCAGACAAACACAAACAGACCTTCATTCTTAATAGTCTTTTTAAGTTTTTTTTTTTCATATCCAAATAACCTTTACTGTCATTTTGCTTCCTTATCTGCAAGCAAGAAACCAGTTGTTTCATTTTTTTTCCTTTGTTCCATTGTGTTCAGGGGCCATTGGTGTTCTTGGAACAAGCTTTGATCAATTATGCCTTAAGGATCCTGCACAGCAAGAAGTACACCATGCTCTACACGCCCTTCTTCATGAGGAAAGAGGTTATGCAGGAAGTCGCCCAGCTCAGCCAGTTTGATGAAGAGCTTTACAAGGTACGGTAGCTTTTACTTGATTTCCCCAACTTTTTCTGTAATTTGTGTTTAAGTTCACAAGATATTGTCATGGAACAGACCTGGAGCTAAACAGCAACAGGCAAGAGCAATAATCTGGACTGCAGAGTCCTGTATATTGCATGGGGCAGTAGAAGAATGAGAGAAAACGGATTCATGAAGTTTGTAAATCAAACACCAACCATATTAAAACCATTGTTATGGAATGAGATGTTCAGATGTCCTGGCCTCTGGTTTGTCTGGCTCTTACTGCCGTGGCCATGACTTCCTGTGCCAACACTAACTAGTGGACCTTCTAAATTGTTTGTGGGTGTCACAATATTAACTAAATGGGAAAGACGGCATGCATTTTACATAGCTGACAGAGGAAGCTTTTTGTGTCATGATCACACATATTTATGTCATGGGTTGTCTTCAGCTTGGCTCACAGTTTTGTGACCCACCCATACAACCACAAGCATACACCCTTCTTTTGTCTTTGAGCTTACCTCACTGTTTGTTAGGATGGAGAGGGTAAAACATCCCCAGCTGGTAATGCTTAATTTTTGATTGATGTTTCTTTGGTATTAGAGGAGAAACCATGAGGGATGGAAGTTGTTTTGAACACAGCCTGCCACAGTCTATTCAATGTGTCATGTTGAATGGACACGTGAACAGAGCTTCTCATTGGCAACTTGTGTTTGGTTCCATTTGCTGAACTGGACCTGCTTCCATTTGACCTAAAAATAATAGTTTATCAAACATCGTATTATAATAGTCCATTAGTTTTTTGGCTTCTGGCATCTTCTCTCCTGACTGGGCAATAATTTTTATTGTGTTCTTACATATGAGAGCTGTACACAGCACAACATGGATTAAAAAAAGAATGTATGTGTGTATGTCAGGTCATCGGTAAGAGCAGTGAGAAGTCAGACGATAACACCATAGATGAGAAGTACCTCATCGCCACCTCCGAGCAGCCCATCGCAGCCTTCCTGAGGGAAGAGTGGCTCAAACCCGAGGACCTGCCCATCCGCTACGCCGGCTTCTCCACCTGCTTCAGACAGGAAGTTGGCTCCCATGGCAGGGACACCCGCGGGATCTTCAGGGTGCACCAGTTTGAGAAGGTCAGTTGTGGGACATAAGTCGTGCTTTTTATTACTTGTCATTGTGAATGAAATGCAACATTCAAATAAATACACGGCCACTACAATCAGGAATATATTAATATAATATATATATATATATATATTATATTAAAGGTACGTGATTGATTTACACTTTTTGTTTTAGTGTTTTTCTAATGGTTTTCTCTCCTTGTAGATTGAGCAGTTTGTCTATGCCTCCCCACATGAAGGCAAATCATGGGAGATGTTTGATGAGATGATTGGGACAGCAGAAGAGTTTTACCAGTCACTAGGAATTCCTTATCGTATCGTCAACATTGTCTCTGGTAGGTCCGACACACACGCTTTGTAGAGAACAGCTGAAGCAACTGCAGCCCTATATTCTTAGAACACCTTGATCATTTTTGATATATCAGGTGTTTACAGTGAATTTGGACCAGCCAAGACATGAGGATTAGACCATGGTACCAGCTAACTACTTACCACTGTATGTCATCATAGGTGCTCTAAATCATGCAGCCAGTAAGAAGCTGGATCTGGAGGCCTGGTTCCCTGGCTCCAGTGCATTCAGAGAGCTGGTCTCTTGCTCAAACTGTACTGACTACCAGGCCAGACGCCTCCGCATTCGCTACGGACAGACCAAAAAGATGATGGACAAGGTGAGCGCTCTGTTCTGACGCAGCTGTGCATCTCAGCAAAGATCCGTCTGATGACACTGCAGGGAAGCTAACTTGGTAGATGTTTTATCCCTGCTTAAACAACTCCTCTCTCTTTATGCTGCATAGGCAGAGTTTGTGCACATGTTGAATGCAACCATGTGCGCCACCACACGTGTGATGTGTGCCATCCTGGAGAATTACCAAACCGAAGAAGGCATCATTGTTCCAGAGAAGCTCAGGGACTTCATGCCTCCTGGTAAGCTGTGTTTGAATTCTTTCACATCTGGTGTGCAATGTTCTTTCCATAAGACAGCAAATAGCTGCTATAAAACAGTTGGGTCAAAGAAGAATAGTGAGTAACTAGAAGTAAGTTGTTTGAATTTCACTCCAAGGTTTATAAATGTAATGAAATGAACTCCAATGCTCCTAATGCTCAGTGAGATTTGCTCTTAAGTCATGACTATTATATAAGGTATTAATCACAGCTAGACTGATGAGTCCAGCAGGCCAACATATTGGCTGGTATCTGTGTTTGTGTGGACAACGAATAACAAACTGTGGCACAGAAATAAGAAAAGAAAAAAATGCAATTCAAGATTATTTATTGTTTATGTTTTGAAAATAACATAATATTGTTTTCAAACTCCTAAATATCAATATCAATGTCAGCCTCAAAAATCCAGTATCAGTCGGGCTCCAGGTATTGATCTCAGTATGGTGCCTTCAGTGTAACTATCTTAAGTTTCACTGCTGAGGCTTTACTTTTGGACTTAAACTATAGATCTTACTTCTCTGTCTTAATATGTCACGTTGTTCTCTTGAGTGCTTGAAAAGTTCCAAACTACAGCTACATTTAAATGCAGACCACAATACTTCCCTAAGACCTTTATATCATGCCAGCACATTTAGAAGGCAGCCTCCAAACCCCTTGTTTCGTGACAGAACAAGCACAGTGGACACATATGGAGCCAGAACCTCCCTGAAGACGGCACGAAAGTCTAGTTTATGAGTGATGCAAAGTAGCAAACATATACTGAGTTGAGTAACATGTGACCTCAGAAGATGTTTGGTAAGCTCCGAAGGTCTGCAGGAATAATGTCTAAAATGGATCTGTGTGTACACTGTGGTTAAGACTAACAAATGTGTTGCATTAGGAGAGGGATGTAATGTAAATCAGATGCTGGTAGGCAGCACTAGGAGGGCTCAATCTGCTGACTTTGGCTTCAAACTAATGCAGACATGAAGGATGTGTGGAGCGGCATCGACCTCCTCTTCTCATTCTCAGCATGGCACCTAGCAATTAAATGTATTTCCCGAAATGTTGAACAATTGAAAAGTGCTGGAAGTGTGGAACTGCTTTTGTGGTGTTTCCTTTACTTGTTTTTCAGGATGTTCAAATTTTTTCTTAAATTCATATGAAAGACCTAAATGTTTTGAGTGTTTTTTCACCCTGCTTATTTATCCTCCAGGTCTGACGGAGATCATTAAGTTCGTCAAGCCTGCTCCTATTGATCAGGAGATGTNGCTGACATATGGCTCCTTTCCTCACATGTTCTGTTTTAATGAATATCTCCCGACCATCCAGCTGCAGACGGGCAGTGGTTGGTGGGAAACTCCCCTGAGGCGAGCCGAGCCGCCGCCATGGGGACGCGGTGGTCTCGGAGCGGCAGCAGCCTGTCCCTCCTCCCGGAGAGGCCGAGCTCCGAGCGGCGGGGACAGGACGGAGACTCCGATAACGAGTCTTTGGACGGGCTCGGCCGGCGGGAGGACATAGCCCAGTTTCCTTACGTGGAGTTCACCGGCAGGGATAGCATCACGTGTCCGACCTGCCAGGGCACTGGGCGAATACCGTCAGGTGAGGAGAGACAGGTAGATCCATGAGCAGGTCATGTCTTTCCATTCAAGTGTTTGTTTGTGTGTAGAGGAAATCACACAGGGCTACAGTCATCTGCACGTTTCTGTTCATGCTACCGGCATCTGACTCAATCTAGCTTTTGAGCATCTTAAGCAACTTGGTGACACTAGAGAAGCCTTTCTAATAGCATATCACTCCATGTGTTGTACTTAAACTTAAGGTAGAGACAGTCATCATGCCTGCATCCACAATATACTTTAAGAGGAAACACTAAATCAATCTGTTGCATGACCCTGTTATCTTTCTGACAGGTCAGGTCAATGAGCTGGTTGCATTGATCCCATACAGCGACCAAAGGCTGCAGCCTCAGAGAACGTAAGAAACCAACACTTACTAATATGACTTTCTTGGTGGTGAAGAGATTGTATTTCTGTGCTCACATTTATTTGGTATGACATGGCATTTAAATACTATTCAGGTCTGGTGTGTACAAGCTTTGGTCAGTCAGAGAACCTCTATGTTTCTGTGTTGTAGGAAGCTCTACGTGGTCCTGTCAGTTGTGTTGTGCCTCCTGGCTTCTTCACTCGTGGCCTTCTTCCTCTTCCCTCGCTCCGTGGTTGTGGTGGATGATGGGATACACTCTGTGACTGTGCGCTTCGACCACTTCAATAAGAAGGTTCTAATGAACATGACGGTATGTCTTTGCTCATAATTGCATCGTACCATAACTTGGGCTCAACACAGTGGAGTGTTTCTGTTGTTTAGCCTACCCTCATTGACATAAATGGATTGGAGTACAGCTGAGCAGCACCACAAGCTGCAGCCTTCAGAATGATCATACAGTTGAAACAACACCTCTCTTTCCACATTATGACCTTCATAAGGGTAGAACTTTGTGCAGGAATCTTGTATAAGACTGTTGGTTTCAGATAGGTGTATATCCTGAAACATATTCCACTCACTGAAATGTATCTTTGTGTGGTAAAAGAAATCTTATTTGATTGAATCCTCAAGTTTGACAGAAGTGCTAAGTTTAGGAGCAAGGTCCATGTTTTTGCTTTGCATCCAAATTAGAGCTGACGTAATGAATCTATGAATTGATTTGCTGACTGACAGAAAATGAATCTGCAACTATACTGATAAGCAATGTCTGATGTTTTTGCAGCTAAAAAGCCAAATGTTCAAACATGTTCTCCTCACATGGGGAGATTTAAGCTGTTTAAACATGTTTAAATGGGAAATCTTTTTTTTAGTTTCTCCCAACTTTCTGACATTTTTTTGACAGAACAATGCAATGATCCTAATCAAGAAAATAACAATAATCAAACTAATTGTTATTTGCTAAACTGAATACAGAATAAATGTAACTATTATACTACTACTGCTGCTGCATGTCTCTGAGATACAGAACAATCTCAAAATCTGAACCACAAGTGTCTCTGAAAAAAATCTCACTGGATCTGATCTCCATATGAGAATTGCCTCAGTAGTCTCAGTTATAATACATTAGTGTTTTCACCTGTAATACAGTCCAGAATCAATGAGACCTGTTTCCATTGTGAAGCCTCTAATCTGTTAAATTGGGTTCAGCCCTTATGAAACACTTGTTGGGCAATTGCAAGTTTTTGTCAAGTCATGCCTGTGGAGACATATATTCAATAACCTCACCCAACAGCCGAATTTTAAGAGGATGTATTGTTCTAAAGATATTTAACATAATAGTTCTCACCTTTGTATTTAACTGTTCACCTTTCATACTTGTTTACTTTCTTTTTCTCAGAGCACTCTGAACCTCACCAACCCAAACTTCTTCTCGGTGCTGGTGCAGAGTGTGAACTGTCAGGTCCTCTACATGAAGACGGTGATCGGGACTCAGCAGCTGGACAATGCCACCACCATCCTGCCGCTCAGTCAGAGTCGGGTAAAACAGATGCACATTTCAGACATTTCAAAAAGAAAACATTCAATTGACGTAGTTCATATAAGAGGTGTTTATGTATTTTGAACTGAGGCTTTTGTTTTATTTCTGACTAAACAGTCTCATTGTGTACATAATAAACATCACTGGTTGGTCGGGACAGTAAAGCTTCCTGGCACAGAGTTCAGTATGCAAACAAACACGCCATCATTAATCTGCAGGTGTGCCTGCTACAGGATGTGGTTTCTGTATGACTGTTTTGAACATGAGATCTACTGCACAAACGTTCCGGGCTAAAAGGTTAAATGCTTAAAGACATCCATGCAAGAACAACACACACCGTCTCTGACTGTAAACTGTAAACTGAAAGAATAACATGACTCTTATGACAACAAACTAAACCAACAATGAACCGATCCTACTAACATTACATAACATTTGTATATTTTTGCCATTATGTTTCTTCCACCTCGACTCTAGATAACAGCACGTTGAGCTTTGTTTTTGTGTAACATATCAATCTTCTGCAGGTCAACTACACTGTCAGTGTGGAGATTGGTACCAGCGCCCCCTACGTCTAGTAAGTGTCTCTGCTTAAACTTTGTCCGAACAGATTTGCAGTGTCATGAAGAAACACAAAATCTTCCAGTTGTGCATAGTTTACTTTGTCCGAATTTTTCCGAGTGAATTCTGATTGGCTTAAAAGTCTACTCCAGAGGTTTAGTAGACTTCCATAATATGGGGACTTTAGAGAGATGGATTAGTGAAAGAAGAATCATAAATTGCTAGCTGGAATAATGTTTTCTGCTTTATCAAACTAAACCTTTTCTATCTTGTGTCTTTTTCAGTGCTTTCTGCACCATGCCCAGCATAAAGGTCCACAACATTGTTGTATATATGCAGTAAGTATCTCCCTAACCTGAGAAAATGCTTCATTGTATTTTTATGACTTTGTTCTTTTTGCATCTACTTCTGTGATGTTTTGACTTTAATCACCACAGGGGTGGAAGAAGTATTCAGATCCTTTACTAAAATAAAAGTACTGATACAACAGTGTAAAAATATTGCATTAGGAATATCTATCTATCGATCGTTGCCTTTATTAATTTCTTTTCATTGAAAACAGTTAAATATTCCTACTTCGCACAAATAGTCCTACTTCTTTTTGTCAAGAATGCAAATGCAAAATCTGCAAAGTAGCTATAGCTGTCAGATTAATGCACTGGAGTACAAAGTATGATATTTCCCTCTGATCGGTGACATAGGATACGTTATACCTTTATTCGTCCCACAGTGGGGAAATTCACAAGGAGAGGTATAAGATAGTATCCAATACTCAAGTAAAGCACAAGTACTTCCAACTATATTTAAGTAAAGTACCTGAGTACATATACTTGCTTATTTTCCACCCTTGCATCATCATAACCTTCAGCCTCCAGTCAAAAAGCAGCAGTACAGTTGTGTGGTGTGTTATGTGTCATGAGACAAGGTTACCACACAGGCCACTTCCTCAAGGTGATTGCTGTGAGAAACTGTGTGCACCATTCCCAGTACTTGCTTCTTTAATTTCACATACTGGAGGCGGCTGGAACTGTTCTTTCTGCAGGCACAGTTTTCCCTGCTAGTTGTTATGAAATAGCAAAGAGAAAATCTCACTGGTCACGTCAGACATTTATTTTGTCTGTAGCTAATTTATTGTGACTGGCAGCATCGTGTGCAGCGGCTTAATTTCTGTATCGTCCTGTCTGTTTGCAGAACCTCAGTGAAAACCTCATACATGGTGCGAACATCCCAGAACAGCCTTGAGGCCTATCGCTACATAGACTGTGGTTCCAACACCACATACCACCAGACAACCAAGCAGCTCAGGCACCTCTCCTCTTCCCACTCAGCAGCCACATCCCTCAGCTCCCCTCTGCTGTGAGTGCAAGTCCTGGACAGAGATGGATCATTTCTCTGGAGGGGGGAGGGGAGGGAGGGGGGGCAGACAAAACCACCAGCGGAAAAATACCAAAAATGCAATTTCTTTTAAGCTCAAACAGAATAGGCCACATTAAGTAAAATATGAAGTTGTTTTTTTGGAAAAGACCTTGTAAAAGGCAACTTTTTAAACTGCACGTTGGTTTTGATTGGACAGCTCGGAGGAAACAGAAAGGTGGTTTTGTTGTGCTTGTTGTTAGGCATGGACATTTGTCACTACAACCTCCTCTTTTGTTTTTGCTGGCATTAGTGGGGCTGGTGACTGCCTGGCCTCACCGTGCTTACAATACAGGTTTAAAAAGGTTTGGCTATTAGAGAATGAGTCACATATTCTAGTGTTGAACTGACTGAATGAGTCACTGCCAACAGACGCACTATGGCCCTGTGTTGGAAGCAGGACAAATGTCAAAACTCTGTTCTTAAAGGGGAACGTCTGACATTCCCGGCAGACAAAGAAGTGCCACTGATGGCATTTTTGCCATAGCTTTAACTAACACTGCTGTAACATCAGGAGAACATTCTCCAGCATAGCTTGAATGACTTTTGGTATCTTAACACTGTTGACTGAAGCTGCTGGGAAGAGAAGGAGTGTATAATGACTGAAACCAGGATATATTGTTAAACAGATTGCTTTCGCTGTGTTATTTAACTGTTTCTGAAGTCAAAATTGTAATTTACACATTTAACATGTCATTTTTTTTTAAGTGAATTGGTAAGTTATTTCTTGGTTCCTCTCATCACAGCCAGTAAAAGCACACTGATTTTAGATTCAGGGTCTATAGTTTCATAGAGAGGAATACTGTCCTCTGATATTTTCTTTTAGGCATCAGCTCATGACTGATCCCACAACCCAACCTGTAGTATCCTAGTTCATAAGCTCTGAGTCATCACCTCTGTGGTTTGATGATCTTTAAACGTCTCTGCAGAACATCTCAGACCAGTACAGTATGACTGCTGCTCTTTATACATCTGTCTGTTATAAACTTTACAATGGAAACAAAATTACTTAAAGTGAAATTGTGATTTGAGTTATTTTTTAAAGGGACAGTTGTTTGTAAATTTATGAGTGAAAGTTTTTACCAGGGTTTTTTAATAATGCAGTGTTTACTGTCATATGTGGTTCTAAAAAGATATTAAAGGGAGTTGTGAATAAATAAAATGAATTTTGAACACCATCATTTGTTGTTTGAGCCTTTTGACCCTTTAGAGCTGCTTCCAGATTCCAAGATTTAAAAGTGAACTATATCGTATATAGAGAAAAAATAATTTGCAGATTAAATGGTAATGAAAATACTCGTCGTCCTTCGACCACCAACCCAAAATAAACTCTGACCCAACAGCACTTAAGGTACCACATCATTTCAGTTTAATTCTAGTCTTCCTTTTTTTGCATACAAAATAGCATAATATCCTTTTCAAACAAACGTTTCCTTTTTTATGTCTCATACGCTGTCCTATAGCTGCATGTGAAAATATATTACTACATAATATAGAGATCAACAAGAAAGCAGACCACAATATATTATCGTTGTAATACAAGTAGTGTTTTTCTTGGTTTTTACCAAACAAGGCAACACACTAAATAAATGCATAGTAAAAATACAAGAAGCAATAAGTACAAAAATATAGCTGGATAAAAAAAGCATATTAATACAAGAGTGCTTCGTCTTTGGTTAAGTACGTCTGTCTTTAGGCCACTGCTTTGCTTGTGTGTGTTAACCTGTGTGTCTTTGTTAATGTGTATGTGTGAATACGTCTTATACAGAATTTGGTCACAAGACGTGAAGCAGTGAATGAACACCAAACAGTTCACGGCAATGGTGTGATTTAACACTATACGTCCTTCCCCATCTAGCTTTTTACCCATTTCACATACAGTTCTTTAAAAACGGACGTAACAATACCCAACATATTTACCCCAATACCCTCAACACACCAAAACCCTCTGAACACACACACGCCACCCCCTCGCACACACACTCATTAAAAGTTAAAAACCTCACATTCATGTTTACTTTCATCAGTTATGTCTCTCTCTCGCTCCGATTCCTACGTGTATGTGAGTGAAAAAAACATGATTGTCGATCATGATTAAATGTGTTACACTTATAAAAGTGCTGTTGTAGAGTTGAAGGCAAGAGTGGCAGTGAATATGCTGTACATACATCTGAATACCTGAACATCTCGAGATATAGAAACTGAATTACATCATCAGGGCTTTGGTCACTTTTTTTTTATACAAAGAAAAATAAGGGATTTTGTAACAATACAGAATATAAACACCTGCTGTTTTTAAAGGCAGTTATGTCTAAATGTCGAACATTAACAGAGCTTCGTTGCCCCAGAACAGTGCAAGGAAAGATCCTCTTTGTAACCACTCCACACAGTCTGTGTGTGTCCTTAAAGTTGCTTTTAGCACTACTGTCAAAATGATAAAAGCTGTATTGAACCATCATTTGACCAGGAGCTTGGATCATGAAACCAGTTCAACTTGGTCTGGCACAACATCAGTGATCCTGGATAACTGGTATCATGGAGCTGGTTATTACTTGGCTGCAGTTGTACTACTCTAATATTCAAGACTAAAGCAGCAATGAAAGTTAAAAAAAGCCTGTTTGTTTGCTTTGGTCAGATTTGATTCAAATTAACCCACCAGCTGTTGTCAGACACCTTTTTTTCCTGTGTATTTCAAGTCAGTAAGAAAAACAGAAATATTGAAATTTATCACATAAAATACCCAAAACTGATACAAACCTTGGCAGAAAATGTTATGTTCATGTTTGATCTCATTATTCCAAATGTGAAGCAGCAAACGTTTTCACAGGTATAGTCAAAGATGAAAAGTAAAGCTATGGCTATAACTAGTGTGGGAAGTTGCATTTATAATTACTGAGTTTATTGTGCAACAGTGTGCACAATTTATATGTATCTATAACTGTCTTTTGTGAGTCTGTTAATGTCTCTGTTGGTTTAAAGTGAAACAAACATGGTAT
The DNA here is from genome assembly GCA_037975185.1 of Centropyge bicolor. Taxonomy (NCBI): domain Eukaryota; kingdom Metazoa; phylum Chordata; class Actinopteri; family Pomacanthidae; genus Centropyge; species Centropyge bicolor. The sequence goes on along the minus strand of JBBMOC010000011.1, from coordinate 4,468,370 downwards.
TCAAAGTGACCATACTGGTCTATAAAGATAAGTCTATTGTTGTTTATTACATGTGACTTTAATGTAGACTACAGTATTTACTTTTTATGTGATCCTCTGGAACTGCTGTGGAGCAGGTGAGCCAGCTTCATGATACCAGAAAACCAAAGACAGCTGAACAACCCGGTCATCTTTCCTCATGATACCGGCCCCTGGTTGATGGAGGAGATTCTTTTTTTTTCTTGGATTGTGGAAGTTTCCTCTGAAGCCTCCCCGTTCCCGGAGGAGTTGTAACACTATACATCATCATCACATGGCTTTTTTTTGAACATCGTGTTTCACTTATTTTTTTTTTCATCCAAAAATACTTACTATATTAGAGATTTGAAATGTGGAAACTGTACAAATGAAAAAGCATCAGCAGGGATCATGGACTGAGATTTTCAATTGCCTTTAAGACGTCTTTAAAAAAATGGAAAATCTTTGCCACATGAACTGATAACAAAGATGGCTTCAGACAACACAAGCTCTGGCACTGAGCCATCACTGTACAACAAAGGCTTTGTCAGCACTGTATGCTGCATGTCACTGCTTGTCTGCTCTGAGCTCGGCTTCTGCTCTTTGTCTCCCTCTATCGGCGCGGCGACAACATGACCTTGTTGATAAAGTTGACGATGGCAGAGGCCGGTTGTTCGGGGTCCAACTCAGCAAACAGGTGGCAAACGTTCTCGGCCAAGCTGCCCGGCTTCTTGGCTACGAAACCAAACACCCTGAGAGGTGAAGGGTCAAGAAAGAGGATGTGAGGAAAAAGGAAGAGGCGACAAGTTTACTGAGCATGAGAGGAAGTGGAAGTATGCAAATATTTAGTTTGTGTCTTTATAACAAGGTTAAATACAATGAGGGAATTAGTGTTAAGTAACATGGGGTCATGATTGATTCTCATTGTTAAGTCGTGTTTGCTGGAATGATTTTGCCAAGGCTCTCACACAGTCTGATGCCATGCAGAGGCTCATTTAATATCACTGATTCCTCAGCCACATCAGTTTTTCAAAATGTCCACACAAAACACACATGCACACTGTCTTACTGTCTTAGCAAACAGAACTTACTTAGCAGTGGTGTTGTCTGAGTTAGTCCACCTACAGCCAAGACAGAGAGAGAGAGAGAGAGAGAGAGAGAGCAGACTCAGACAGACACACAGGCAGAGCTGCAGCCTCGGCCACATGCTGGCAAACACAATGACTCGTCTCACATGCACACTCACAGATTCACAAACAGACAATCAGATCCATGCGAGGGCTCACAGCAACCAGTGCAGGGAATGATCACGGGTGTGATGAATGACTGGTGTGATTTCTGGCTAAAGGAATCAGTTAAGATCCTCGTCGTCTCTGAGCGGCCTACCTTCTGTCCTTGGGGTCGATGCTGCTGAAAGTGACACTGTTCACTGGGTAATGTCTCCTGAAGAAAACCCTGGAGGAAGAGAGATACAGAGACCTTTTCAGTTCTCAATCAGTCGTCACTACGATGTAATGAGAGCACAGCACATTGGCCCTTTAGTTCCAGACACAGTGATCCATCATCAGTGTGTATTAGGTAATAATGACAAGTGCATAATCATATTTCAAAGTGTTAGATGAAATGACTGTGACCCCGACTGTGTCATTACATCACAGAATGGAGTGGGAATAAAGTCAAAGGAAAGGTCTCTCACCTGCGCTGGCTGTCGGTCAGCGTGATGCCCTGTGATGTCACCTTGAACTGGACCACAGTGGCAGAGGGGCGAGGGCTACGACCCAGGGAGGCATCTGTTGCCTTGGCGATGGCCTGGGGGCCGGTCAGAGACTCTGTTTCCACAGAGTTCAGGTAGAGGACGTTACAGGCTGAGGGGGGAGGGACACACAGAGAGAAGTGAGCGTAATGACTAGGAGAAGGATAAACCTCAAGAGTCTCATCTCTGAGCTGCACCTGAACATGTCACAACATCTCAGTGTTTGATGCAAAGTTTAGTATTTATTTCCAGTGTTTTTGGTTTAACATTGTTTCTCCTTTCTTTTTGTTGAGGCATTGCTTCAGTGGCTGTGGGCACTGGGGGGCGTGGTCTCAGGTGCCGTGGGCGTGGTCTCAGGTGCCAGAGGCATGATCTCAGGTGCTGTGGGCATGGTCTCAGGTGCTTGGAGGCGTGATCTCAGGTACCAGGGACGTGGTCTCAGGTGCCAGGGGCATGATCTCGGGTGCTGTGGGCGTGATCTCAGGTGCTGGGGGGAGATCGTGCTGTGGGCATGATCTCGGGTGCTGTGGGCGTGGTCTCAGGTGTCGAGGGCATGATCTCAAGTTCTGAGGGCATGGTCTCAGGTGCTGTGGGCATGGTCTCAGGTGCTTGGAGGCGTGGCCTCAAGTTCTGTGGGCATGGTCTCAGGTGCTGGAGGCGTGGTCTCAGGTGCTGGGGACATGGTCTCAGGTGCTTGGAGGCGTGGTCTCAGGTGTCGGGGGCATGATCTCAGGTGCTTGGAGGCGTGGTCTCAGGTACTCGGGGCATTGTCTCAGGTTCTCGGGGCATGGTCTCAGGTGCCGGGGGCATGGTCTCATGTGCCAAGGGCGTGGTCTCAGGTGCCAGGGGCATGATCTCAGGTGCTTGGAGGCGTGGTCTCATGTGCCGGGGGCGTGATCTCGGGTGCTGTGGGCGTTGTCTCGTGTGCTGGGGGCATGATCTCAGGATCTGGGGGCATGATCTCAGGTGCTTGGAGGCGTGGTCTCAGGTGCTGTGGGCATGGCCTCAGGTGCCGGGGGCATGATCTCGGGTGCTGTGGGCGTTGTCTCAGGTGCCGAGGGCATGATCTCAAGTTCTGAGGGCATGGTCTCAGGTGCTGTGGGCATGGTCTCTGGTGCTTGGAGGCGTGGTCTCAAGTGCTGGGGGGAGATCGTGCTGTGGGCATGATCTCAGGTGCTTGGGGCATGGTCTCATGAGCTAGGGGCGTGGTCTCAGGTGCTAGGGGCATTGTCTCGGGTGCTGGGGGGGTGGTCTCAGGTGCATTGTCTCGGGTGCTGGGGGCGTGGTCTCCGGTGCTGGGGCGTGGTCTCATGAGCTGGGGGCGTGGTCTTGTGTGCTAGGGGCATGGTCTCAGGTGCCGGGGGCGTGGTCTCAGGTGCTGGGGGCATGGTCTCAGGTGCTGGGGCCTTCCCTGTCTCACAGCTGCATCCAATTCCACCTCATCACTTGCAGCTCAAAAACTCCACTCATTCTCCTTCCAAGCTGCCCGATCGTTCCCTGTCTTTGTCCCGTTTACTAGTTTCCCTGTTCTCTAGTGCTTTGCTTTTTTCTACATTCCCAGTGTTTTCCTGCCTACCGGTGCCTCCAGTGTGTTCATCCCCACCTGCTCCACCTGCACATCTCCTGCCGTTCAGGCCTCAGCACCTACCACCCACCGCCCAGCCTCCAACCACTGAAGCTTCTCTGTTCCACCTGTGCCCCATTGCAGAGTATCTTAATATATGATCTGTTTTGAACCTGGTTGCTAGGTAAGTCTTCAATTATTACTGCAACAGACTCACTGTCAGAACTTACAGCTCTACCTCAGGCTGTGCAATTTAAAAACAAGTGTGTTTTTTGAAGAGACGGCAGAACTGACCTGCTCCTTGCTTCAGCAGGTCAGCAGCCGTGCTGATGTTACTGACAGGTTGAACCTCTGGCATCTCTCCGATCAGATCTAACAACATGGGGATAAATGAGAATCAGCAACATCAGACAAAAGTGTATTAATGTTAAATACTTAGAGACACTTGTAATACTGTAGAGGTTATGCCTGTACGGTTTAAAGGAGCATTTCAGTCTTGTTTAAATTGAAATCAAATCAACAGAGAATTTGTCATCCACTATTTTGAGATTTCATAGAAAAAACAATTGAGAAAATTATAAGGAGATTAGGTTTAAGTACCAACCTTTTTCTGGGATCTTAAGAGCACAGGGCAAAGAGATGGGTGTGATGGAGTGCTGGTAGACTAATGCAGAGAGACTCCCTGTGGATAATACATAACAATAAAAATCCTTACATTCCCTAAAGCTAACAAGATTGATATAAGAAATAATTATCTTTCCTTAAGGTGGTATAGAAAACATTTCGCCTGAAACACAGACATGAAAAGCATCAATAAGCTGGAGAAGCAAAACTTACCAAAGTAGGGCTCATTCTGACATCCTTTAATCTTGACTCCTCGAGGGCCTGTTTCTATGAGGAAGTGTCTGACCAGCTGTTCCAGAGGGTCGCTCACTGTAACAGCAGAGAGATACAGTAAGTTACAACAACTGTCATTATCTATCTATGGCAAAGCAAAACTGAATATGTTACATATAAGTAGCTGGATGGGCATGTTGTGAACAGTCATTTTCACCCTTGCTGTTGTGGTTGTTGACATTGGGAGGGGGTGTAGCCACCTTCAGGGCAAGGCCATAAGCCCCCTGGAAAGAGTTACTGTCCCTGATCAGGAAGGTTCCCGGCTCTCTCTCCTTCAGAGCTGCGATTGCTACAGCCAAACGCAACCAGAGTGTTAGGAAATTCAACATGTACTGTAATTCTTAAAAAACAACATGATTGGTCAGAGTAAGATTATTTTAATCAATATTAGGAAAAATTATATGAAAGGAACTGAAGCCCTTTATCCTGTCACACCTACCTTGCTCTCTGGAGATGCCTGGCTTGTACCAGAACCTTGAACTGTCCTGAACAAACTTCACACTGACCCTATTTGCGTTTTCAGTCTCAACAGATGCCTCTCCATCATTTTGGCCTGCAGAGGGCGCAATTTCCCCCACAGTGGGAGAGAACGTGACATGGTGCTGATGCTGGGCAGGAGTGGCGGTGGAGGGAGGGGCATGGCCCACAGCTGGCCTCAAAGTTCCCACCCCATCGTTGGGTGAACCTGACTGGGTGGGTGGGTGGCGCTTCTCTGGCAAAGGCGGCTGAGGGTGAGGAAGGGGGATGGAGATGGTGGAATAGTTGGAGTAGGAAGTTGGGTGGAGCTGAGGAGAGTGAGTGGAGTAGCAGGGCCTCTTGTTAGTGTCCAGAGCAGGAGCGTGGCCGGCAGCATTGTGCTCCATGCCTGGGTAGTGGTGGTGTGGGGGCCCGTGCTGCTGGATGTGGTTCGGATGGTGTGGGTCAGGCCCACTCAACATCAACCTCCTACCCAAAGTGGCAAAGCCAGGAACTGGGGCATCAGAGACTGGGGAGCCCTCCATACTACTGGAGATGGGCTGGGGGGAAACTGGGGTTGGAGATGCAGGGGCAGACGTAGTGTTGGGGGTGGGGGCGATGGGTTTTGGGGTCGGTCTTGTCACTCCGGAGGCTTGGGTTGGGGTCTGGCTCTGAGGCTGGGACACTTCTTGTGCCACAGTGGAGGGCAGAGCAGCAGCCTCTGAAGGGTGGGAGGTCTGGAGAATGAGAGGTCCAGGTTGGGAGTGTGTGTCTGGTGCAGGTGAAGCATGAACAGGCGATGAAGGAGCCTGGCAGAGTCCCTGGTTTGATGTGGTTGGTGTTGCAGAGTCAACAGAGGAAGTGTTCTGTGTTGTCGAAGCTGAGGGTGAATCTGAGCTACAGTGCTGCTGTGGGTGAGTAGGGGGGGACGGCTCTGTGGGTGCAGTGCAGTGGTTGTGGGGGTCTGTTTGTGTGTGTGTGTGTGTCTGCATGTCTTTGGCGGCCTGCGGCGACGATGGCGGCTCTGTGCTGCTTCTTTGGCTGTCAGGGGATTCCTGGACGACATCATCAGAACGACAGTGTCCGTCCTGGGCCTGGGAAGCCTCGTAGTCACTGCTGATGATGTCTGTGGTCCGGATCTCATACTCTCTCCCTCCTGGACTGGGGCTGAAATGGACAGATCAGATGGACAGAGTATTACTGTCACACACCTGCAATGCTTCCCTTGACCCATCAGCTCCTTCTAATCTATTGGCATATAAAGTTCTTAGGTCAAATCAAGATAAGGTGTCTTTTTAATATCAGGTATAAAATGTTAGGGCTCATTGATTAAATGCTGTTGTTCAGATAATTATAATGTATCCAGATGCAGATCATGTCTTGTCAGGTGTAAACGTCACAAGTCACCAAAAAGAGCTAATTATTATTATATGTTTCTGGGCTCAGATGTTAGCGTAGAAGAGTAATTATAATACCTTTCCTGTGTGCGTAAGGGGCTGCTGGTGTGGACAGGCGTGGACGGTCCAGACATGTCCGACGGCGTGGAGCATGCAGCGTGGCCATCTCTGTGGACCCTCTTGAAGGAACCGTGGGCAATGTGATCCCTCCAGCCAACACTTTCACCAGAGCTGCGCAGGCCGTCTGGAAAGGACGGAGCAATGGATTACATTTACAAAAAAAATAAGCTCAAGTGAGACATTATTAGCTGGGGTTGTAGTATGTTCTGCCAGTGTTTATTTAAAGGCTTGGTTATTGGGTGGTAAGTGATGTGAAAATCAAGAAAAGGTGGCGAGAGTGTGAGTAATGTGTAAGGCATCTATCTAGCTAAGCACAAATGATTTGGTGCATGCTGTTGTTGATTATGGATCGTTTCTATAATTCCTGCTGTTGAAGAAAAACACATTTGTGAGTGTTGGACATGACTCACCAGTATGTGAGTCAGAGCCGTATGACTGCTGTGAGTCTGGATGGTGATGGTGGTGGTTATGGTTGTGCTCTGCTGGCCCGTTGCTGTGGCCACAGGGCCCAGTCATGGAGGAGGCTGGAGGCAGCGGGGACGTGGACTCTGACTGGTAGCCCGAGGCGTAGCCCCTGCTTTCAGACGGGGAGGGCTGGTAGGGCGAGCAGGGGCACACCTGGCGGGGGGTTTGGTATCCGCTGCTGCTGCTGCTGTATTTGAGGTCCAGGTGGGAATGAGCGTGGGACCTCGAAGCCTCTGGATAAGCTGGGTGACCTGATGGCAACGGGTCAAATGTGAAGGCTGGCAGATCGTGACCCTGCGGGCCGTAGGAGGCCACAGTGGCCCTCCTGTGCCAATATTCAGCCTCTCTGTCCCTCTCCCACTGGAGCTCAGCCTCTCTGTCTCTCTCCCAGTGGAGAGACAACTCTCTGCCTCGCCTCAGCCCAGGATCCCTCTCCCAGTGGAGCTCTGACCCTCTGGGTAACTCTGCCTCCCGGGCTCTCCTAAGCCCCACCTCCCTCTGCTGAAGCTCCGCCTCTCTGTCCCAGTGGAAGCTGTCACTTCGGTCCAACCTCAGGCTGTGATAAGCCGCAGAGTCTTCTCTCCTGATGCTGCAGTCCCTGCACAGGCAGCCAGGGGGCGGCAGACCATCCAGTAGCATTATATCATGGTAGGTGGGGCTGGTGGAGGGTTTGGGGTGATGTGAGTGGGGATGGTGGTGGCTGTGAGGCGGAGGAGGGTGGTGGTAGGGACCGTATTCATCTTCTCGGCAGTAGAGGCGACCCGGAGCCGACAGAGGGTGGTGATGTGGGTGAGAGTGAGGGGTGAGGTCAGGTGATGGGTACGGACAGATGTGTCGAGATGAGGGAGACTCAGAGCAGGAGCGGTGTAGGTAGTGCGGCGGGCCACTCTGGCGGTCCCACACCAGGTCTGGAGGTGGAAGGGACTGGTGGGGGTGCGGGCTGTAGTGCTGGCACAGATCCATGTGTGATGGAGGAGCAGCTGGGTTGGGGCTGGCAGAAGGGGTCGCCCCGTGGTGCCCGTTGGTGCCGGGAGCCCGATCGAGGCAGTAACCATTGGGCATGAGGAGGGTGCGGTCGCAGCCAGGCTCGGCACAGCGCTGGGACCTGTAACCATCCCGGCAGGAACAGGAGCGATTGAGTCTCAGGGTCCCAGAGGGCAGCGAATCTCCATCATCCAAAATGGCAGTTTCTCGCTCTCCATCTCTGTTTCCCTCTATGCCTCCGAGAAGACGTTCAAGCTCCTCCCTCTCCTGTCTGGTTGGGGGTGGCGGACGGATGGGCTCCTCCTGACGCTCAGGATGGATGGACGACTGGTTCAAATGGAGGGAGTGGGCTGAGAGGCCGGAGTCAGAACCTTGAGGGATGAGATGATCTGGCCTGTCTTCAGTGAAGCCTGCTGCTGGGTTGCTGCCGTTGGTTGAGGAGAGAGAACCAGAGCTGGGACCTCTGCGCTTTTTGATCTGAGCGTAGAGACTGCCATCTAGAGGACCTCTGGTGTGAGCAATGTCTGAGACAAAGAGACAGAGTGATGATCAGCTTGATTCAACAGATGTGTGTTGTTCTTTCTTTCCTACTCTAAACCTAGGCGCGAAGTGAAAACCTCTTGTAATTATTCTGCATTAGTCACCACTTCACATGAAGCTAAGTTGGGATATGAAGGGACAGTTACCCTCCAGGCTGTCCTGGTATCGCTGGTTAAAGTTCTCATAGGAATCCCAGCGAACCACTGGGTCAGCAGTGTTGTAGTCGACTGTGACAGCAGGGTCATTCTTCTGGTACTCACGGCCTGAGGAGACACATTGGATTTACAGTCAAATGCATTGGTTTCCTTCCTTAATTAACATTAGACAAAAATGAACATAACTCTTGAAGCAGAACAGATAAGAAGAAGAATCTGAAGGCGAGTGAACCAACCTTTGATTTTCTCAGGGCCAGAGGAGAAGACAAACTCTACTGTGGCATCAGATGGAAAACGCTCATCTGGTGTAGAAGAAAAAAAATGCTCAACAAAACTTAAAAGGTATAATATGTTGAATTCTCAAACATCATGGTAAATTGTTCTTAAACTTAAAAAAGTGTTGAAGTCTTGAATTCTCTTCACATTACAGTCTTCAAATGTAAATGTAATCTCCTCATGAGACCTGGACTTTTGAAAGGACACCAGTGTTTCAGTGACGTGGGGAACCCCCAGAGAGAAATCGAACAGTGTTTCTGCTCCAGTATATCAAATGTACTAATACCTTCCACAGATGTGTTCTGAGTTACACGAACCCACAGTGTGTTTATGCTCATTTAGTGCAATTAGTGGATTGACAACCACACACACAGCTTCGTTTGCTGTATAGACATGCTGACCCGCTTCTGTTATTTCAGAGAAAGTCAAACCAAATAGGAAATGAGGTAATGAGCATATTCATTACGGACTTAAGCAATAGACCAGTGCTCACTAGGCCTCCTTTACACTCTCTGAGGGATAGTTAAAGACTCTCATTGCCTGCATACAGTACAACTCATTTTTGATATAGCCGCCTCCAGAGAGCTGTTATTATGTCCAGGACGGGGATTAGGCTACTACTATTAAGGGATTTATTCAACCACAGTATTATGAGGCCATTCTAGACAGCAAACCACTGTGAACACTTTCCCACAATGTAAAATTCCACAGAGCTGCTATTATGTCAAATAGTTGTATGTTGTGATCATCCTACACCAATTAACAAATTGTGCCTGAGTAATAATTTAGGAGTATCCAAGGAAGCAAAATCTGGCATAATCCACTCTGTCCTTAAGGGAGCAATATCATGTGTGACTGTGCATTAAAATTGGGATTATGTAGGCTTAAAGAAGAAATAACACATCTTTCATTTCCTGAGAATAAATATATGACTTTAGCTTAGCTTTAAAAGACACCATAAAGTTCAGTAGAGGTGAGGGGGGAAGCAGAGTTGGGTGGTAATATTTATCACTTTGTCCATCCCCTTTCAAATTAAAGCAGTCATGTGATCCATTGTGAATATACAAATACTGATTATAGGTGTAGATGCAAGTGTATCTGGAGTACACACAATACCTGATGAACTCCTGGACTTATCATAAGAGGAAATGTTTATGAAATACTGCAGTACTTTTGCAGAATATGTACAGCTTACTCTCATGCATTTGGAAAAGAGCCACTGTCAAATTGTCTGTCCACAGTTTGATGAGCGATTCCCCTCTCTGCCGCTTACATGAACTTACCAATACAAGCTTCATCCAACTCCCCTTTGCCAAACCAGAGCTGGGATCCGTGGATGGTGCAGGTGTGGAACTGGAGCCTGAACACAGTGTCTCTGTCAGCGCTCTGGGCTCGCCTGTGGTAGCACTTGACCTGCAGGGGGCAGCAGAGACAGACGAAGACAGACAGATCTGAATGCATGTGGGATAATGACAAGTTTGAGCAGTAAATTTAAGGCTTGGGGTTCCAAAATGAGTGACACCTACACTTTCAAAATGACTGACTGCACAAAAGGGACAAATTATGATTCCTTGTTAGCAAAGTGACAGATGCTTGGTTCCAGACCAAAACTTCCAGACATGACAGCTTTACCAAAGTTATTCAGTACATGCACTATTCATTTGTAAAGCCTTTGTTCTGTTTAAATGTTTGTTGAGGATTAAAAGCTATTAAGTCATGATTACGACCCCACCCATATCTGTTCCCCTCTGTTTGTCATTTCCTTCCCATGTGAACTCACCATGATGTCACCCTTTAGCAGCAGTGCTGGTTCAATGGTCACACACAGACGCCTGCCTCCAGTGCCTTGAAGGTCACTGTAGACAACACAATGTACAAGCAGACACAGTATGAGACCAAACATGGACAAGGGGAGACACTGTCAGAGACTAATTGCTTTGTTGGTATGTTATCACAGACTACTATGATACAAATACAATCAGTGACAATTTCTAAATGAGAGATGATTGATTTGCTTTAACTTGGCAAAATTTACATTAACTTTAGATAAAGACACAAGATATGAGATGAACTGTAGAACAAAGATGCCCTTTTTTTAAATTATTCTGTGACGTAGACTAAAGCTCAGATCATGAAAGAAAACACCCCCGAGCCAACAAATATGCTCTGACTTATCACTGCTATTAGTTGGCCATATGACAGCAAGAGAGACTCACTATATGCCTGAAGTGTAGACCAACTGCATGGACTGGTAGATCTTCAAGAAGGGGTAGTAACCTAGGAGGAAGAGGGAGAAGTTTACACACAGCGAGCATTATCAACATGAAGACAGAGGAATGCGCTGACTGCCACCCCCGCCTTCTGGACTTGATCATCAGATTAAAGATAAACAGACTAGTTTGTGTGGGTGGAGGGTGAATGTGGCCATCTATGAGAGCTGCAGTCAGCAACATTGCTGTGATTCAGGAGGGGGAAGCCGGTCAGAGCGCCACGCCAAGACAAGCATGGTGTCGCATATACATCTTATCCTCATGCTAAGGTATGGTCAGATCAGACAGGAGAACGGTCTCACTTCACTTCAACTGTGCTCATGTCTGTCATGTCTTAGTCGATTCCACTGACGGCGTGAGGGAGAGGTGTAGGAAAAGACGGATGAGGAGGGAAAAGTCATTAAGGAAACACATTTTTAGTGAGAATGAGACGTCTTTTCCACTCAGCTGTGAGTCAGCTTCTCCAGCTGTGCAGCAACTTTTGACGCCATGGAGCCTGTATTTTCACATAATGTGATGTAATTTCCAAATAATAATAAGTGCCAGCAGTTACTACTATAATGACATTACTCTATTACTGCGTCTGAAATACTAATCTCTTTAAATCCATCCATATGCATTAAAAACCCCATTTTAAACAGTATATGCTGCATTTATATTGTGCACAGATTTATAAGGGACTTCTGTCATTTCCACTGGCTGCAAAACTGTTTTTATGTATTCATTATCTGGACTCTGTGTGTAAACGTGTTATTTAATAGTCTAGGTAATTATTTAAACATTTTACAATTTGTAGAAATAATATAATGGGGTAAATGTTTTTAGGTAAAGTGGAAATTATGTAACTATATGTCTAAGATGATTTGGCCAAAAAGACTAAGCAATCGCACCTCCTTCGCCCTGGAAGTTGGGGAGTGACGGGATGAGAACTTGGTGGAGGAAGAGAGGGCTGCTGTTCATCTTGATCGCCCCGGACAGAAGGCCCCCAAAGTAATAGATATACCTGAGAGAGAGAGAGAGAGACAGAAAGAGTGAGAGAGAGAGCGAGGGAGAGAGAAGCAGAGAGAGAGGGAGAGAGCGAGAGAGAGAGAGGCAGAGAGAGAGGGAGAGAGAGAGAGAGAAAGAGAGAGGGAGAGAGCGAGAGAGAGAGAGAGAGGGAGAGAGAGAGAGAAAGGGAGAGAGCGAGAGAGGGAGAGAGAGAGAGGGCGAGAGAGAGAGAGCGGATACTGTTTGTGTTTGGACTAAACAAACAAGAAGTGCAAAATTTACATTCTAGCTTCAAAGTTAGCATATTTCTTATCTTACTTTCTACAAGATACCAAACAACTTAAACTGTTATCTTTGAGAATGTAAATATATTGTTGTCTCTATTCTACCTCAACTAGACACTTTTTTTTCTTGATAATTCAATACATTTATTCTGACTGTTTGCCCTTTTCACAGCAGAGATTCTGACCAAGTTAAAAGCACAGGTGTTACTAATGACATTAATCAACACCTCTGTCCTATTCAAGTGTCTCAATAAGCTGCCATACACAGAAGCAGGATCCTGCAACTGAAGCAGCTAATTAGTCAGTATCAGTTTGATTATTTACACCTGTGCTTTTCCTCCTGTGACTGTCAAAGTGTCTGCAGTGAAAACAGCCTCAACCTGAGGTTAAACATAAATCGCATCCAGCAGTTGGTCGTATGAAGAGCTTGAAGGTAAAAGCTGTTTTCTCTTTCTTAAGAAGGATGCTAAGGGGGGGGGTGCATTCATTAACCTCTGCTATGATGTGGGACACCCTCCACCAGCTGCCCCCACCCTCCACCCCCTCCCAACTTCCCCTCATTTCATCCTGTGGCCTCTACCTGTTTTGGGACGGCTGGAGGGAAGAGGACACCTTATCTTCACAGAACTTCCTCATGGCCAGAGTACTGAGAGCCTGGTCCGCCCTGCACGTAAATGCATGCAAACACACACAGACACAAACACACACACACAGGCACACACATGCTTTAAGCCAACAATTTCCATCATGGGACTTGCACCAGACTCTCTAGATGCCAGAAAGTACATGGAGAGGATACAGCTGGCATTGGCCACAGGATAAACTAGTTTCCACTGTTCCTGTGCAAAATCCACTGGGCTTAATTTATCAAACAACTTATCAACAAAGTCTGAATGGAAATCATTGTGCTGCATATACAGCACTTGAACGACAACGCATCAGCCACTGTATATTTGGTTGCAAACTAGTCTTTAAACATATTTGGCATGTGCCTTTAAACAGTTGCATCTAAATTCAATATGCTTTTGCACGTCAGTCGAAGTAATGTGTTCCATGTGTGGACGTACTGATGGACAAGAAAATGTCAAATTGTGGCTTTGGATGTCTCCGGCACACACACTCACCCTGCGGAGATCTTGCTGTAGTGCATGTAGGCTGCAATGATCACGCCTGTTTTACCTTTGTTACCCTGTGGGAGGGAGAAGCAACAACAGGGGCAAAGTCACCATGTGTTGATTTTATCTTCAGGCTGATTTTCACAACTTGTAAGGCCTGAACGTTTTGACTGCAAGCTTGATTTTTTTGATAGAGTAAGAAGGCAAGAGAAAGGACGGAGACACAGCAGGGACACAGAAAGATGTGGCCAAACTGTATGAATTCAAATTAAAAAGCTCCCTGTGGTGTTTTTTTCACACCGGGTGCTCCGAACTTCCTGACGCATTCCAAAGACATTCCAGCCTCAAATTCCTGATACGACCCCTCCAGACACCAGTGAGACAGCTACACCTCCACACTGAGCACAAATTAAAGCTTGTTCGGCTCAGTGTGTCTCTCGGTGAAAGATTCTTCATTGACAAAAACTTGTTTATTCCCGTTCCCTGGCGTGATCTGCAGCTGGGAAAGAATTTCCTGCAGCTGGAATGTACTGGAGAGCAAGCAGCCGAGATTTTCACTCCTGTCCCTTCCCACTCTCACAAACATACTCCCATCCTCATCCCATGACAGAGTAAAAAAAAAAACCTTGTCTTGTCCCAGTCCTGTAAGAATGACTCCACTTTTTAGGATGGGTAGTTTCAGGCAATACAATGATTTCGATTTGATGGTCCTGCCATCCTTTTCCTAGATTTCTTAGACTTAAGTATTTTTATATCTTAGACTTGTGTATGTTGGCAGCTGCACCAGGTGTTGTCCATCCAATCTAATCCAATTATTCATATGAGAGCTGCATATTTATATAAAAACAGTTCCTATTATGATTCCTCTCCCACCCACTTCCGTTGAGTTTTTCCTGTCCCGTCCCAGTCACGTGATGAATAGTGAAATTGACTCCCATCCCACGGGAATCCCACAGGAATCCTGCGACCCACAAGATTCCCGAAAAAATGTCAGCCTCTACAACAGACCACAGAAGTAGTCTGGTTTTAGTATTTAAATTCTCCCGACCAAAACCAATAAATAAAACACCCAGACAAGCCGTGGGAGCTGGGTCGCCCTCAGTGTTAGCTGGTCACAGTTTGGTAGTGGTGGAAAAGTTCAAATTGCCACTACTCTCCTGACAAGACGACATAAATAAATCACTTAACGATGTGTAATGATGTGGAAGTCAGGAGAGGTGGGCTGTTGGTTAATTTTCGGCAATGGTCGAAACATTAAATTATATTGTGCACTCTGCAATTTTGGTTTTATTCAATTTATGTTTTAAATGCAATATCTAACTTAATTTATTGTATTTTATATTACAAATAGTGAATGGAGAGATTACATTTGTATAAACAAGTGGGAGAAATTGAAAATATTTACTCCATTACATTCATCTGGCAGTTATTTACAAGTTACTTTTCAGATTAATATTTTACATCTAAAACACAATGTATTTATAAGTATGTAGATAAAACTGCCCAACAGTACTGGTACTACTAGCTCAATATTCCTGTCATATAGTAAGATACAAAAATTCTTTGCATTTACTTTTGATAGTTTAATTACACTTTAGCTGATAATACTTATAAATACTGATAATACTAAATAAAAACCTTTACTTAAAAAAAAAACTTACTGCAGTGTAAATTTTGAAAAGCTTGCACTACACCTAGCTGTGTTTTACTTTACTGAACAGATTTATTACAGTGTTATTTTTACTGAAGTAGACAATCTAAATATTTCCTCTAATAACTCTCATCTGAAGTGAACAGGCAACATGGCCAGTGGTAATGTTATTGACTTTCTTTATCATAAACTAAATTATGACCTGACTCACATTATTAAAATGCTTAAAGTAATCTCTTAAAAATGTCGTTTTTTGGCACCTCATGTAAACAGTGTATTTTATGAAACCTCTAAGTACTTGATGATACTTAATACCAATAGAGTGGTTATTTTTATCACCAGGTATTTGAAGTCATCGTCATCATTCGTACATGTTGCTAACAAAAGAAAACCTATCAGTACGTTTTGACACATCTGCTCATTTAAGAGCCTGGGAAACAGTGGGACATCCGCCCAAGAAACCCAGTTTGCACCCTGAACTCTGACCTTGCAGTGCAGGACCACCACGTGCTGGGGGTCAGAGGTCAGCCACGTCTCCATGGCCTTACATATGGCACAGATCTTATCCAGCGGTGGGGCGTGGAGGTCTGGCCAGCCAAAGTCATGAACCTGGCGGATGAGGTGGAGAGAAAGATCATGTGGTTTTAAGGAGCTTTGATCGAAAAAAAAGAATTCTCAACACAGAGTTCTGAGAATTACGAGAAGAAAAATCCTACCTTTGGATTTAGTCGGGTGATATCGTGGCGCCGCTCAGAGAGGTTCAGGAGCTGAAAGAGAAAAAATGTTCATCACTGTAGCCAGTTAGCATTTAGCTGTTTTATCATGGGTGTGACAGCAAATGAGCAAACTGCTAATTTGAGAGTTGTTAAGTGTCTTTTGCGGCTTCCTGTGGCTAAATGTCAAAACATATTGTCTCTGTTGACTATTGTGCAACAAGCATCCTCAGCTGAACTAACTGACTCGTCTGAGGACACAGGTCAAATCACAGACAGAGACAGAGTGTGTTCCATCGCTCCCTCACCAGAAACTTGTCCTGGTGTTTGGACTTGAGCATGGCAGCCACCTCCTTCAGGTTGAGACGGTATCTCTGCTCCTCCAGCTTCGGCGGGAAGAAAACGGAGATGATCCTCTCGGTGATGTAGGTCAGGTCAAAGTCGTAGTGGCGCTCCATCACTCTCTCCATCACGCGGTCCACGCTGAAGCTCCTGGAGGAACAGAGCAGGAAGGGAGAGAGGGCAGAGGAGGACACAGACATGGGTCAAGATGTGAGTGTTACTACAGGTTGTAGGTGGCAGCTTGGCATGAACGTGCTCCTTTACACAGTCTGGTGAAACTCCTGATGCAGAGAAAGAGAAAACAGAGGAGGAGGGTGGATACTGTGACATGTAGGTCAGATCAAAAGCCAACTTGCTCCATCACATGACTGACACTAAACCCTCTGGAAAGAATGAAGGAGAGGTGGCCTCTACTCTGAGGAACAAGTCAAGTGATGGCAGAAACAAAGAGGACTCTGATTAGAGGAAAGCGCAGATGTGGAAAGCCAGAGATGTTATTTGCGATTGCCTCTTTGGAACAGAGCACCAGGCACTTCAATAACATGTACTATACAAAATGAAGTTGACCTTTACCTTGGCAGGGTGTTTCTCTGTTTGGTATAGGTCAGAGACTTGGTGGACCCCTGTGGGAAAAAACAAAACAGATACATTTGAAACTCATACTTTATACATGATTAATGATCACAGCAAATTTGCCCCATTAGTGCTTTGACATAATAGTGGCAATACATTCGCACTATTTGCTAGTTAATAGGTGACAACTTGTGTGGCACTTCCTGTAACTGCAAACAGCAACAGAGTGCCCGTTCAGACTGCAAGCGTGTGATGATCATTTATCACTGGGACACAGTGAGTTAATGAAGCCATCCCATGACATAAAGACATAATCCAGTAAAGCTCAGATGCTTTAATGGTTTTATTTTATTTGTCTACACTTGCAATAGGATAAAACTAATAAATAAAAGGAGATAGAGGAGATTAGTACTACAACTGATAAATCAACATTAAGATAACATTTAGTCATCTAGAACAAATCAGGTCCACTGTGCATAAAATAGACAGTGTCATTTTAAAGGTTTTTTTGTCTGACACAATGAAAACGATATTTCTCTAAATCACTGATAAAAACAATACAATATCCAGTATTTATTTTTACAATATCAGAAATGTGGTTCTGCTCTTATTAGACTCATCAAAAAGAATAGATTTTTTTATATTAAGTGATGTGTAGTGTTTGGGCCTTATATCAAGTCCAGAAGTGACGTCACCTTCTTTATGTCTGTTCATAACTGTTGGTCTTCAGACACACTTGCCTCCTACCTGGCAAAGTGGAAATGCACACTTCAGTGCTCAAGACCACAAGTGTGTGTAGTGGGACAGACCCCACTCATCTGTCCAGCACAGTCCACATCTGTCCTATCCTTTAACACCACCAGGGCTTCCCAAACTCTTTCTTCCACACCCCCTTTAGAGGCAGGAGAAACCTTGACGTTTCCTCCAGTGCCACCATCAGGCCAGATCCTCCACGTTGACACTTTGATTGCCATGAAATTTACTGAACCCATTAAGTTCCCAAGAGCCTGACGCTTTCCTATTATGGCATGTAATGAAAGTTGCAGCCTTTTGGAGTCAAAAGCCATCGGCCTTGTTTCTTATTTTCACAGACTCAGAAGTGTATCTGGCATTGCTCCGCTCTTACTTTGGTTTGTTTTGGATGCTATAAATAAATTTCAATGGAACCACAAACGCTTTATCCCTGACGGGTTTTTAAATTCCCAGATAGACAGAATGAAAGTGGGGACATGGTTGGGGTGGGCGAGGGAAGATGCAAAAAAGAAGCATGTGGGTGAGGAGGGCGAGGAGAGAGGATGTGAGGTTACAGTGTGCTCACCAGGTGCTGGGTGTGTCGAGAAGGAGCGGTCCCTCTACGCTGCTGGATGCGAGGAAGGAGCGGTGACAGGATGAGGGAGAACAGAGAAGGGTGTGAAGAGAAGGATGGTAAGAGGATGTGGGGTAAGGTTGAAAGGAGGTGACAGAGAGGAAGGAGGAGGAGAGAGAAGAGAGCAGGGGGGACAGAAGAGAGGGGGATACAGAGGAAGGAAAGGAGAGTTAATTAAACAAACAGACTCTCTAATGGATAAACATTACTACTTCCTGTAGCAACATAAACTTTTTTTTTTCCCCCTTCTGGACTGGAATCTTGCAGCGCTCCAGGAATGAACCGAGGTCAAACTGGGAATTCAGCAGGAGGAAAACACACTTTGGTTTTGGGAAGTCTTGTAACTAAGGCTGGAAGGAGGAAAACAAGTCTCGTACACAGAACAACCTCACGGAGAAGAAACGCGAAAGAGACTTACCAGATCGTTGGAGGGAGCTGGGATGCACGCAGAGGTCACCTGCAACACACAAACACAGCCACATGTGAATACGAGACTGACTCACACACACACACATACACACACACAAACGGAAAAAAAATCCATCCTTTTTGCTTCAGGACAGAAGGAAGGAGTCTGATTTGTGAGTTGATTAAGAGCAAATGCTTCCTCAGACAAAAAGATAAAGACGGAAAAGTCCACAAAGAGTCCACCAAAGCCTGACTCATGACTGAACCTTAAAAACCTTAACCTTAAAAAAATAGATTAACATTATTGGTGATATGCTTATTTGCTTTCTGGCTGAGAGTTTGAGAAGATCGACCATCATATCGGTCTGTTAAAAATGGAGGCAGGAGATCAGTTGACTAGACTATGCTCTTCTCTTTGCTCACTGAACCCGTGCCTTGCTGACATATATACAGTAATGTGAGGTACAGATGAAAATATAGTGGATAAGAGCAAGGCGATAAGAGCTGATCACTACAGTGCTATAAGGCCGTGGAAAAACTCCAGCACCCAACACCCTGTAAAACCACAGCTCTCTGTTTATACATTTAGGTTTTTGTGACGATTAAACAATAGAGATGTGACATGCTAATTAGTGAGGTGCTGGTGGGGGCGGAGCCAGGCAGCTGTTTTCCCGCTGCCTCCAGTCTTTATACTGAGTGAAGCTAACTGACTCCATGTTTAACTGACGAACATGAGAGTGGTATCAATCCAGTTCCTTCATGTCCCAGTTGGTAAGAAACAAGTGAGGGTATTTCTCATAATGTCATACTAAAATTTTAAGTTTAAAATAACCACAAAAAATTGAAAGTCTTGCAAATAAGCAGCACATTCTTAATAAAGTACTGTAGCCCTTCATTTATGTCCCTCAAAAAAGTGCAGGGGGCCAAACATCATGTGTAAAAAAGGACTAATGTCAAAATTATTCACAAAGAAATTTTGAGCCGTCAATCAACAATAACTTAACTTGCGTATAATTTCTAAAAACAATCATGACATTTTAACCTCGAATCTCAATTGGTCAGCTACTGCTGGGAATGCTGCCCATCGAAGATTAAGATCACCACTATCAGACAGTTCAGCGGTGTAGAGGCCAGACTGGGGGAGGAAGACACAGAGTCACATGATGATGAATCGAGCACAAACACTGTCTGCAGAACTACTTAGATGCTCTCAAGTGCCAAGTAAATATGAGTACAGTCGATGTTTGAGAGCATGTTTACAAAAAGGCAAGTATGTGCAAATGGGAAGCCAGACACACAGCAGACGAAGAAACACACACACACACACACACACACTGAGTGACACATCTAATTCCCATGTCTGTTATGGGCCTACAGGTCAATGAACTGTGACCAAAGGAAGCAGGAGCTGAACAGCAGCCCTAATGAAGGGGGCTGAGGGCCACAGTCATGCTTACGTAACACACATGGACACACACACGTGCACACACGCACACACACATTAAGCAGTGTTCCCGC
The DNA here is from genome assembly GCA_037975185.1 of Centropyge bicolor. Lineage (NCBI taxonomy): Eukaryota > Metazoa > Chordata > Actinopteri > Pomacanthidae > Centropyge > Centropyge bicolor. The sequence goes on along the minus strand of JBBMOC010000011.1, from coordinate 4,448,539 downwards.
TACATAGTCCTTTTTGGACTGTTTATTTGAATACAGGAAAAGGGCAAGGGCTTGTGTATATCTCATTGTGCACCAAAGGGAAGTTACACAGGCCCTGAACCAGGGGGTGTGTCACCACTGTGTGTGTGTGTTGTACAGTTTAATCTTTCTTTCTTCCCTTCTTTCTTTAGCATCAGGCTCAGACCTCTACTGCTGCTCGTACGTAACAAGAGACATCAACAGGAAGGCAGAGGAACAGATAACGAACTAAATCGAGACTTTGCCGTGTTTGACAGAAGTCGCAGGAAACGGGCTCAGGTTAAAACTTCGCCTATCAAATGACAAACTGGACAATGTTCCTGTATGACTCACTGAGAATTAATGGGCTTTTTCCATCTCCGTAGGGAAGTGAATCTCAAATCTTATCCTCTGTTGTGGTTCTTTTTTTATTCCCAGTCTGAACCTGATTCCTGACTGGATGGGTTTGGGCTGGGTCAGGCTCTAATTTCTCTTAATTCCCTCTGGCTAAAGCAGGACAGTCTTTTTTTTTTCTTAAATCGAAAAACAATGCTTTGTGTTTAGACGGCACATCCAAAGGTTCCTGTTTCAAAAGACAGAGAGTTTGACTCAGAGACATATGAAACTCATCTACCATGATAAAAATTTCTTTCAATCTTCTTTCAATCAGAACCCATGCTCTTTAAGCATTGCAGGGCTGGGTCTCATTTTGGGGCCCTTTACATGCTGCACCCTCCTTCTGTCATTCTGCTCAACAACTCTATTTCCAACTACCACAGCAAGCAAGCAATTACCTCCTTCCTGTTCCAGTCAAATCTGTCTTCCCCTCTCTTTACAGTTTGACTCTCTTTTTCTCTTCTACGTCATCGTTCTGCTTTCATTTTACACATCAGGCATTCAGCCAAAACCTTTGGGCAGCTTGCAGTAGTGAGCAGATAGGTGTTGAGTGTCTTAGTGAAGGGAACTGTTATTTTTGCATGAAGTGCATATGTTGCACATTTGGGTGTAGGTTTCAACATCAGGATCGAGACTTCTTATTTTCCCAGAATTCTCTCCAAAATCTGCTCCCCTTTCCCGGGATAAATACCTGTGAGATCCCAAGACTGAGATTGATTCCTCTTGCCATCTTGATTCAAAGCCGAGGTCACCTGGGCCTGCTCCGAGGATGACCATTATTTCAGTGTGTCATGCAGTAAGTGTAGTTTTAAGCATCTGCATTGATTATATTCATTTTCAAAATTCACTTTATTTTGACACCTGTGGCTCTTTCCTACCTGCTGTGTCCTGCTAACCATGTCCTTTATCTCCTCTGTCATTTCATCTCACTCTCTTCACTCGCTTACTTTCCCTCCACCCAGAAGAGAATTAGGCTCCTGAGGCTTTGTCTTTGCCTTCCCTCTAATTAACTCCCTTTAATACGCTCAAGCCAGGAATTATACAGTAGCCAATGATGTGCAGTCTAGTGGTGTGAAAATACAGTACAGTACTTCCATCTCCACTAGTCATCAAGGTATTTTGTTTGAACACCAAGATGCATGTTAAAGGGATTACATCGCATGGACTATTTTTTCTAAGTTTCTCAGAATGACATCACTTTATCAATCAGAACAGGTAAAACTGCACATGAACTTTCAGGCCTTATCAAACAACGACGATGGAGAAGTTATTCTTGAATCTGCTGCATCAGGAGGTTACAAAGAGAAGGACGATGTAAATCTGGAAAGCCCTGGGAAAACTGGGAGGTTTGGCAAGTACTGTATGTCACCGGGTCAGCGAACGCCTCGTTCTTGCTCCGTGGGGCTCGATGTGCGCAATGTTCAAAATAAGCCATGCCACAAAACTCATAATGAAATCTGGTGGTATTGCTGGAAAGTGCAGAAATTCAAATAGCTTCTAACAAGGAAAATCAAAACCTTCTGGGATCATCCACTGGTTCCAGTTTCTCCTCACTCAGCCGGTCCTGGAAGTCGTCCACATCGTTTCAAACCTCCAGTTGTTATGACTACACTTATTTGACCGTTTGCTGATTTTATTTCTAAAGGCAGCATGAATCAGGTTTTACCTTGTTGGACATTTTCACACTGCTCACTGACCCCTTTCTTCATTTCTAATCTTTCCCTCTCCTCCTCCATCCCTCTGGACAGTGCCCAGTGAAGGGGTCTGCTGAGAGCGCCCGCCAAGCCAGAACAAACACACGAGGCCAGATTCCATCTCCCCAGGCCAACACTTACGCACACACTTCCTGCTAATAGACCTCCACCCATAGCTCTCCTTCCCTTTTCATCCCTCTCTCCCTCCTTTCCCTGTCATCTCGTCTGCCACTCTATCGCCAAGTTCATTTCTCTCTCCTCTTTCTTGCACCCTCCATTTTTCATCTCTCTTCACTCCTCTCTTTACTTGTGCTTTTGCTAATCTGTGTTCCTGCAACTTTTCCTCTTCATCTGTCATCCATCTTTCTTCCCAATTTTGGACTTTCTGCTTCCTCACTTTTGTTCCCCTTCTTTTCAGCTCCTTTTTCTTATTCCAGTCTCTCACCCTCTCTCTTCCTTTGTTTATCCCCTCCCCCTCCTCTTCTCTCGCTCTCAATGCTTCCTTCCCCTTTCTTCCCTTCCTTTTCTTTCTAACAAACAACTTCCTGTTTGTCTTCCTCTTGCCTTTCCAACTTCATACCTTGCTTTCTTGAAATCCTCCACTGCACCTCCATTTTGAACCTCCACTCTTGTTGTTCTTACACATTCATGGTCCCTGGTTTTGGATGTGTCTAAGACCTGGAAGGTCACGGGTTCGATCCCCTGTAAGCATCAGTAACCAAATATCCTTGAAAAGCACAAAGACCCACGACGAGCTTGTTCTGACTTGCTCTCAACACTCAAGTAGCTCAAGAAGAGCCGCATGACTTAGACCAATATGACCAACATGACCAAAACAATCAGGCCTATTACTTCTGATTTATTATTTCCCTCTGTAAAACCTATTCTGTACACTTGTCCCCCAGCTCCTCCTAAAACGCCGCTCTCCACCGGCCTCCTCTCAGGTGGGTCCAGCTGGCGGCGCTCAGAGACCCATGACCCCCATAACCGTCTCCTCCATCTCCACCTCTTCCCTCCATCTCCATCTGCCAGCCCTCTGTCCTCCTCCTCTCTGTCCGTTTTGTTTTGCCGCAGTGGCCCTGGCTCCTCCAGCTCTTTACATGCTCTTTGATCCATCAAAGCCAGAAGAGGCATAGCTAATGGATAATGCACAGCTCTCTCCTCTCAACGCATGGCTTAAGAGCTGTGCGCTCTAAGAAGCATAACTAGGGGGTGAGGTAGCAGCCTTGGTATGTTATTAGTGTGAGAAACGGGTGTGTGAGGGCAATGTTTGTGAGAGCCTGTGACAGTGTGTTTGAGAGCCATTCAGCCTGTGTGTGGATACAGTATGTGAAATTAAAGTATGTTATTACGTTATTACACCCCATGTGTCCTTTGTGCTTCACACGCTGCTCAGGGATTCAGTCACACAGCGTTCGCTTTGCAAACCTGGGAAATATGTTTTTCTGTGATGCAGCAGCAATTTGCACCTCTTAAGGTACTTTCATGACCTCATAGATGTTTGCTTTTTCCCATTTTAAATATTTGATCATGGTGACAAATCGAACATTCACACAGAACTGTGCTGCTCCATTCTGCTCTCCTTCGTCCTTGCCTGAACGTATGTTGACATAAAACGCAGCAGTGGCCGTGCAGTCTGTGGAAACACTGGGTTAAAACTTGCCCTCGTTTCACCCAAATGTTTGTGCAGGGAACGTTAATAGTGTGACACGCAGAGTGCTGAGGTCACGTATCGGGCTAACCCAGTGCATGTCCTGTAGCCATGTGACTTAACTTTACTGCATTGCTGTTCTCTTTGCTAATGCAACATGCAGGGAACAAGTGAGTCATGCGAGACAGAAAAACATCACACCACCATCACACCAAATCATGGATGGAAAAATCATTGATGAAGGTAAACTAACACCACTGCTTAGGCAGCTGGGGCTTTTGATTTTTTAAAACAGCTACACACTACAGCACCTTCTACTTCTTGTGTCTGTATGGCACATGTGGTTTGTACATCATGAAGAGAGAAATGAGCAGTATATGTGAAATGACATACAGGGCTTGTGCATTAAGTGAGATGGACAAAAACAAAATTTAAGTGCAGCAAGAATTCACAGTGCCCCGAGAGCAGGTCCTAAGATGTGACAGTCACTACATCTGTAAGGTCCTCACAGAACCATATCTGCTCCTTGGTTACATATGATCGCAGTACTCGTGCAGCACCTCCTTTGATGGTCAGCCTTAGGCCTAATAGTTTCCTCATTCCTTAAGCTCCCCCGAGAGAGCCAATCAGAGAGCACTGATGAAAGCTGCAATGAATCAGCGGCAAATCCGATGCTGGCCGTGACCTTGTGTTGCTTTCATCATCACCATCATCATCAGTGAGTGAGCTACAGAAGAATATGGACCTTGAAGTTTCTTACAGAAATAAGACCCCAGAGCAACGTGGACAACTAATTCAACAAGAAAGATCATCAACTACTGCCGTGTTAATTTGGCCAGTCAGACAGTTCTGGATAATGTAACAGGGTCCTATACTACCCTCGAGACTTGTGGAGGGTTTGAGCAATATGGTATATGTTCATATCTTACACCTGTTTTATGTCATAGTTCAAATTCCAATTAGATAAGTGGTAAAAGGAATGTACATTAAAACCTGTCTGAGCCAATTACAAATCCTTCTAAAAAGGAGTAGAGGAAGTAAAAGGAACTTTTTTTCCCCAACCAATATTTCAAACTGTGTGTTGGGACTGGGAGTTGGCAATCACTCGCTCTATTTTTGGACGCTTTCACACACATGCACCTGTTGGCTTGTGCTTGACGTGGGTGGAAAACGCTACCTTTGCTCCCACTGTGTTTATCATTCTGTGTTTCAAAGTTCGCTTCGAGGGATTAGGGGAACAATTTGGTTCTGTGAGGATGATAGAAATCCTTACACGACCACTGATGGTAGTTGTGCTGGAATGTCATCCGAAGACAAGTGGTTTGGAAAGTTGTTTGTCATGTGGGATACACGCAGGCGTGGGGAGAGTTTTTGCAATAGCTACCACTGTACAGTTAATCTCTTTTAATTAAGTACTCTATTTTAAGTCCTTGCTTGAAAGCTCTAGCAAGACATCTGAAGTTACAACAAATATGCCATCTATTGTTAATCCATGCACACATGGAAATACCTGAACTTTGACAGAAACCTAATGCTACGACTAAATACTTTTTATGTATGTCTGGCAGTCAAACATGCAGATGGTCTCTCTTTTGCTCCGACCTCCGGGACTTTAATGGCAGTTTTGAGGGTTACCTGGCTTAGCTTTATAACTATACTTCAAATGCATCCCACATGTCTCATGCCTCTTAATCATGACAAGGTGGATTTCATGAGAAAGCCAGAAAGCACCCAGCCTAACACGAGGGGACTTCAAGGCCACGGCTAAGCAAGAACAACACCTATGGGTGGAAGGCTTGGATCCTCTGGACTTCAGAGGAGTTACATATCACACTTTTAGCCTTTGTGTATGTGAGGCCAGCTAACAAAGCGTCAATCTGTGTTCTCTTTCCTTTTTTATTTTCCTCACTGTTCAGCACATGCTTCCTTTCTCTCACTCTTTGTCTCTTGTTCCCACACTTTCTTTTGCCCCCAAAAGGAAAGAAAGGGGTCTCTGTCTCTGGCTGTTTCGTTTTCGCTCCAAGCAGCTGAGAAGGAGGCCGAAGATATCGCAGGTCACATGGGTCCCTGCGGCGGAGCTTTAATGACCGAGTGGGATGGAAGTCCCTGTTATGGAGCTGGGGGTCAACAGTTTTGACTACGCCGACTACGCTCATAGACAGATATACTCGTGAAGTTATGCAGATGGAGGAGATAAACAGGAATGCACACGTGTTGCTGGTGCAGAGGGATTCTGGGTACACGTAGAAGGCTGAAGCACATACACACAGTTCTCCACAGTGGTGTTCTCATGCACCCATCTTCACTCTCCTCCCAAGCCAAACACGGGGCTGAAGGCTCTCAGCTGGACCAAAATAAACGCGAGTAAATAAACAGAGCAGGAAGACATGGGTCGGGATGAGACTGGGAGAGATCAACAACGGAAAAATCTCCTGTGAACCAACCAACAAGGGGCATTATTACAGATCTTGAGTCCCTCTCTCCCCATCTGTCCTCTGTGGTTGAGCCTCCCTCTGTCATTCATCCTGTTGATAAGTAGGCACTGATACCGTTTCCCAAAACACAAAGTCCCCTCCTCTTGCTATATTTGCATCCTTCAGCCTAAATATTGTTTACCATATGCACAAAAATCCATCCGCATTCTTTCCAGACAATGCGCTTTGTCAACAGCTCCTTCAGGGCTGATCACTCTCCGCAGTTCACCACAGCTCACAAACAAGATGACTCTGTGGTCAAAGTCTTTATTGTCTTGCTGTGATTATTCTTTTTTCCTTGGTTATGATCTTGAGGCCCAAGGAGGTGCATTGAGTCAGATGGGACCCAAAACCAGAAGACACAAACAGCTCCTTAGTAACAGATACACATCAGGTGAGTGACTGAGATCCAAGCAGGATTTCCAAGCTTTACATCAACAACCTTTTAACGAGATGTTTTTGGAGGGTTAGCGGGGCTGAAATTAAATTAAAAGCCTGTGCAAATAGTGATATCACGTAAATCTGTGACTCATGTGCTGCACAAGTGTGGGTGTCAATATTTAAGATTCCTGGCTACACAGATATCCAAACTGTCTCTTCCTGTTACATTCAAGACAGGTCAGACCCAATGGCCAATTAGTGCGGCTTATGCCCCCACTGGTGCACACACACACACACGCACACACACACACTGTGGACTGGTGGAGTCCCAACTTGGCCAACTTCGCTGTCATGCTTATGGTTTTAACTCTCATCAACATCGCTCACTCACTTGTTCCCTTGCTCGCTGCACACACACACACACACACACACACACACACACACACACACACACACACACACACACACACACACACACACAGCTTGAACTCAAAACATGCAAGCCTATCTCGGCAATTACCAGAGCTGTCTGCGATAAAGCGGCGACTCCTTTAGTCAGGAAAGACAGCCGTAGTCCCTGTAATGTTAAAACGATACATTTGGATCCTGTTATCCTGGATGACTCACACTGACTACACGAGTATTTGGTGAAGTGCAGGGCCTGCAGGAGGGAAACCAGAGGCCTGGGCTCAAGGCCACAAAACTCCAACCAGAGATTACTGACTGTTGATGTCACTCAGATCCCCCCAAACAGCATTTCTGTGCAAATTTCCACCACCTACTCTTATGATTCAGCAGGTTAAACTGTTAAACTAATGATGATACCTAATCTCTTCTGCTTTTGGATGTGTTGTCAGTCAAACAACCTTGGCATTGAAAAACGCAAAAAACTGTGGCTGACATGTTTTAACAGCAGAGTGACATATTCCTATAGGAAGTGACAGGAAGTCGGGGCGAGGGTGAGGGGATGTTGGGTCAGCTGCATGTTGGGAAAACATGGACTATGGTGCACTTTTTCAGCCATTACTCCATCATTCCATCTCCTCATCACTTCCTTTGTTCTGTTTATGTTAAGCCAGAAAAAATGGGATATATGTACCATGGCCTTGAGGGAAATGGCTCCAGTAAAGAAAGAGCGTGGTTTAAACAGTGTCAGAGAAAAGCAGTAGTTTACAGACAGTCTCCTCAGCTGTCACTCTTTCATCTAGAGAGCAGTTTCTTTACAAAAAAATTAAGAGGGGCCGGAGAGCAGGACTCTAACCACAACTGTCCTGATGAAAGGCTTTCATGTTGGTGAAACATCAGGAGGGTTTGTTGTTCTTCCTCTCATCCCAGCGTCCTCCCCCATTTCCGCTCTGTCTATCTGTGCTTGATTGTACATCCTCTTCTTGTAAAGAGGAGCAGGCAGCGCACACAGTTCACAGCTTAGTCTCATGTGAATTGTATTTTGACATGTTCAGTGGATAGGGACAAGAGATAAGGAGGAGTCCTGATACATGGAGGGGAAGCAGGGATACACCACCAGGGACAAGAAATCCTACATGCAATACATCTGTATCACATTATCGTAAACTGTTAAAATGATGTTTTCATTGTTCTTCACAAAATATCTTTGTTTAAAGCTCTGAACTGAGACCTCCAGGGCTGTGGAGCAGTCTGACCTTCCAGTGTCTTCAGCTAATGGTAACAATGCAGGTGATTCAGTTCAATATTACTACTGATTGATGTCAAGTACACCACTAATGTGATAGCTTACTTAATGTGAGCTAAATAGGTCATTTTTTGCATTGAGAACTGGCCAAGTTTACATTGCATTAAAATTGCAATTAGATAGAAAAAAAACACAACTAATGAACTCCCACTTGATCCACTTAAAATGGCTATAAAATAATATTCACCCCCTTAGATGTTTCAGCCTTTTGTTGCTTTTATATATGAAATTATGGTCAATATAATTTATTATAACTTATTATAACAATTATAACTTTTGACAAGAATTTGCAGAAAACAACTCTTTAATATCAAAGTGATAAAAAAGAAATAAGTGTTTTATGTATATTTTGAGTGACCTAATTCAACAGAGCCAGCAGTGTCGCAATTAGTGAAATGGAGATCACCTGAGTGCAGCTGACGAGTGTCAAGTGATTGTAGTATAAAAACACCTGTGGCTAGGAGCTCCAGTCTCTGGTTCATCAGGGTTCCTGCTACAGCTGCAAATGAAGACTCAAGAACACTTCAGGCAACTCAGAGAAAAGATCTGAAAAGTATAAGTCAGGAGAGCTACAAAAAGATTTCCAACTCACTGGACATCCCACAGAGTTCAGTCAAATCCATCATTAAGACATTGAAAGAGTGTGGCACTTGTTTAAAATTGCCTCAAGCTGGCTGTCCTCACAAACTGAGTGACCAGGAACATGAATGCTGAAAAATATCGCAAAATCCTAGAGGATAATCTGACTCAGTCTGCAAGAGACTTGAGAGAAGATTTATTTTCCAGCAAGACAACGACCAGAGTCATTCAGCAAAAGCTTCACAGAAATGGTTCAAAGGCAACAAGACAACATTTAACCTGAGTCAGTAAATGTCCATCAGCCTTTCAGTCTACTTGTGAACCAGCCAATAAGTGTTTCACATCAGTATTTTTCCTCAGTTGTACATCTGCCAATCAGCCATACAGTCATTCAGTGAACCAGCCTGTGTGACTTCATATTAGTGGGGGTTGTGTCAGTCAGTCTGTGAGCTGAGCAGATAGTCAGTCAGACAGTCATGGAGTTCTTTTTTTCCTGACCAGCGGAAATGCCTCCTCTTGCCTAATTGGACAGACAGGCCAGTCAGCTTGTCACAGGCTGCATTTCATTAATTTTAATCCTCCCATTGCTCCTCTACAAACCCCCCCCCCCCCCCCCCAATTCCCTGTGGACTAGATTTTCCACTTGGGATCAAAGATAAGGAGGAACTGTTCTCTGAGAGAAGAACATGGCAAAATAAAACAGTTTATGACCTTCTGTTTGTGTGAGAGAGTCTCTGTGTGTTTTTACTAGACTAGAGATGGGTCAGCTGGAGGCTGTTGACCTTGTGGGCAAAGAGTCTGGAACAGACAGGAGACAAACAAATGAGGAAAAAAAACTTGACTTGTACATAGATTACCTATAACCACCAATCATTCTCTAGAAGTTTAAGAATTGAGGGTTTGGTAACACTTTATTTGAAGCCTATCTCTATAACGCATTCTAAATGTATTTAGAATGCGTTATAATGACATTATAGCACTGTATAACTATAATTATAAACACTCATAAATGATCATAATGCTTTATAGCAATAATCATAACACACTATAAAGCACTTTATCATCACTTATAAGGTCAGGTATTATAATACATTATAACTGTTGGCAACTCACTGACAATTCCCACATAGATAATGCATTATACATATATTTATGATATGCTTATAAGCGTGTATAACTATCATTATAAGGTCAAGTATTATAATACTTCATGATTGCTGGTCATAGTTGTCATATATTAAAATTATTTATAATGCATTATAATCACTGGTATAATGCATTATAATGTGATTATAAGTTACTCTAAATGCTCATTGGGCGCTTCAAGTAAAGTGATGATAAAATGCTTTATAGTGTGTTATGATTATTGCTATAAAGCATTATGATCATTTGAGTGTTCATAACTATAGTTACAGTGGTAAAATGTCATTATAACGTTATAGAGATAGGCGTCAAATAAAGTGTTACCGAGGGTTTTTCCAGAGAAGCTGACGCACTGATAGGACAGGCTACTGGACGGCGTGGTAATGAGATGATTTGTCACCGAGCTAACGGCAACGCCAGGCGGGTGGAGATGTAAATAGAATTCTGGTGAGAACAGGATGGCTTGCAGATGACTCACAGATCTCCAGATGTGTGAGTGCATATAAACACACACAAACCCAGTAAATATACTCATGGAGGATGGTCGAGGTGGTTGATTCGTACACAAGGTTATAGGCGTTGAAAGCCAAATTTGATTGAAGTGCAAGTGAGGAAATACTTTGGACAAAGGCGGGAACAGCTGCTTAGCACAAACCAGGTCTCTCTCTCTTTCTCTCTCTCTCTCTCTCTCTCTCTCTGTCTCTCTATCTATCTATCTATCTATCCACAGAGTGAAGGCTGAAGCTCATCAGCGAGGCAGCTGGGATCAACCATTTAGCTCTTTAAATGGGCCGTGTCTCTATCGTTACAAACTGTGCTTTAGGATTCACAGATTGATGCCATCCCAGCTTCTTCCTACCTCAGACCTTCCCCCTACATACAAGGTTAGATAACAGCTGGGATGGACACAGCAGCCAGACCCCCACACCCTGCCTTATCTGACCTCTCCCTTCCTGGGCAGCAGCGATGAATATCTCTGTCTAACAACCAGTCAACAAATACACATCACAGTTAAGAGTGAGGCCATCAACATCAACAACATCCTGCTCAGCAATGATTTTAGTTCATCCACCACTTTTATAGATAACTTCTTCTGTAGTTTCACTATCTGCTCACTCGTTCTTTAACAAATTAGATGTTCTGATAAATCATTGTGATTCAGATTTCTTATGCAATTTTAAAAAATGTCTATCCTAAATTAGGAAATGCAAATGTCTACACTCAGGGATGAATAACATGTTTTATCACTTCAGCCTTTTTGTCTGAACACAGTTATGTTTTCTCTGTTTAATTCATATACAAAGTGTACATGAGAGTGGTATCAATCTTCTTATTTAGCTCTTGACAAGAAAATGAAAGTGACTGTTACTCTGACCTACAGAGGACAGTATGGTGTGTCCTGCACTGGGACAATTTTAAGGTTACAAAAAATTAAGAATATCTCTATATCTATCTTTTATATCGACCATGTTATGCAAAGAACAACAAAGGTCCAGAAGCAAAACAACCTGTGAGCTCCAGGCGAGGATGAAAGATAACCCTTATCACCAGTTGTCGTGAAAAGTCTGATTTTACTTTTCTATTGCATGTGCTGTTTCAAAGCCATGCTTTCATGTCTGAACTCATCCTCAGGGCTCTCCTCTCCTCAGATAAAAAGACAAGAGGATGGAGCCACGCTTGAGGAATGAGTCTCTGCCACATGCCATCGCCCTTGGCTTTCTCTCTCCGGCTCCTGCCGTCTGCCAAAGCTCCCTGCCTCAGCCTCGACCCCCTCGTCGCCGCTTTGGCCACGGCTGGCATTCTCCCCCTCTGCATCCCTCTGTCTATTCATTATACCATCCCTCCATCAATGACCCTTTCACAGAGGCAGCAGAGTGGGGTTTGAGCAGCTCTTTCTGAGGAATGCGACCGAGCTGCCTTCGTGTTAGCGCAGATCTCGAGACTTCTTCCCTCATGGAGCCACTGGCCTTTTCACATCTCACTGACATAACAATCTACTAAACAACTGAGAAAAACAAGCCCAGTGCAGTCACATCTGTATTTACGAAGGAGGACGGCAAACACCCAGAGGCCTGTCCCATGAAGCAAAATTAGTGGGTCAGCATCTGGACTTTGAAATAGTGGGTTCATGGCAGTGGCTGGTGATGACGGCTCCAGAGCACGATATGTTCACACTGTCGACTTCAAATAGTTTACATTACCACAGTGATCAGTACTTAGTGATTTACAGCTTATTTCGATGTATTAATTTAATGACATGCATATGTTACACGATCTTAGTAAAGATAGAGAACACTGACCATAAAAATGCTTATATTGTTCATTTACAAATGAATTCCATGTCTTTCACATTCATCCAGTTCCTCTCAACATGTTTCCTTCCCATAGTTACCACTTTTCCACTCCACTTAATGTGTTTACAGTGTCTTTTATCATGTGAATGTTATGACTTTGTTTCACGAGACATTTGTCACTGACTTGATGAAAACATAATGCAATTCTTTAGTTTCCAGAAAATCCGCAAAAAAAAGTGAATTTACATGCGTTTCCATCCGCTATGGTTGTGTGAACAATTTAGGAGTTGAGTGCATTGAAGTGATGGTAGTGGAAAATCTTCATTTCAGTAAAACATTTAACCATTGCAGAAGAAAAGGGTGAAACAAGATGACATAATTATAGGACTCAAACGGTGGCAAACCATGTAGAAAACATGACGGAAATATGACGTTTATGTTTGCTTCAGGTATCAATTTGAGGCACATTAAAGTCTCCTCATGGCTCCACACAGCTCTGATGTGGGAGGTTAAGTGACAAATGAGTCCAATGCTTCATGTACATCATCATTTACTCACTGAGTTTCCGCTGCATTTTATGTTGATACATTGACTTTTCTACTTCAGCCAAACTTTTATATTTTCAGTATTTCCACTAACTTTTTTAACTGTAAAAAGAGCTGAAAAAAATCATGTCTCCATCCCAGCTGACTGCAGCATGTTCAATACTATGCTTGACTGTATACACCAGATTCTTCTCATGTTTTGAGAGCATGCTCAGAAGGGGCAGGTGTGAGCTGGATCCTTACCTTGGCCTCGCACTTCCTGTGGGTGGCTGTCTTGCATACTAAGAAGAATAAAAGATGAAAGATGAATACTGTCATTCTGCACAGTCCACTTATTTATATGACGTGTCATGAGGTCAATCTGTTTTGTATTGGTTAATGATCATGATCATGCTTGCAACGTTTACCTCTGCAGAAGGAGCCGATGTTGTCGATGTTCTGACGACACACGCTGCACTGCCGCTTCTTCTTAAAGGTCTTTTCCTTGAAGACGTGGGGCTCTCCCTTCCCCCCCTGCACACACACACACACACACACAGAAACACACACAAAGGAAGCTGAGATTCACACTCAGAAACCCGATATAGAACCAGAAGTGGCACTGCTATTTGTGGAGCTGCCTATTCTCAGAAACAATGCAAGAATCCTTGTTTGACCTTCATCCAAGAGATTCGGCAGATGTTAAATATCGTCTGTGGTCCTTGTACACACTCCCATCTGACCGGATGAAAACAAGACGTGCTGAGAAACTGGACTTTCCCAGCTCATTCACAAAAATAAGGAAAACAGAATAATTGCTTGCGAGTTAGTGGACTGTAACAATGACAGGAGCTCAGAACTGTCAGCTTTAACCTGTGACAGACCAGAGAGCATAGTTGTGTGTATGAGTGTGTGAATGTATGGTTACATTCAATCTCTACTCCCTTTGCCTCTTGAACTTCTGTTCTGGTTGTGTAACTGTCTTCCAGTAATAATCCTTGTGGTTCCTGCCCAAACCCGAACCATAATCCTGTGTGTGTGTGTGTGTGTGTGTTTCAATGTGTGTGTGTGTGTGTGTGTGAAGGTTTGGGAAAGAGAAAAAGGGCAAAAGTGTTGGTCGAATTCTTAAGAAGAGTGAGGGAGGGAAGGGAAAAGTCAGAGATCTACCACTTTTCATATTGTCAGTGTCTGTTAACATGTGTGTAATGGTGTGTGTGTGTGTTTGTGTGTGGTAGTCATCCCCGCCCAGTGCCTCTTTGTTTCCCAACATGGGATCAGATCCGCAGATGACTGGGACTGATGTGAGTCTGTGGAGGCTTTGAACATGAGAACAGTAACAACCGCGGGCTAAGTATGGGGATTGCTAAGCATGTTTTCATGCATGGATACATAATGGGGGGAGGGAAATTAGTGGAGGGGAATGGGGGGCAGTATATGCAATGTCATGCAAAGAGGCAGCACACCTATTCTGGAAACTGGCAAATATCCAATCAAAGGCTTTGGGGCAGAAAGTGTTTCTCTATTCACTCATCTGACTGCAAACACACACCACCACCATCCTCACCATGAGAGAACAGCTCCTGCTGCTAAGGCTGCTCACGTTTCCATAGCTTTGGATAATTAAACTGATACATACATAAAAGGTTTTTTGTGTGTGTGTGTGCTTTTCCTCCTTAGTAACAAAGAAAGTGGGCTGTTTGCACACTTTTTCCATTATACTGCTGCTCTCACTCTGTTGGAGGGACTGGCCAGTGTTTGGACAGCTGCCTGCCTGGCATCACCCTCTGCCAGCAGCGTTCAGCGGCTGCTGGCCCGCTGCTGTACAAGTGTACTATGACCGCAGCAGCCTGGATGGTGGAGGTGGACCGGGTGGGTGGCTCAGGGGCTAGTGGAGGACTGATGTCTGTTACGTAATATGTGTAGTCTGGGGATTAACGTCCCTCTCTAAAACTGTGTAGTCATTGCTGGAAATTGTATATTTTGATCTTTATTAATTTCCATTCATCTCAGTATGACTTGGCTCATTCTCGCTTCTACTTTTCTCATAGTAACAAACCAAAATCCACACACACTTCATTAAAGTTTCATGTTATCTTATCTTGATCCTGTTTTCATGAATCTCTGTTTTGGCTCTCCTTCTTAAGTCCACCCTTTCCTGAACCCTAACAAATGCTCCTTTGCCTCACGACCATACCTCACAATACCTCATGTATCTCTTTCTCATTAGCTCGGTCTTGACATTGATCCGACTGACCAACCATAGATTGATTGACACACACTGTCACGTAATACCAAACTTCTTCTTACAAACTTATCCATGTGTGTTTGTTTGTGGCTTCAGTCTATAGCGTGCCCTCATTCTCACTTGTGCAATAATCTTGTGAAGTATGTGTGTGTAAGCATGTATGAGTATACACATGGGGCCCACAGTGAGTTTAAAAAAGCAACCAGGGACTGTCAGCAAAGCCGCGGTGGTGATGTGGGCAGAGAGATAAACACATGGAGGAGCGGCTGGCAGCATTCTTCCTGTTTCAGACACAATCAAGACCACTATATAGTCCAACCGCAGGCAATCATGGTCAGACAGTGATACATGGCTGCTACTGAATGCTGTATAAGGTTGCATATGGATTGACACAAATATAAGATTCTACACTCTGGTTCATGTGAGGGGACTGGTTGGTGCAATAAGTCAAACTAAAGTAGATGAAAACACTTGATATTTCAAGCAACTGACAACAACTGGTGTCAGGGTTAAGACCCTGACCATGAACCACAATGTCCCTGGTTTGCATCCAGCTGGGGATGTTTGCTGTGTGTCATCCCTATCTTTTTTTCTTCCCTTACTTCCCGTCACCTCTCTATTTGGCTATCCCAAAAAGACATAAAATACTGAACAAATGAGGTGCTGCTGTCCTGTTTCAAATATAATGTGATATGTAAGCCATGAGGTTAGAGTGACTTCTGATTTTTCCAAAAACTTGCAGGTTCCATCTCTGAAACAATCATGTCCACAGAAAGCATAAATAAATACAGTATCTGAAATATAAAAATGAAAGTACAAGTACACTTAAACATAAAAATTGTTGATGATGTTCATGCTTTAACTTGGAAACAGTGGTAGCCAACATGGATGAGAAGTCCTTTAAGTGTTCAGAGAAATGCAAATTTGAATACAATAAAGTGACATCTGACCAATGCCATGCCACCAATATCATGCATCCTAACATAAATCACACATGTCACACATATAATAAATCATTCAATGCACAATCACCAAACAAAGTCTTTAATAAGCCAAACTATTTTGCTCATTGGGGAAGTTGCATTATCCAATTGCTTGCAAATTAACATGACGGCAGAAGGTTTGAGCTCAATGTTCTTTCCAGTAATTTCAACATCATTTCAAATAGCTTGTGCAAAAACAGCAGTAAAATATGGAAACCTAGGAATTTTCGCTTAATAGGTGGAAGAAACTGTTTTGTAAGCCCAAGTGTTTAACATCAACATATGGTAAGAAAGAAAAGTCAAAAAAGAGACACTCCAGTGCACTGGTCCAGTATCGTGGGGAAACTAATGTATGACCAGCTAAATTAAGAAATGCAAACTGTGCAAACTGGGTTCACTACCAAATCTATCAAAACACTGCTCAACTTGGGAGTCGAGCAGAGGAAACCACAGTGAAGGAGGTTTACAACTTGGAGGAGGATTACAACAGAGGGAGCAGAAAACAACTGGCACAGTGCACAAGCACTAAAAACAACCTGTGATGCTGAGTCCTGTCCCCGGGATAGTAATTACTGTCACCACGGTAATGGATAAAAAACATCTTCCTCTGGTAAAACATGTGTTACTCAGTATTCACTACTCTGAGCTAATAAAGAAACTATTACTGCTTAGATCATTTCTCCTGCCTGAGAGAAAGAAAGCTGGAAAACAGAAGAGAAAGAACCTAAGAAGGAAATCAGTTAATTCAGTCACACTGTAGATGCACATTTACACAACCACACAGGTTAAACCGAAGCGAATCCATCTGACATCACTGACAAATACTGATGGACAAACCCTCATAAGCTCACAGCACANGTGTGTGCTTATACAACACACGCAGTCATTCAGCAGTGTGTATGTGACTTCCTGTGTACTTTAAACCCACCCTCCATTGAGAGTATCTGACATGGGCCGGTGCCTGGGTTCCTGCATCATTTGTTGGCGATCGAGGCCGGCGTGTGTGTTAATATGTGTGAGTTCGTGTCCACAGGGTGGGACAGGCAGCGGAGGGAACAGAGACTGCCTGTTCCCGATGTGAGGTCAGCGCACCGACATGATACACTTCCGTTCAGCAGGACTCCTGCTGCTAACACACACACACACACACAGAATGGTCTTATTGCTCCAACAGCACCACCAACACCCCCTACTGCAGTTGTTGATATTTACTGGCAAAATGCACCATCTGTTTTGCCTCAAAACGTTGCCCATGTGCTGAGAAGAGGCCTCTGTAAGTGGATGACATCATCCGAGGGTGATGATTAAGTGATGGTTAAGCATGTTAGTTGGGACCAGAGCTGATCAGAGTGCAGCCTCTGACTCACAGAAGTTGTTTCCAGGAAACCTGTTGCTGCTTCTGCCGGAGTCGGTGAAAATCATTTGCATCCATTCTGTCTTGATGCTGCAGGATTTTCCAGGTGAGAGTGAATAGCCGCTACTGTAGATGTGAACTCAGTGTAACTGCATCTGGCACAAGGGAATGTGAACCAGCCTCTGTTTCAGCCTCTTGGCTTGGCAGCAAACAGGGGGTGTCCCAAGTAAACACAGCCATCATGGATCATTTCAGGACCATCAAACTTCTCAGTTACACCCAATAATTAGAAAAATAGAATACCCACTGTATACTGAGCACAACAACAGCACTGTACTGCTGATCACTGACTATCTCCAGTGGAGCACCTCAGGGTTTAAGTTTGGTTTGTTTTAACATTTGTTGTTGGAGGAAGAAGAGGAACATTGCTTATTTGAATTTCCTGCCCAGGTTTTCCCAGAAAGCAGTTTTAATAACAAGCCCCCTTTTTCCAATCTGATCAAAACCGCCGCTTATCTGCATCACATATGATTCACATAAGAGAAAAATAGCTAACGACCACCCTGTTATCAGTAAAGGAAAGCTCGGAGAGGCTGGACAATGTTATCGTGCTGTTAATCCTGAGCTGTTTTCCTCAAAAGGCAGGATGGGAACAACATTAATTGGCTGATGTGTGACCCAGTCATTAAAATCTGGGCATGCCAACATACACACACCTACAGTATCGACTACTACACCAAGTGGGTGTGTGTGATCATGCACACACAGGGGAGGCTTTTTTTTACAGCATCCATTTAGTCAACTTGTTCTCTTGATGTAATGGGAAAACTGTACATTACACACACACACACACACACACACACACACACACACACACACACACACACACACTCAACCATTACTCCTTATCACAAATCTGACCAGTCAGTCACTCTTATGTAACTGACTCTTCTTTAACAAGCTTCTGACCAAGTTGCACACTTTCTATTTCATTATATATTTAACACAATCTTTATCTGCAACACACTACAAAACCTTCAGTTTATGAGTGATTAGTAAGAGAAAAAAGATATAGAAAAATGTGTCCTCTTGTTTTGGCTTTGGCCTATTTTGATTGACAGCTGGGAATAAAACATGTTGAGAAACCATCATCAACACATCCCAACACAAATTTTACTGATTCATTCAAGTAAAAATGCTCCAAATACTTTAACACTGACTGCTTTGAATTTCAACACACAAGTTTCTACCTGCGACTGCACTTGTATTGAAAATGAAAAAAAAAAAAAAAAACATCACCTGGTCCAAACCCTGCAGGCGCATGACTTTGCGACACTAACATGGACTGACTGGCGCTGGCGCAGAAACAGCGGGGATGGTGGTAGTGGGGGTGGGGGGTGGTGGGGCTGCTTAAAGCATCATATGACCCCATTCACAACACTTTATGTCACTTTAATGAAGTAACTCCTCACAGAACCTCATGACTCCTGTTGTATAATAACAACAGCTACAACATTATTATCTATGTAAATGTGTTACAGGCGTATATAATATATGGTGGGTTATGATATGGTAAACATTTATCTCTCATAGAACATCACAATTAGACTGTTTAAAAGTGAAAAAAAGAAGTGTGGATAACTTTGAGAAGTTATGGCGTCTGTACAGAACATGCGCATTAAAGCAGCATCCACACTTCACACACACTGAAATCTAAGTTAGTGACAAACAGCCCAGCGTCCTCTCGCACTGACAGACTCTTACCTTGCTCATCTTCCCGCTGATCATGGTCCCTGGCTCTAAAAGCTGCCCCTCATGCTCAGACACCAACAACACCTCCTGCCTGCCCGCCGCTCTTGTTGTCTTTACTCCGCCCGCCCTGCGCACTGAGGCCGCTGGGTGGAGCCACACGCAGCTAAGAGCGCGTGCGGAGTACTGTTACCGCAGCCTCGGCCCCTGATTGGTCGGGTTCTCGAGGGGAGCGTGAGGATACTCGATCAGGATTGGCTAAATTAAAACACTGTAATATTCCTAGAAAAAAATCCTTGTGTGACTGAGAGGATGAGTTTACAATGTGCCATCCCTCATTATAGTATTCATTTAATTATATGACGAATTTACAGCAGGAATTAAATGATTAATAATGTGCTTTACAATATTATAGTGACATAGGTAGTTTAAAACAAAGATTAAAAACTGATTAAATAACTAGAGAATAAGCTCTGTCTTTCATAACAATGATTTAGGATGTGTCTGCGCTGTTCAATACTATAAGTCAGTTCAATACTATAGTCGCTTATCAAAGTCACTTAAATAGTTTGAAATGAATGCTTAACAACTGATTAAAGAGCTGCAGAATAAATCCAACCTTTACAACAATGATTCAGGATCTGTGTGGTATTGAGTATTACAGTCACTTAGAATACTTAAAATAAAGATTAAAAATGATTAAATAACTATGGAATAAGCACTATCTCTCACAACAATTACTTATCATATATCTGTGTAATTCAATACTATAGTCACTTAAAGTCAGGGCAGTATTATACTCACGCATTACAGTCACTTAAAATTGTTTAATAAAAACATGTAAATAACTGATTAGTCTTATCTTTCACAAGAATGATTTTTAATGTGTCTCTTTTATTCAATAGTATATTCACCTAAAGTCAGTTTAATATTGTAGTCACTTAGAATCATTTAAAACAAAGATGTAAATAACTGATTAAAGAACAGAATGAGTCCTATCTTTTCCAACAATGATTTATGATGTGTATGTGCTATTCAATACTATAGTCATCTTGAATAAAGATGTTACTAACTTACTAAGTAACAACAGAATTAGTCACATCTTCACAACAACGTCAGAACTATGGTATGGTGGGTGGGAAAAAGATGAAGTATTTAGTGTGCCCCAAATTTAAGACACATCTGAAATCTTCACATGCAAACACACATGCAGCTGTGCAGCTCTCACACATGTATTGAGGCGTTTTAATTACGGGCCCTATGTGCCCTCCTGCTGTATGTCTCCATCATTACATGTGCAGCAGACATGTTTATGTCAACAAATAGCACATGAATGGGGACAAAATTGATGTAGTCTGTGCAAAAGGTATTTTAGTCCAGACACTCCAGATGAGTGGTTCCCATCTCTTTCTGTCTTACATCCTCCCACGACCCAAGTACCTCTTCATCACCGCCACCCATCATGTTCTCGGTGTGTTCGTCTGAATGAGTGAGTGAATGAATGTATGAATTAATCTGGAAAATATATAAACATGAGAATTACAATATTTTTTCAAGACTTCTCTCAAAACTCTTTTTTTCTTCTTTTCTCAATGGATTCAGTCAAATGATGAATTTGCACTGGTCCCACTTGGAGTGACAGAGGCTGGATGTTTCAAACATTTATTCATTAGTTTTAGTGTCTCGATTTGTTGTCGTTTTCAAACTATCATAGCCAGGTGGTTACTGGTAACTAGTTGCTTGTGACAATCAATATACTGAAGATCAATTCATGCTTATTTTACCCCTTAACACAAATATGTAGATATTTTCCATTAAATGAAAATGTCTACTTTTTAAATGAACCTGACCTGATCTGCTTCACACTCTTTCCTCACACCCTCTGGAACCTGCAGAAGTTAACTCTGGGGTATCTTAGTTGGGAATCATTGATCAGAACACCTCTATGTGGTCAGTACCCCTGATCTCTCAGTACACCCCCAACACACACAGATGTGCCATGATTAATGTCTACATTGAAGCTGCTGCTGAGTAGTGACTAGTATGTTAGTAGCTACACCTAGTGGTGAAAACAGAGACAAGCAACAATTGAGTTTTGCTGCTTTGACATCACTTCATATTAATCACTTTTTTGACTGTGACTTCTCTGCAGCTAATGAGTCTTTACCGCTATGAATGTAGACTTTTCGACTACAGTGCTGTGGACGCAATGCTTGAAATTAGACTGAAAACATGCATAGAGCATGTTTGCATTTTTTAATACAATCCACACCGCAGTCCTAGCTGAATCATTCTAATTAAATCAGCAAAGCATTTCTGATGCCAAAACTGGTGATGTAAATCTTTGCATCTGTACATGCTTATGGTTGTGATTATACCCCATATGTATATAGGTTCTTTTCTTTTGTGTTGCCTGTCTTAAATTGCGAGCCCATGATATTCCCCAGCCCCAGACTCCTAATGCACAGAGCATTATGTCTGTCTGCTGCCTCAATCTTTTAGCCACTTCCATATGTGTTAGACTGATGTGCAGGTATGGAGGCTGTATAGTATATCCCAACCAATCAGTGTGGAACGTGACTGTGAGTCATGATGATGCAGTAATCTCTACCAAAAACAGCACATGCAGTCCATTCCTTTTGCTCATGACCCAAGAATTTCCGCCTCATGAAAAAAAGGAGGGCCGACAGACTGGGGGGTCTTGGGCAGTTCAATTGTTTTTGGAAATTTTCGCCTCCCTTTCGTTTGGATCGTGACAGGGTGAGGCGGAGAGAGAAGGGTGTCGAAGAGAAGGAGAGAGAGAGTAAGAAGCAGAGAACATAGTAGTAAGGTGAAAAAAGTAATAGGAGGGGCCGGGGGGTGGGGGGCACATGTGAGACTAACAAAATACTGAGAAACCATGAGAGACAGGAAGCTGGTGCTTGGGATTGGAATGAAGGGTTGAGTCGGTGAGCAAAGTGGGGGAGGGTCATGTTAGAAGAATGATGGGGATGAGGAGAGAGGGGGACCAAGTTGTTGTAAATGGGAAGAGAGAGGAAAGATTTTGCAGACTCCTGAATCCTAAATCAAATTTTCTCTGCAGTTGACACCATAATGCAAAGTGCTTAATAGGGTGCCAGGTGTGTTTTTGTCTAGTCTGTCTACAAGGAAGAATTTAGGGTCTTGATGAAGTGGAAGGACTTGGATCATGCTTGGAGGTAAATGAGAAAGGGGTGGACGAAGTTGGAGCCAAGAGGAAATAAGAGGAGGAGGAGGAGGACGAGGCTAGAAAAGGGGGCTGTGCAGCTTGACGAAGGATTGTGTAAGACAGCACAACGCCAACGACTGATAAGGTGCAGCTGTTGAAGGAGTGAAAGAGAAGCAGCTCAGTGGGAAGAGTGTGTGACACAGAGATGCTGATGATACAAACCAGCACGTGTGCGCAGTTATTGTGCCGATGAGTTCAATAAAATCCTCTCTGTCAGCCAACGCCGCTCAGCTCCAACGGCAGCTTTCAGAACTTGGACGAACGTCAAGCTCGACATTTTTGAGAGAAAGAAAAGAAAATATTTTGTGCATATTTTGCCGTGAGGTGTTTCTTTTAAGGGTGGTGCTGCGATTTGTTCAGGGAGGTGCAGAGTTACCGAAAGAGGAAACGGTTTATGTCTTTCCCTTTCCCCCTCGATCAGCTTTCATGTGCGTGCCCGCTACACACAACAACAAGCATTCCTCACATCCTGCTCAGAGTTCGGGACGGATCAGGCCGCAGGAATCCAGTCTACGACGGCCACCCCCTGAGCCCAGAGTTTACACAGGACTTCACCTATTTTTCTAACACGCAGAATTGTGACAATTACTTCTATTTCTATTCAATCTTATTCATTTCTATTCTGGATATGGGGGGTGTCTATATTTAACCCTACCCGGTCAGCTCTTTCCTGTGTTGGGTGTGTGTTTGTAGTGAATGCCTGTGGCTCAAGGCCTCAGTATTTGTCACGGCCAATCTAAACTTTGTTGCTCATGAGAAATTACAGGGGCGCTAGACAAATACATATAAAACCACTGTCACGGTGCCAGGACTCTATGTATTTCTAGAGACAAAAACACACTAAAGAGCTGAACCATTGTGGTTGCAAATTGAACTTTTTATCCAAACAGTGGGTTGAAAGTGTAGGACTTTCAGTAGAGCTTCCAGGTCACAGACATTATACACATCTACCAGGAAGCTTGGCAATCTTAGATGCCATAACACTTGCTGCAGAGTGAGAAAAGGAGAATCAACATATCAGCCCTGAACTTGTGAGATGCTTCTGAATTGAAATGAATGAATGAAAATCTATTCAGGAGTTAATATTTGAGTCTGGACAAAAGTATTAGACTGATGAACTGATGCTGCTCTAGAGCCATGCTGCTCTAAACATCCTGCCTTTTTAATGTGATGGAGGCTGTAATATGTTTCATAATAACATTTGACTGCCAAGTTATTCCATTAATGACTCTCAGACTCGAACCCTTGGCTGTGCATGTAGGTGAATTAAGCACATGTTTATTATGATGGCTGCAAAGATATTAAGACGATTAACATCAGCGCCAATATGGTCTGTTTGTGATCATAAGCATGGGGTGCACACAACTCGACAAAAATCAGAAATGTGTAACGTCAGTTGCTTCTAAATGTGCCTTTGCCTACGAGGCAGCGACTGAAAGAGGGATCTGGGTTATTGAAAGGACAGTGTTGTGAATGGGATCACTTTGGGTGGACACTGTAAACAGTTTGTACTGTCAAGCTGTTACCATCCAGGAGGTCTCAGTAATGTAACATTTATAGATGCCAACCACCATGAAACTCAACAGAAGCCTTCGTACACGAGTGGGAGGGAACTCCAGATGGGAGACAGAGGTAGATGAGTCTGTGAGAAGCAGCAGGAAGCCTCAGTTTGGAGAATGAATAAAAGAGATGATAGTGAGAAAGAAATGGGAATCGAACTTGAGTGGAATAAAATTGATTGAGAGCAAGAACAGATCTGGAGTTCTGTCAGATAAACATGAAGTCACGAATTGAATTAGGGACAAACTTATATATCAATCTAGCGGATGTTAAAAGAGGAGGATTAGTCATTGCTGGATGCGTGGTGATAAATGAGTTCGATGGGTAGTTAATGTCATGTTCCTCATTTTATAGGAGGGCCCCAGTAAAGCGTGTTTTGAAGCTAACAGGCACACCGCAATGTGGTGCAGGATATGTCGTTCCCATCCACACTGAGCAGACAAAACAGATGTTTACAGATGTTAACAGAGACTCCACTGTGAGAGAATGGATGTGCCTAAAGCAAGCAGGAAAGATGACCACAGAGATATTTGACCCAAAACCAGCTGTTGACCTGCAGCTCATGGAGACGGCTAATCGGAGGCTAAACTGGGGATGTTCATCATCTATCATGGCTGAAGCTGGAGCAGAGGACAGTGAGAAAAATTGTGTTTATTAAGACCATATTATGTGTGGGGTGAGTGAGAACACCATCTCCTGGACCTCCACTGAGTACCTGACTGAAAATCCTATGTGCTCCCCTGATCGTAACACACAACAGGACAGATCAGAAAAATTATGTTATGACAAGAAAATAACCACAAGATGTCAGTTTCATTACTTCTATATGAGGCTCGCCCACTTTGATTTGTCCCACATGAATTTTGCATCATTCACATTTACACCCTTTTTCACTCATTATTTTTTAAAGAGAACAATATGATTTGTCTCTCGTCACAAACTGTGTATTTCAAGAATCCATTTTTGAAAGCTTGTTTATTGAAGCTCAACTATTCAACAGTGTCAACAGCTGTCCGAAAGTCTTTATAGACAATGAGGTGGTGAGGTGTGTTTTGAGCGAATACTTTTGGCTGATATGTGTTGAATGAGATCATGAAATTTTAACAGGCTATGATAATCCAATAATAAGCAACAAATGATACTGGTAAAGCCAAAATTCACAAACACCACTAATAACACAAATTCGAGAGTTCTGAGATTGATGTCTTTCAACCTCACCATGCAATCTGCAAACAGCTCCACAGTACATTAAGTGAAGCGACAATTTATGTGCTGCATGATGAAAAATGACAATGACAATGTCAAATGATAAAAAGAAACTGGAGTAAAACATTTCCCATGTTCCTGATATAACATCACCAAATTACATAATCGCACTGAAGGCAGCTTGTGGAACATCATTTTCTTTTGCTAAGTGTTTCCAGTAAGTACTTGGCATGAGTCTGACTTGGTCTGTATGTGCATGGCCAGGACAAGAGAGAAATTAAAGCCAAGTCACATTCTGGTCAGGCTCTCACTAACAGTTGCATCTTCTCACACCTATGAGCATCTGCAGGTCTGTGGAAAAACAACCACAATTATATAATAAGAATGAAAAAAACTAAAGTGGAAAAAGACCTTAAATAAATGGATGTAACAACATTTCCTCCTCTAGGATAATCAGTGGGATTTAACTGGTTCCCACACCCCTGTAGTGGGGTCGGTGACTGCAGGATGACGTCGTCCAGAGGGCTCCACATTCCCACGCTGCTCAGCATGTGATATGGAGCCACTGGGACTGTGGTGCAACCAAGCATACACACTCACGCACACACACGGGAAAAAAAGTGCAGTGCATATTTAGCAAAACTTCGATAATTCACACATCTGGATAACAAAGCCATAAATACTCAAGTCTGTATGTAATCCCATGTGATGCAGACTGGCGGACAGAGGTCAGGGTTCTCAATGTTCTCCTCATGGATAACAGCACTTTAAGATCCCTCTCAGCCACCCCAGTCTGACTCTGCTGCATTGTCACATTATGGTAATTTCTCCAGCAGGGCTGAAGCTGTCACAACACTGTGCCATTGTATCTGCACAGATGTGATCTCAGCTCGGAGATGCCAGCGTCATCCACATCATCTTTCAAATCGAGGCCAAACAAAACACACACAGACACACTCCTTGTGAAAATCATAAATAAACAACCTCTTCAAACTTCGTCGTGCACTTGTCTGTGAGACTGCACAGTTTGGTTGAAGGTGTAGTTATTTCCTGCCACTTTTCTATCACACATAGATCTGATATTGATCAACTGCTCTTTAGCCAACACTGACCTTTGACCCCCCCTCTAGAGCAGGGGAAGAGAAGAGACATCCCATCAGGTATCAAAAGTAAAAGACTCCAAATATTCAACCATGTGAACTGAGCTCATCTGTTTATAATGAGGATGTGTGAAAATGGTGTTTGTCCAAATTGCTGCACCTTTTATTTCAACCTTCAGACAGTGACAGTGAGGAGGTAAACAGGGGGAGGGCGGGGGCGGTTATGACATGCAACAAAGGTCACTGCCTGGAACCAAACCAGAGATGGTTGCAACCATAGCGTGCTATTACAACATCTTCTGTGAAAATACAACCAACAACAGCAATTTCAGATCTGTGGCTGGAGAATTCAAAACACATGTATCCAAAAATGATTCTTGGAGATTTTAAGATTGCAACATATTTTTCTTTCAATTTGCATAGTTGAAATTTTTTTATTATGCATCATTGGATTGATTCCAATACACCAACTTGTGAAATACATTAAAAGAGTACTGGATTGATTTAGCATTGCACTCTATAACACTGTCAGACTGAAGATGGACAATCAAAAATTGATGCAGCTGGATTCGATGCATTTTTACTCCTTGTCAAAACCTGGCATCTACATACCCATAATGCAACTGAACCACC
This sequence comes from Centropyge bicolor, assembly GCA_037975185.1. Classification (NCBI taxonomy): domain Eukaryota; kingdom Metazoa; phylum Chordata; class Actinopteri; family Pomacanthidae; genus Centropyge; species Centropyge bicolor. The sequence continues at coordinate 4,421,618 of JBBMOC010000011.1, read as the reverse complement.
AACTGTTCACCTCTCAGTTCAGGTGTATTATGCTAATACAGTCGTGAGACCCTTGTGTTTCATTGCGTGTTTTCATTTTCAAACTTCTAGTCTTCAGCCCCAACCAACACTGACTCAAGTGACATCACGCAAGGCAATTGATCAAACTCCGCACACCTCACACACACACCTCCGTCTCAAGTTACAGCTCACTCTGCTACACCAGCAAACAAACCTTTATTAAGCTATTGATATAATTAATTTGGAAGACTTCAGGAAAACTTCAGGAAAATGTTCTGTTTGTTGTAATTGTATTAACATAATAGTCATTTACACACTGTGGATAACTCTATCATCCTCTGACAGACACTGTGTGATGTACAATGCTCTGAATACAAGTGGATGTCTAGCAGGGTGCAGGGTATCAACATCTGCACGCCCAGTTCTCGTGAACACATCTCTCATTTCTTCACACACTCATGTGAACGCTGCATGCACACACTGACCTTTGTCAGCCTCATCCTGCCACTCTCACTCCTCTCCAGACTCCTTCTCTTCAGAGACGAGCTCCTGACCACCGGCACCGGCTGCACCTCGTCCTCCCCGCACCAGTCCGAACTCAGGACGCAACCCATATAGGTGGAGGGGTCCTGGACGCGGGGACTTGTTCCTCCTCCTCTCTCTCGTCTCTCCTTCTGTCCTCCCTCCTCCTCTCTCCCTCTCTGTCCTCTAAGCAGGCTCCAGCCCGGGCTCCTGGGCAGCTGTTTTTGTCAGCTGGAGAGGAGGAGAGGGAGGCCCTTCCCCTTTTCCTGGCTCTTGTTCAGCTTTGCTACAGGGACAGAGGGAAGGATACACTCTGCATGCTCTCACTGCCCCCCCCACCCCCCACCGCTCCCCCTTTCTTTCTATACACACTTTAAAAACACTTCTCTCTCCAACTCTGCCACATGTGGACACCCCATTCTTCTGCCTCCACCCCACCACTGCTCTTCCTTCTTTCACACACACACACAGAAACAAACGCCCAAATTTAGATTCCCTACTTTACTTTTACTTTGTTTTTCTTTGCATCACACTCACTACATCCCCGAGCTCTGGACTCACACACATGACCCCTGACTCAAATGGTCCAGGATTCATCTTCCCATCCTGTGAAGCTCCTCCTTTATTCCATCTCTCTCTTCTCTCCTTTTGTTGCTTTTCTTTTTCTATCCCAGTCCGACCATCCCAACAACACGTCTCTCCCTTCCTTGTCTCTCCCTTCCCTCCTGCTTCTACCCCTCGACCAGGGTTGCCTCACTCTTACATATACAATTACCTCTCTGTTCTCACCCCCACCCATCTCTCCTCCTCAGCAGTTTCCTGCTCCCAGATACAGGCAGTCTCCCCTCAGCTCGGGCAACACATGGTTGGTATTGTCTACAAAACAACCAAGAAAACCAAACAGTGACGGCAGCTGTTAGGATGCTGGGAAAACCATGATTCAGAGTGGACTGAGCCCGTCGTTGTTTACAGTGAAGCAGCCTGTTGTAATGGTGAAAGAAGGTCTCTTTTTGCCACAGAATCCACACCTTCCCTCTAACAAAGGATGTGAGAAGTTGCATGAAGGAATGTCAGATACATCCTTCATGATCTGTGCCTCGATAATGAAGGAGCACAAAGAGGCTCTGTGCATTTTTAATATTGCAATAGTGCGAAAAATATCAGCGTTGCTCCTGTTTCTTTTCCCCACGCTCTCTTTGCTGTTGTTTATTTCTTCTCCCTCGAGTGTTTTGGCTGCTACGCAAGAGCTCTCAAGGCTTGGAAGAGTGAGACTGTACCCCTTAAAAGGCAAATTCTTGATGCACTTCCAAAAGCCCCCCCCCCCCCTTCTTTTGTATTTACTCTCTACATTCCCCTTTTCTTTTCATTTGTTTTCTCTCTGTGTCTCCCTCATCGTTCTTTTCTCTCTTCACACACATCCAGTAGTGAGGCTGTCTTGTTGTTCCAGGCATTTGGCCCCAGACAAGCCTTCCAGGTGTCCTTCCTTTCCTCCCTTCCTAGACCCCACTGTCCATCCATCCCTCCTGCAACTCTCCCCCACTCTCCCTCAGGCCTCCTTCCAGTCGACCCCAGCCCCTCCTTTTGCTCTGCGTCGACCCCTCCCATCCATGTATGTCTTTTAGTCAAGGTCTCAGACATGAGCTCAGGCTGCAGACGGCGTTTACAACAAGCCCCCCTCCTGGTTTAACATGCCGTGAAATTAACTCCTTCTAATCAACTCAGGTCCTGCCAACAAAATCCTAATTTTGCATCTGGAAAATATGGGAAAAGCCGAGAGGTAGTGCGCAGACTGATTCATTATCTGCTGCTACTTTCAAAGCCAAGAGAGAGATCAAAAAATAATGTGATTAGAAAATATGGTACTAAAAGAAAGTAAAAGCAGTCCTCTGTTGGCAGAGATGTGGCTACCTTCTGTTGCAGCATACTTGGCAGAGATCAAGGAGCCTTGGCAGAAATCAGCCTCAGCCTGGATCAGCGGAGATTAACGACAGATTTCTGGTGGATGGAGCTTTTGATAGGGAGGAAAAAAGGGAGAGAACCATCTCAGAGAAGAGCCGAGAAAGACAAGATAAACCAAGTCCAAATATGGAGAAGCCGAGAGAAAGACGAGTGATTGTAATCTGAAGAAACAAACGCTGAAGAAACAAAGGAGCTCAGAAATAGACACAGTGGTGGTGATGTCACGGATGACGCTTCCTCCATAACAGCCTGCTGACTGAAGATCTGTTTTCTCATCTCAAGCTGATGACACTCACACATCACTATCACCTTATGCCAAACAACCCCCTCTCACCCTCTCTTTGGCCCCTTTGCTGTGTCCAAGCATCTGTTTTTTGTGGGTCAGTCTTGAACTTCAGCATAACTTCACTGTTGAAGTTAAATGCGCACAGCAATAACATAGCAGTTCGGCCACAGACCAAGGGCGTCCATGCCAAGGGTGTGTGCACTGGTTAAGCTCACATCAAGCACGAGACCCACATGACTGAAAGGACGGCTATTGCCATGTCACATACATACAGACACTTGATATACTGATGAGAGCTGTGCTTTTCTAGGTTTGATTTGGAGTTCGTCTGCCCCCTAGTGGGCAAAAGTAACTTTAAGCAGACTTCATATTTAAAGGATAAAGCTCGTGGTATTTTTCTTACTTTCAACAAAAGAGACCACAACCAACAATAAATTGATTCTATTAATAAATATTGTCTGTGTATCCTGATCTCATTCCTCTGTGCCATGAAGCTCCATTGTTAAACTATTAAAAACACATTGAACACACAAGGAGCCACAGTGTTGGACATGTTCCTTCATTATGAGCATGAGCACTGTACTTTACTAGGTTTTCAAAATTAATAACAAGAAACATTTGTAAGAACACTATATTGCTATAATAAGGAAACAGAGTCAATCAAACATACAACTAATACGTATTAAACCACTGTTGAAAGTTGTCCAAAGCAAATGCACTATTTCCTCCCTTTAAAGTAATGTTCGACAAAAACAAGTGTCCAGCTGTTTTGGAAAGTCACTGAGCCTTTTTTTTAGGGAGCCAAACCTCTTCATTAGGAATCTGGAGGCCTGGGGCTGAGTGCCACAGACAGTTCAGGGAAGTCAGATAGGATTGAGACAGACTCGCGCTTTGTTGGTTATAGTCTTTTCATGGGATTTGTTGACAATAAGAAAACTATAATACCACCAGCTTTATCCTTTAAATCATATTCAATCCTCACCAAGCTGTTGGGGTCGAAGCTAAATCCTGTTTAATCAGATCGACATCAGATTTAAATGGCTTTGGAACCAAAAGTAAAAGAATCAGCACAGGACATGACTGGAAACGATAAAGTCAGAGGATGAAGTCTGACAGGATGGAAGTGTCACACCTGTGTTGCCCTCTGTGGCGCGGTGCCTGGATGGCACCGCACTGACTCATGAGCAGGAAAGAACAAGAACAGGATTTATAACAACTTAAGGAAAAAATAAACCAAGCCAGCTGTGAAATGAAAGGCAACAAAAAGGCCAACACTTAAAAAACATTGCAAAATAGCTGCTAAAAACATCTAAAAACAACTAAAATCATTCATTATTGCAGCAAACTTTTTTGCTCACATGAAGGAAGGTCAGGAATATTTATCTTCATCTCTGAGATTGACGTCAGATTTGACACAGAGCACACAGCGAACACAAAAGCCGGAAACAGAGAGTCTCGCTCTGACAGGCTTCTAGCTCAGTCATGGAAAATATGGAAGGAAATAAAAGTTAAGCTAAGCTGCAAATGTGTCATATCTAAACCATTGGGATGAAAATGGTGGCCAGTTCTGCATTCTGCATAAATCCACTGGTCCAGAGGATACAGGAAGTAAAAACCGACTTACAGTAAAAGTGCTCATGCAAACTAGCAGGACACACAAGCAAAATAGTTTCTTTCTAGAGGGTTGTGTGGAATAAATTAGGCTCGTCGACAATCTAAATTCCTCAGAGACGAAGACGAGAACCTGCTGAAGCTGAGTCTCCGGGGGATTGGCCACAACATGGGAACCAGCGAGGAGAGGCTGGGAACCAGTCCAGTGGATCTGAGAGCAGGCAGTCGTTCAGTGAGCTTTCTCTCATCCTGCCTTCAATCACTAAAAGCAAATAAGAAAGGGAAATGGTGGCAGACGATACAGCCAGGATTCGACACTGAGCTGTCACTCTGCCTGAACCGCTGCTAGACACTTCAACAAGCACTGAGTATCTTGGTGTAGTGGAAATGGAACCACATGCCTGTAGGAACTAAAGAGGCCGCAGCAGTACTACACAGTATAATGTGGTTTTACTGATTCTGAAGGGCAACATGCAATAGGCTGGAGCAAAATGACTCAACTGTGGTAGACCCTTTCCTTTAGAGGATCCATTTTGGTTAACCTGGACCACTGTGAAAAAAAGCATCATGAGTTGATTACGAAGAATTTTGAAATTCCCATGGCTGTCTCGTGGTAGGAGAAACTGGTTCTCATGAGCATTATGAACAATGAGGGAATGTTGGACCATATGTTGTTGGGTAAAATTATCATCCACATGTACTTCAGCTGAAGCTTCTGAGGCAGCTGTGTGCCGGTCTTTAACGTAGCCAGTTAGACCTCATCTTTAAACCCCTTCCTCTAAAACTGAAAAATATAGTTTGAAAACACTTCTGACAAAGCATAAATCTCACCTGTGTGTTGCTTGTTGAAGCTTGTTTTCGAGCATGGAACGGGCTCGTTCACACACTCTGGTTTTACTGATTTTTTGAAGGGTATCATACAATAGGTGGCACAAGATGACTGAAATGTGGCTCCTTCAGTGGATTCATTTTGGTTTAGCTGAACCACTTTAAAACAACATAATGAGTTGATTCAGAGGAAATTCCCATGGCAAGTTTTTTCTAATGAGCATTATGGATAATGAGGAAATGCTGGTCCATATGTCGCTGGCTGAAAGGCTCATCCTCACGCACTCAGAGAAGCAGCTGTGCAGACAAGTACATTTTCACAGTCAGCACATGTGCTCATCTGACATGTTTCACCTACATTAAGTTCAAATTCACAATTTTTTCCAAGTCTGTCTTAAAACAATAGTCGGGTGCTCGTATGAACAGTTAAACAGCTTTTGCTTCCTGTAAGCATTCCTGCTTTTATGCTTCCATTATAAATGATGGGGGAAAAAAATCCACAGTCAAGTTCAACTGAGGTTAACATGAGGTGTCTGCGAAGATAAAGAAAAAAGTATTACTATCACACTATTGTGATGAAAATTTCACAAGATGTCAGCAACAACAATTCACACATGCAAAGAAATCAAACTATAGATATACATGAATTAAGTTATGTGTAATAATGTGAACTGATACAGGGGAGAAGTATCAACCACATGGAGCCAAGACACCAGCTGAAATCTATCAGTAATTAGAAGCAATCCTGCCCCTTGTCAGTGCAAATTACTATCAGCTGCTTCAGTCCAACTGATGGCTTATAAAAAGGTGTCTCATCACTGAGCTGTCACACAAGGAAACATCTCATGATGGGTAAAAGCAAAGAGCTCTCTTAAGACCTTCGCAAGCTTATTGTTGCTAAACATACTGATGACACTGGTTACATTTGTGAATGTTCCATTGAGCACCGTTAAGGCCTTAATCTGGAAGTGGAGAGAAAATAATCTCACCATAAATGGGCCAGGACCAGGTGCTCCTGGCAAGATTTCTGACAGAGGAGTGAAAAGAATTATCAGAAGAGTTGTCCAAGAGATCACTTTAGCAACATATTTTCTCATTCATTCATTACTTATTTTACCTGCTGTATATCTTCTCAAGTTAAACTCATCCAAAGTTTCCTGTTTGCACTACAGCATGGAAACACAGTCCAAGGAAGCACAAAGAGCTTTTATTTGTATTGAGAAAATGTAACTTTGGAAGATCATTTTTTGTCTAATGTAAAATGCTAAAACAGTGAGCACATGCTCCTCAACTATTCTACGTGAAAATAGCACCACCACATGGTCAAAATGTGAAACTACATCTTTCTCCCTCCACACTCAGCATCAGGCTCCTGTCACCCTTGACAGCTCCTGAGAAGGAGAGAGACCAGAGTTTGTCTGCAGTCCTGAATGTTTAGATTAATGCTACTTATCCTGTGACTTTGAGTGGCAGCTGTGATGTATGAAAATTACTCTGTGGGATCCAAATGAACCTGAACTGATGATGGATGGATAGTGGAAACACGTGCTTTAACAAACAGATTCTGCACATTCCAGTGATTGACAAGACTGTTCCTCTCTCCTCTGAGTGAGTTACTTTCATGACAAATGGAAAAAACAGCAGTCACTTTAAACTAATGATGAAAAGCCCCACTTCTACTATGAGATGGATCTTGGGGTCTTGGACTCGCCCAGTGGTCAGGGTGACTATTTCATCCTCATTATTTCCTCTAAAAAGTTAGATTTTCTAATCTATTCCATCTCTGTCTGACATGTCTGTCTATGTCTATGATGATATATAAATGATACAGGGATACCGTGACCAGGTAGAAATTCACACTGTGGCTGATTATTGGCCTCTAGGTTTTAATTCAGTGAGCATGGAGAGGACATACACTCATATGCCTTTGTATTTAACTGAGTCACATTTATTACTATATTTAAATCTAATGCACTGGCAGCATAAGAGTGTTTTGTCCAGTAAACAAATGTCATCAGCTTGAGGCTCCTCTCTTTTAATCTTTCTTTAGACGATGCACAGATTTGATCTTAGTTCTCTAATATCGCACCACAAAGCCCATTTAGCAGCTGTTCTGCAGCTGTTGACCATATCACATGATCATTCTCAGCAGAGGGAGTTTTCCCAGTTGCCATGGAATTGGAGATATTCATATTTTCCACTTTTTATTGGACCACTTTCTTGTGCATGTTGTCTTAAAAGTGGAGAATGAAAGTTCATTCTTTACCATAATAAGAGTAGTTGACAAATCATTCTAACCACAGGGTCAATTAGTCCATTAGAGCTGGACAGTGAGTCACTCTGTTGACGAGTTGATTGACAGATGATGAATTAGCTACTATTTGGGAAACCCATTATTAATCATTAAGGATTTTTTCCAAGCAAAGACACACTTTGTTTCCAGCTTCTCAAATGTGGAATTTATCTGTTTTCTATCATTGTAAATGGATTATGTCTGGGTTTTTTGACTGATGGTCCGACCAAAGAAGACATTTGACAACATCATGATGTGGAAAGGGTTAAACTGTTGTATGACATTTTCTCTGTTTTGTGGTATTTTATGGACTGTCGATTGATACAGTAAATAATCATCAGATTAACTCCAAAACAGGAAGTAAGTGGAGCATGTGTTTGGAGGAAGGAATTTTAGCAAACAAGACTTGATCCTGCCTCACATTTGTTCTTCCCTACCTATATCACACAGTATAAGCTGAGAACATATAAAGAAGTGTGGAACAGTGGCATCTTGTGGTTCAGTCCAGCCTCATTCTGATGATGCTGTGGTGTTAAAACAGTTTCACTCAAACATCACTCGGGGGCAGCACAGGCAAAGAAATCTCTGCTCATCACTAACTACTACAACTCAAATGTTACTGCAAGGATTCATTATACCGTGATTATTATTGTCCAATAATGTGGTTGTCTAAAATACAGGTATATGTACAATCACTAGACTTTTGAAGTTACTTTGATTGCATCTATATACCTTAGTAATAAGTCATTTATTATGTGTATATTACATTATACTCTGAGTCTTAAAATAATTTCTGATCTTATCGGACAGAATTAAATTTTTTTTTTCAAAGTTTGTGTCTTTGATGTGCCATGTGACTGAAGCGACGCCAGCTGCTGAGTCAACGCGTCACAAGGTTGTCAGGTTCATTTCATTAACTGGCGCATGATGGTTATGATTCTGTCTGCACGCATGCAATGTACTGAAATATTAATAGAAGTAACAGACCATTATTTCATGTGCCACTGTCACACATTCGTTACAACACCCAGATGCTTCAATGACTTCTCTGTTTTGCCCAAACCCAAACATTATCTCTTTGGCAACAGCTTCTGAAAAAAAGACAAGGTGTGTGTTTGTGCTCATGTAAATAATGCATGTCTGTCTGAATGGGGAAGTTTACAAAGTCGTGTTGTTAGGGGCCAAAATCTACATGAACACGATGGTTAAACCGAAAGCAGAGGCCGGAGAGAGAGAAGAAAAAGAGCACCGGCCAAGAATGGTTTTCTTACTCCTCACTGATTTTTCCTGCTGGTCATCAAAAAGACTTAGTAACTCCCAAACAGTTCAATCATTGTTTTGACAACAGTGGCACCCCCTCACATTCCAGCAGTAGCCGCCGCGCCAGAACCACTGAGGACCTGTCACTTTGATACTGTTTTCATTAATGTACCACCAGGAAAAATGTTCTTTTCTCTGTTTAGTGCTACTGGACATGAGTCTCTGTCTGGATAATAATACACTGGGCATGAAACCAGCTGAGAGAGAGAGAAGAAAAAAGAAAAAAAAGGGAAGTTAATTGAACAGTGACAGAACAATGCTTCTGTGAAAGAAATCGATTATTCACCCAGTTAACTGTTCTGTCTTAGCAACTGTAGTCAGGACAGTCACATGTACAGTACTTCCCATTCAATTTTCATCGTCATGACAATGCTTACAAGCACGAATGCATGTCACAGTTACTCACCAGAACCAGACCGAAAATAAGCTCCTCATTCTTATTTTGACATTTGTGTGAATGAGACACGCACACACACACACAAACAGAGAGAGAGAGAGAGAGAGAGAGAGCTTTGAGACCGATACAGATGAAAGTGGGTTTTGATAGATCAAGACAAACCCATTAGTTATCCCGTCAACGCTGTGATTTACTCTGCACCGATGGAGACTTTATGTAAACAGTGGTTCGATTTCCATGACAATCTTCTGCGTCACTGAGTCTGATGCTTTTGATAGAGCTTATGGTGATTAAAGACACTTTCTTCAACTAAAATTAAAACCAAAATAATAGATATTTTAACTCTCTGTGCACTGTTTCTTGCACTGATTGTGAAAGTGTTGGTTGTCATGGACCATACATAGAGCATATAATTGTGATGTGTGTGTGTCATAGTTTTTGGAGTTTTTAATGAACTACAGTGATGATCCTTTTGGTGCCTTTACCTCACATCTGCAAGTAAGCTCTTTGAAGCTAAAAACACATGGAGCTGGGAAAGGAGATGGATACACATAAATTATCACACTATGAATAGACTGTGTGTGCGTGTGTGTGTGTTTGTGTGTGTGGAGGCGATGTGTCTACTTTTTTTGTGGAAAATTTCCCAGAGTGGTTTTGACTCTGTCATTTTTTCCCCCTGTGCTCTTTTTCCAAAATTGAAGTGGAGCAGAGGCCTGTCATGTAGTAATACCCATCCTGCAACCTTATTTAGATGAAGCCAGACTAAAGTAAATACTAAAGGCTTCTTTTAGGGAGTAAAAGCTGTTTAAATAAGCAGCCATGGTTTGCTCGAAACAAAGCTTCAGTCATCGCCTCCTAATTGGATTCTGGACACTTTTCATCAGCGGCTCATGATTAGACTCACATCCAACCTGTTTACATCGTCAGCTCGTCTGTATTTAGACCCTCACATGAGAGCTGCACAATAAGTGCATTTGTGCTAATGACGACAGGAATAAGACAATGACGTGCTGAGGTGTGTCAGTGGATATGTCAATGCCTGATTGCAGAAGGAGCAGCAGCTGCCTCCCATAGCCTCTCTGTGTGTTTTGGGTAAGCACGCTGATATGAACGCATTAATTTAAAGCTGAATTAATCTATTGGATCAAATGACTAATGTAATGTGAGAGGGTTTGCTCCTGGTGATAAACCCACAGATAATGATCACCTGACTCGGTAGTCTCTGTGTTTTAGTGCCTGTCAGCTCAATGTTTTTGTGATGCAGAACAAAACCTTAGTTTACTCTCAACAACCTTGTTTCAGCAGGCAGCTGTTTTCAGCAGAAAGGTCCCGACAACCCCACTTTGTTTTAGTTAACCACCACCAAACGTCACACACAGTTAGCTATTAGTGAGCTTGGTGGGTGGCAACAAACTCTATTGCACAACAAACATGGTGATAATAACCCCAGATTACTTCCAGTGTTTTTTAAAACCTATGTTTTGGAAGATATGATATGATTAAGGTTAGACAGAAAGTTGAATGCAGTCTGTGATGGGAGTATCCTGCATGAAGGACACACCACTTCAATCTACTTGGACGTTGATTGCAAGGTGCTGACTCATCCAATATGGACATAATCAGCTGGCAGAAACGTGATTCCACAGCATGTTGCTCCATGTGTTGCAACATTACATGGTGAAAACATGTAAAAATAGCTTTCACAGCTTCACAAAAATCAACCAATGCTGCTGTTGTTCATTCTCTCTTATGATCACGTTACCAAATTTTCTCTTAATCATAGATTTTCTGCACCAGAGGCAAAACTAATAGGGCACTCTGGGCACAAGGCGCTCCGTCCAGTCCTGGCTCCATCTGCCAGCGTGATTAACCCCCGGGCTGAAACATGGCTTGATTTGAGTAAGATTACTGTGTGGTTCCTGGCAGCATCCTCTCTTAGATTCCTCAGCATGGAGACACTCAGAAAGACTCCTTGCTGAAGTTGAACTGAAGGGCTTTCAGATATTCAGATTCATCCAACCACATTAGCCCCTCTGGGCGAGCCGGGCTGCGCTCTGGCCAAGCAGTGAAAGAACCATATTGTCTGCATCCTTTCGCAGCACATTCAGAACAAATGAATCAGCCATATTGTTCTAAAGGTTTAATTGAATATCTTTGGTATTAGAGTTTGGTTGGAAGAATACAGTGTGATCTTTGTATTGTTTCATTCGAGTCAAGCTGAAACAAAGCCCACAAGGCTCTTAATGCCAGGCTTGTAATCCACTGAGACAACTTCCTGTGTGCTGGTACAATTCATGTGTGTGTGTGTACATTCTAAAGCTGCTGGTGTCCTGCAGTCTTTACAGATCGGCTTATTTGCTGTAGCATCATTGTGTGAAACTCCCCCAGAAGGCCCCCCCTGCTCAGCCTTACATAAGGCAAACACGCATGTTTGAAAGAAGATTTGTTCCCTCGTACAGAACGGGCAAACAAACCCCGCTGATTTATCACCACATAAAAATGACAAAAAGAGGAACTTAGCGGTTTTGCAGTAAACAAAAACCCCATGAATGCAAGATTGTGAGTTACTGTGAGCTGTGACAGGATCACAAATAAAATGATTAAGGATGAAACTACTGCACGAGAGGAGGAGTTGACCTCATATTTGACCTGCAACACATATACTTACAGTGGTTTAAACAAGGATACAATGAGATAATGTCCTGTCTTGTTCAGGGAACAGTTCAATATTTGCTTTCTTGCTGGGAGTTAGAGGAGAAGATGGATGACCCTCTCTTGTCAGGTCAGCTAATTAACATGTTATATCTTGCATGAGAACCCAGCAAAATCCAAAACTAAAAAAAACTGCAAAAAAACATGTGCTTTTTACAAGAGGTGACGTGCTGGAACTATTTTTCTCTGCAGGAACCAAAAAAAGTTGTTTTTTGTTTTTTCACCTCGCTCCTACCCATAAATCAAAAAAAAAAAAAAAGTCATTCTAATTCTTGTTTGCATTCATGTTAAAACACGCAAAGTGAATCAACACCGACCTTTTAAAAGTCTAAATGACAGATATAAGAGTGGGATCGACCTGTGGCTTCACAGTGAGTCCCTGCAGTGATGCAACTTGTTTGCCTTTTTATCACGCATCATCTGAAGTGGTTCATGTGAAAGGCTTACGATGGCACTCGGCCACTTTAATTATCAGCCGACATAATTATATCTTCCCTTATCTCAACACTTTCTCAACCTCTCTCCCCCTCTTTCCTCCTCGCCTCTCTCATCCCGGCCTTTTACTCCCATATTCTTCTTTTTTTTTTTTTTTTTATAAACTTGGCAAGCAAACACATCTCATGAGGTTTTCCAGAGGTCCGGCTCACGGAAATGTCAGTTTTGTTCATATTCTGCTCGAAGTGAAGAAAGACATGAATCAGAGAAAGGAGGAATTAGGTGTCCCATTTATAGCCTCACATTTGTTTATACCTGATTTAAGTCTAATAAACTGTTCCTGACCAGCCTAAAAAAAAACCCTCTGACAATAACAAACTACAAATTCCTAAAGCAGATAAAACATTGCATTATCCCCAGGAAGTTAAAAGTGGTGTGTTTAAATATTTTCTCAGCTATCACAGGGGTGTTTATGGATGACATCACCTGTGGACATACACATACCATACCGACGCCCTCAGGTAAAGAAAAGCCCGTGGGATTATAGTCTCATACAGTGATGTCATTGGGAGGAGGGTGCAGGGTTAAACAAACTGACATCATCCTTCTGGAGAGAGAATAACACTCCTTGAGACAGGTGCACGTCATGCAGTCTAAATTTATTAACTGTGGGCACAGATAATCAAACCACTCAGGAATTTCAAAAGATCAGACTAATATTATTTCAGGCAGTGTTTGATATCCTTCACTTATTTGACATGTCACTTTGTTGTTGCCCAGGCTTCGGTCACAACTTTGCTGTCGAGTCCCTCAGCAGACGTGATCTCAGCTTAAGGTTGGGTCGGTATTATCCAGCTTCCAGATTCTTCTGACGCTGGGTGAGGTCCCATGAGACTGTGTGTGTTTAAATGTCCTGTTGTCTCCACAGTTCATTGGATAAAAGAAAGCTGCCAATTTTGGGATTTAGATTTCCATTCCATGTGGGCGTGACGAGTCTGAAAGAAATGTTTTGACGATAATTCTGTCCAGTGGTGAAAATGAATGAGGAAATTCCAGATGTGGTAATACCTGTAACATAATGAGCAGGCAAGAGGCGAGCAGTGAGAGAGAAGGTTTCAACTGGGTCCTCACCCTTAAACTGTTGCTCAAGCCAAGTCAGGAAATGGAGAAAAATGTGCAAACAGCTTATGGTTAGTGAGGCTGTGTTAAAAAACATTTTTGAGGATCAAGTGATTACATGTGACGTGGAAGGTGTCTCATGGATTTAAAAAAGTGAACGAACTCCAGAGTCAGTGACTATGACTCAACTGAGCTGAACGAAATGATTTGAGTTGATTCACAATTTCCTCTATTTGCGAATAGCTGGTGAGCATAGTGGAACATTTAGCATCAGTTTCTGAAGCTCAGTTAATGCAGTGGCTCTTTGAAGCAAATATTGACATGCTTGTAATTACAATATTAACATGTTGATATTAAGGAGGTCACCATCTTAGATTTGCTGATCACCTCATCATGTCATAGCTATTCTTTCACTAAAAATGTGCTAGATGAAAACCCAGTAATCAGAATCCATCCTCTGGGGACCCTGAATGTCTCAAATTTAATGTCAATCCCTCCCGTAGCTGTTGATATGTGAGTGTGGATCACAGTGGTGGATCAACAGGCTCAAAACAAAGGCACCAACTATGATTTGTGGATATGTGTTGTTTTTCTTCTTCCTCTTCTTTATTGTCTGTTGTTCTTTCATCACACATCTGGTTCTGGTTTTTGGTTTTCGGTGGCTCGAAATGGGTCAAAACCATGTGTCACTGGGCAGCAGACTGGTAAGTTGAAATGTCAGAGCTGTCGTTGCGTCATTTGCAAACTTAAATACGAGGTTATTCCCCTGTGGGAAGCGCCGCTGAGCCGGGCTCTCCTCTCTGCTCTTATAAGGAAGGCTTGTTGATAACTTCGCCATCCTAAATTGAACACTGTGGAGGATGTGATGATCTGCGGGTATGCAGAGGTGAGCCAATTCCCCACAGGCTCACCAGATTAGGTGAAGTCAGGACAGAACGTTTAAGGGTCAACTCAGTGAGCTCACTTGACCAGAGGAAAAAAAACAAACATGCCATTAAAGTGAGATCACCGGAGGAGTCTCCCTTACATAGCCTCGGTCACTTCTGTGTCCGGAAGCACAAACCCGGGCCCCAAAGACCACGAGAGGACCCGAGTGCACTTTAGCCTGCTTACATAAGAACACAGCAACTGGGCCAAGACTAAGTTTGATGCTCTTTAAGAGGCTGTGATCAAGCTTGTCCACTGTAATATGAATTCACGTCCTCTCGCTCGGCCTCGGTCTCTCACGCTCTTTTGAAGTTGTTCCTCATTATGTTGAGCACTTGTTTGCACAGTGCGATTAGAGAGAGCATGGAGGAAAAGATCAGCACCTGTTTTTCACTTTACCTCAGCTGAGCCTGTAACTCGTCATGCACTATCTACTGTGGCTGTCATGTTGAGGTAATGTCCGGGCCTGTTAATATTTGCAGATAAAATAACTCTTTTATAGTGGGTTTTTTTTCATTCTCATGTACCTGCATTGCATCAGAAACCTTAGTTAATAATTACCTGACCTGTTTAAAGGTCTGAAATGTCCCAAGCACACATGAACATGCATATGCACTTAAATGCAACTGATCCGTCTCCCTCATCCGTCACCTCCGTCCAAAATCCTGTGCTGACCTTCTGCAACAATCCAACTCCGTGTGGGTGAGAGATAAAGGCCGGATTCCCAGTAGCAGCGAACAGTGAAAGGCCTTTTTTGGTCATATCACAGCAAACGGAGGCCAAATAAGCCAGCTGCTGGGAAGAACTGTGTGGACTCAGCACTGCATTACTGCTGCTTGACCTACCGCCGGCAGAACTCATCGGCATGCAGCGGCTATCTGAGACGAGCTGTTGTGGGGATTTGGATCAAGGAAATAGTTTAGATCCTGGTGATTAAATTAGGATTTATAAAACAGTGGATTCCCCCCCACACACACACACACCACCACCACCACCACAAGGACATGACATCTAAAGAATTTTATTTGCTTCTTTGTGTCTTGTGTAATATCTTTGGCAAATACTGTGAAACAGATACGAGCAGACGTCTGTGGTTCCCCCTGAAAATACACAGACACAAGGGGGGAGTGAAGGGCAAATAATCAGAAATCATAAACAACTATGTAAACGAGCTTTAGACTGCAGAGTCCTGGTCACACACTGTATGAACTGTCCATCATCTGTCTCAGAAATCAGAGAGGCGGGGGGTGTCGTGTAGCACTTGTTGAGATCCAGCAGCACATCCTGTAAAGCACTTACAGAAGAAAGGAACCGAGCGTGGCACTTCCTGTCTGTCAGTCACGGCTAAAAGTGGCTCCCATGAGGACAACGCTTCCACTGGAGAGGATGTATTAAAGAACAGAGGGAAGGGTGGACGTTAACCACAAGATGTTGGTAGATATTTATATTTGAGCCGGTTGAGTTAAGCCCACGCAGATCACACAGAAACAAAAGCACAAACCCAAATCAAGCTCTCACATTTCCATCAACTCTGGAGAAACCGATACCTGATGATGGGATGTAAACAGCAGTAGTTTGTGTGTGTGTGTATGTGTCTACTCGGGGAGTTAAGAAACTCTCCTGCATGACTGGCCTGCAGACGACTGTGACTGCTTTGTCACACACACCCTCACTTTGTGAAGTCATGTGGAGGTATTGCTGTGATGACAGGCGCTGGCTGGCCTCTGTTAACACTGCAGCCGGGCCGTCATGCACAATTGGATGCAAAAGCTGACACAAAAAGGCAAGATAGGACACACACAGGCACTAGCACACATGTGGTAGATTGATGTAACCATGTCAATGATGCATTTGGAAGACACACAAAAAGTCATGTTGCATAATTTTAAAAGCAGCGATTATTCACTGTTCACTTCTCAATATGCTGTCCAGCTGTTCGACACATGACTCGTCTCTCTAAAAACTAAACAAAGCGCCTCTCTGTAAAAGCCAAAAAGTCATTATTTGCTGCAGTTTACGGTCACACAGTTTTCTTTTCACTGTGTTGCCTCGGCAACCGGGCAAAAACAGTGCAACAGGATCCCTGAATGAACCCGACCTTTGACCTGCAACTGTACAAGCACCAGCCAGTGAGATTAATTATTCTGCTGCTCGTTTTTTTCTCCCTCTCTCTGTTTGAGCCTGTTCTCGCTCAGTAGACACCTTAAACTGCCCCAAAACATCCTGAGCATACAATGATGTCAGGTGAACATCCGAGGGCCTTTTCTTTCCTGAGAATGAATGAGCAAGTAAAAAGGTTTGAAAGGGAATCTTCCTCATGAAAGGAATGCTGAAGGGGTTTTTTTAAGAGCAAGGACTTTTACAAAGAACAACCAACAATGAGCTGTTCTCAGTATTTTAATGGTTGGGATAAGAGGCCAAACCTACTCACTAATCTCTTTCGACCACCAACAACAGCGAAGCCTCATAATGTTGCTCAGGCCGACTGTGTGCTTTGTGCTCACATGGTTACTGACTTGTTTTTCTGTTTCGGAGTCGTGAGCACAGGTGTGTAACAGCAGCTTCATATGAAGGTTAAAGGTCAACACAGAGAGAGAACACAACCTTAGTACACAGTAATAATGTGTCTATATATACTGTATGCTTGTGTCTTACTTTATCTTATATTGTTTAGCTTTGTCATCCATTCCTGTGGCTCCAGTGATGGAAAATCTGATGCATCTGATTATCTGTCAGTCTGACACTTTAGTCCTGACTGAAATATCTCAACAGCTATTGGATGTATTGCCATGAAATTGAGCACATTCAAGGCTCCCAGAGGATGAAACCCTCCTGATTTGGAGTTCCTTTGGATGGACTGCCTTGGCATTCATCTTTCCCTGGACTGCAGTGACTGTGGTGACCCCCAACATTCATCCAGCACCATCTTCAGGCCAAAATTTTAATTTCTCCAATAATTTATTTTTGACCTAATATCTGAAAATAATGACATTCCCATCAGCCTCAGCTGTACCTTGTGTTTGGTGCTAATTAGCTACAGAAATTCAGCCCTGATCAGTTTATCAAATTGTTTCGACTATCATGTTAACAGAAGACCAGCTACCTGTGCATCTAGCAGGAACAATGTTATCAGCTGGATTAGTCCTCACCAACTCCTGGTCACTAAAAATTGGATGGTGGGCGAGACTCAACCTCTAATAAATGTGTATACTGAGGAACTAAAATGAGACTTTTTTGATAACAATGAGATAAAAGGCTAAAAGATAAGAGGCTAAAAAACTGTACATTTGGGCGTTCTTTTTTTTTAAAGCAATTCTATAAATTCTATTACGATATAAGGAGTAAAAAAAACGGTATCATCACATGCAGTTTTACACAAATCTGCACGTGCCATTATTACTATATTGCACAGCTACTGTATTAGGAATTTTATTATTTTGACCAGAACAGAGCTGTGCCTATTTTTGGATAAAGACCAACTTTTCCCAGCCGTCCCAAGATTTTAGTTGCATAAATTAAGCAACATATTAAAAGATCAGAAACATAATTTTAAACCAACAGTTTTCTCATTTAGCTATATGAACTTGATCAGTGTGTATATTAAGTTGTTTAATTCTTTCATTCCAAACTTTTAAAGCACATCCTGCCTACAAACAGAATGAGTCTAATCATAAACATGTTCCCTTCCAGTTGGGGACATAATGAACCAACAAAAACAAATGTTCCTTTGCAGTTATTATGTGGGAAACCACTCGATATGAACTGATGATTCATTCAGGGACTCTACCAGTGCTGGCGTGGAGACCTCACTGCCCTCTTAAATTCCCCCGTTTTACTACCAAGCATTAGAGAGAAGCCTCATTCGTTTAGTTCCCAGAGTCACACCCCTTTGTGTTCCTCGTTCTCACTCTCTGCCTCATTTACTTAGATTTAGATTTCACATAGGAACCAAGTCGGAGCTTTGTCAGGATAATGTTACATGGGCCCTTTTGTATGCTGGAAAATTGCAGGAAAAAGAAGAATGCAGGTGTGCCTGTGTGTGTCTTTGAACTGTGTGTGCGTGTGTGTTAGTGTTTGTGTGTCAGCCTTCCTGGGCATGCTGTTATGACAGAGGGTCGTTCCAACCTTCCGAGCTCTTTAAATGTGACCTCTCCCTTCCTGTGATGGAATTCCTCCCGTCAGAAACATTTTCCCAAACAATATCTATAATTACAGCTGCCTCTCCAACAGCATCCTGCTGTAAGTGGATTATCTGGGGTTAGATAAAGACAATTAATAAGGAAACAAAGAGGTCTCTGCATAACATGTTACGGCTGTCATGAAAAACTAATCAAAATCAGATGGTGGATTTAATCTATTTAATTTCTGTTAATTGTTTGAAGTTGTCATTGTGACGTACTCCAAGAATGTGAGGTCAATTTAATTTGCTATGCTCTATAAATTATTAGTCTCATCTTCTAATGCAAAGCCAGCAAAAATAAATATAGAAATAAATTAAAACCAAGTAAATTACAAAATAAATATATTTTGATTTGGATGGTTTTCTGTCACGTGTTTTCATAAGAGAAGACAACTGGAAACAATACAAAGTTTCCATGACATGTTTTGCAATGTCTCCAGTCACTTTTTTTGTAAAAGTAAACCAGCAAAATGTGCCTTTACAAATGGAATCTATTGTCTTGTTTATTATTTGGACACGAGAGCTCGGTGGCGTGATGTTGTTCAGTCAGTGTTGCTGATATTTAATGCAGCTGTAGCCTAAAGGTGTTGTTTAATTCAACAGTGCCCACCCACAATAATTTCAAAAATGTAATGTTTACCCAACATGACTCATGACAAGAACGTCAACAAAAGAATACATGAGAGACAATACATACATGAGCAACAAAAACTCAATCACACATCAACTCAAAATAACAGAATGTGAAAACCATAGAAAATCAGTGTTTCAATCTCCTCAACTCTAAACGTTCTTGAAGTCTTGTGTTGCTTAAAACAAATTGTTCCACTCCGGGTCTGGCATATGCAAGGTTGGAGGGAGGGGGGTGGGGGTCACCACAGTACACCCACTACAATAAACTAGACTTCACCACCGCTTTTTTTAGCCCCTTAATTTTATGGAATGCAAAATTGTTGGAACACCCCTTAAAAAAAAAAAAAAAAATCATGAGTGTAAAACCAGTAATGAAGTCAAAGACATTCATTGTTTGTGTATTTCTGGGTAAATTTAGCTTTTTGCTTCCATCTTGGCTACAAATCACACCAGTCACCGGAGACATGAAAGCTCAGCAGTGTGGTAATATACAGGCAGTATATAGTTCATTTTCTTGTAATTGAATCAATCTGGCATTCGTTAAAAATACCGTGGTCAGCATTTTCCCCCGACGTAAAGATATTTTGAGCAGTGTGGTGAAAGTTATCGTTCACAATCTGCACCACGACATCATGATGTAAAGCCAGTTGCTGCATCAGACAGACGTCCTTTCATAAGACCAGAAATGAGCTGTGTGCAAAAAAACATGTTGCCAGTAAACAGCAAAGGTATTATTACTGGGGGAAGTCTGTGAGTGATGGCAGCTTGACAAACTAGACCTCCGACTTAGCTGATAACGGAGCTCTGCAGGCTTTGGATTCTAAGCTGACAGCGTATCATAATGTGATGTTATTCACAGTTTGGAATGTGTGCAAATGCAGGATGGTACGTTCTGTCACTCACACTCTAAAAACTATGGGCCACCCTGGATCTTGTGGGCGGGAGGGTGTGCAGGGGAGGCTGGAGAGAAATGTTAGGGTGGAGCTGAGCCTGTGGTCTTTGAGGAGACGAGTTTGCGAGAGTGCCGCTAAAAAGTCCATACGGCTAAATTTACGTCTTACGCTCACAATAGCAGTTTGCTGATTCTTCATTTTGTTGAAAGTGAAATGCTTTTTTGCAACTAAAATGTAGCTTTGTGCACACAATGAAAATGATTAAACCATGAAAATGTAATGTAGCACACGGCTGATGATGCACTGATGATGTAACCATAGGAGCTGTGACTGGTCTACAGGTGAACAGAAAACTTTATCACACTCATCATCATCTAACCTTTCCTGCCATTTCCCTCCGAACACAGCAGCACAGTCCCACTTGCAGTAATAATCATTTACCCTTTGCTCTGGAATGTGAGTGAGTTACTCATTAAAAAAAAAAAAAAATCAAGGTTAGTGAAACTGCTTCTGATAACATGAGCTCACATGCAAGTAAAAAAAAAGAGCTGTTTGAAGAAGTTTGGATTTTGCTTCATCTGGCTGCTTTTAACTCGTTGAACTCAGCTCTGGAAATTCTTTTTTCCGCAGGAGCCGGATTCATCCGCAGCAGAGAGAGCGGCTGTATTTTTAGCAGAGCGCAGGCGGTAATCATCGTACTCCTCTGGGTGTACGACTTGCGACTTTCTGGTCACCAAGTTCCTTCGGTTAGTTTCCACAGAAACCAGACGAATGAGTCACTCGACAAGTTCAGCCAATTCAGCTCTTGGGTTTGGGAGGCGAGCGCTGGATTTCCAGCTCCCTCCCCACGTAACCAGGCTGGAAAATGAAAATGGGGAGGGGGGGGGGATGAACGGTGGCTTGATGGTGGCACTCTGCCCGGTTCTGTTCTTACTGAATCTGTGTGTCTCCTCCACGGCTCCGCTGCTCTCCCACACTCCTGTTCTCCCTCTTTTCTCAGTCTTCTTCACATTCCCCCCTTTCCCCAGCCCCCCTGTGTCTACCACCTGCCCCCCACCTCCACAACTCTGAGCACACAGTTTTTTAAAACTGGATTTTCTGTTCTGTTCCCAGGAGAAGTCATTTAAGGTGACCTTCCTATCTGCACTTATCTGTGTGGTTGTGAGTGTCCACAGATCTCATTTTGGTGACTCACTGAGCACTTACCCGCCACTGTTGGGATTTTGATCGCAGCTTTTGATCAGACTGCTTCCTGTCTCCAGTGGGTTTTATCACAAAGAGAGTTTATTCTGCCAATGTGAGTGAATCTACTGCAGCTTTAATCAACTGTTCTCAACCACTGTGTTTTCCTTCTCCTTCCATTCCTCTCTCCTTACTTTCTCTTTACTTTCCCATTACTTTATTTGTCCCTCGTGTCTCCCAAACACACAAACACACACACCACACCCATGTCCCTCCGCCGGCCCCTTGCCTCTCCCCCTCGTTTGCTCCCACTGGGAGGAGGCCCGGCGGCGCGCTGGGAGCACTGGATGACTGACTGACTCACGGCCGACACACCCAGCAGATGTGTGGAGCAGAGGGAAACATCCAGAGTGTGTGTGTGACAGAGAGAGTGATAGATGATTCATGGTTTATCTACGGTAAGCCTCTTAACTGTTTTACTGTGGAAAAAGGGAGGAAGAGATGAAACAGTGGCCGCTCATGCTGCAGGCCTCCGACCCCTCATGACTGGAACAGGTTGTGAATGAACTCCTACGTTCCAGCTAACTGTTTATCTTAACTCACGATAGCTGCTGATAATCCTTCACAGGCCCGTTCGTGTCGTTAAATAAAAGCATCTGTCAAGTGTAAAAGGAGGCACTTTGTGAATT
Source organism: Centropyge bicolor (assembly GCA_037975185.1). Taxonomy (NCBI): domain Eukaryota; kingdom Metazoa; phylum Chordata; class Actinopteri; family Pomacanthidae; genus Centropyge; species Centropyge bicolor. The sequence continues at coordinate 4,399,632 of JBBMOC010000011.1, read as the reverse complement.
TCTCCACTCCGAGGTGATGCAATGTGCTTGCAACACTTGGTATGTGGAGTTCATTTTTAACATGTATTCAAATGTTTTGGGGATTGCGACATTTATTTGAGACTTGGCTGGAGACGCTCGGGGACAAACACATGGGCGGTGCATTAAGAATCCCATGTCGCCGCCCTTACAGATTAGAAGATTACAGCCCTTTTTAATTGGAGGAATGTTGTCTCTCAATATTTGGTTTTATTGACATTTAAAGAATGAGCTCAGAATGTGTGTAGCTGTGCAGCTCAGATGAGGCTTCATAGCTGATTTGGCTCAGTTGAAATTGAATTGTTGCCTTCCAAACTTTTTTAGTGTGAAATCACCTCTTTCAGCTTCCACAGCTTCTGTTATGGTTTGTGTTTTGGGTCCTATTCCCTTTGTTCCTGCAAACCCACATACACCACTGAGACAGTCTCCTTAGGATGTCGTGGCCTGGCAGACAATTGTAGGTTTGTTGCTGTACATGTGATTATCTGGACGTCGAACTCTGACTGCCTGAAGACTTATAGGAGCTTCATCTCAACTTTACAAAGCATTTTAGAAAGAACCAGACTGTGGATTTTGTTTCATCTTTTACAAAGTAGCCCTCATAGGAAGGGCGAGTATGGAGAGGAGGAACAATTACAGTAACCAATAACTTTCAATGTAAATGTTGTATTTGGTAAACAATTTGTAAACTAATAGTTATAGATTAGAAGGATGTGGAACATAGGACAACATCATAGAAGATTTATAATACACTTAATACTATAATGTCACTATAACTTTGCTCATTGAGGCGAAGTTTTTCAACATTATAAAGTTATTGTTTTAGATTAAGTTGCTGACTATAGTTAGCATGTTTCAACCTGAGTCAGTAGTTACTAGTCAGTAGTTAGCTCACCAGTTACAGTTGGACAATTTTTTTCCAAGGATGGTGAAGTCATGACCTGCACTACTCTGCTTCTGATTGGCTCGTACCTGTTGCTTTCATAGGGTGGGTCGGTTAGGTTTGGGCATGAGGAGTGACTCTGGTTAGAGGAAGGATATCAAGGTGAGTAGGACAGATCATGTCTCTGTCATCTAGGAAAAAAGTAGCAAAAGTAGCAATAGTAGTAGTAGTAAAATGAGGAAGGCTCAAATAGCTTTGATTTAATGCTCTAGTTTAATTACGAGTCCCCCTAGTCTACTTTTTGGTGAGTAATGAGTCAGCAAAGTGACTCCTCAGAGGGCCTCCTCTCCCTGCAGAGAGGAAGGTATTGTTCAACAGCGCTCTTCAGGGCCTGAGGAATTACAGGCATGCAGCAGAGAGGTGCACTTGTGTCCATTCTCCTCCAGTCTATCCCTCCAGCTATCTCCTATATCTCTCAGTCCTGCCATGTCTCACGGGTTTGTCTGGGAAGCTTCTGTCAGGGGGGGCCAGAATGAGGGGGAACCGAAGACGGCTTTACGACAACAGATAGTGAGACTGGCACGAGGAGCCGCTCACTGCAGACACACTTTACACAACAGCAGCTGTAGGGCAAACAGCACTGCGCTGGAAACTGGCATGAATTAGGAAACTATCACTTCTTGTCAGATGCACTTGGGAAACCAGCGTCAATTGGAATCTGACAGAAAGATTTATGATGCCGTCTGTGGAATGTTGCAAAAAAAAACGTGACATTGTGATGATGAATAGCGGTTTGATTTGGAAAGGTTGAGTTCAAGCTGCATAATTATCTTCAAATGTACAAAAATGTCTCAGCTCATTACTAGAATGTGTTGCTCCATTAACCACATGTGAAGGGCCTATTGACACGCAGTGATTCAGAGGAGGTTTGTATCAAAGAGGAACGCAGGATCTAGACTGACTAATGTGAATGTAAATAAACAGAAAGCAGACACACAGGACTGCTCGGACATGGCATGGGAACAGGGGCTTTCTGCCTGTTTTGGGGCGAGGCTAAAGAACTGCAGGTCAGAATGTGAATTTCTCAGAAGCTGAAAGAATTTCCAGCGCTCGCAGCAGACTTGGTGTGTGGGAGAAGGATGGCAGCAGGCCAGACAGCCATCAGGGTCTGTGTGCCTGACTGGAAGGTTGCATAATGTTATTTAAAACCATGTAAAGTCATATCCATTTAATTTCTTGAGTCTGCAATTGATATCTGACTTTAACCCTTTATCGGGCCAGTTTTTGAATTTCAATGTATTTCAATGTGTCCTATAAAGGGTTAAGGAATAGTTGGGAAACATTTTGTTAAGACAAGGTTTTTCATGGTCCTGACTGAAGACTGATATCGCTCTAGCGCCAGCAGCCGCCTGGTATGGATCAGCATAAAGGCCAGAAGCAAGGAAACAGCCACCTTGACTGAAGTGTACAAATGGCAAGCTGTGCTTTTTCTCAGTGCTCTGTGCAGGACTGTTTCTTAGCTGGGCCAGTGGTGGAAGAAGTGTTCAGATTATTTAGTAAAAGTGAAAATATCTCAGTTTGAAAATATTCTGTTACAAGTAAAAGTCCTGCAAAAGCAGAAGTAGCAAAGTAAAAGTACAAAAGTAGTAGCATCAAAATCTACATCAAAAGTAAAAGTACTCATTATGCAGAATAATATATATTATATTGCTGGATTATAATTCGTGATACATTCATGTCTCATTTGTCTCATGTGTCTCAAAATGTTGAATTATCCTTTTAAAGGATTTATGACTGTGACATAATGTACTAATAGATAACTTTAATGTGACATAATGATTGTTTTGCTCCTTAACACAATGATACAAAACAGTCACAGGTTTGATGGTGGACTTCTTCTTCATTTCATCGTTGTTACAAAGGTTTTATTTACTAGTTTTCAAGCGAGTTTTTCACTGGATTTGACGTCCTTGCTCTCTGACACCACTTTGCCGTCCACCAGAGTCTGAGTGACTGTCACCACTTTGGTCTGGATCTTCTTCTGTTCGAGTGCATCCTCGAGTCTGGAGATGAACAAAAGAGTAAAATCAATATGAGGTTGTTCTTTGATGTCGTCCTAGTTTTATACATGGGAATAATACATGGAAAATTCAGCCGTTGAAATGTAGCGCATGAGTTTACTTTCACTTTCCATATCATTGTGTTTGCATGAAGCTAATTTGAATGAAATTTGCCAGAGCCTGAAATGAACCAAGCTTTAATATCAGTCAGCTCACAATGCAGAACATTGAATCATCAGCAAAGATATCACCTTCATTTTTGCACGACATTTTTTGTCTGGTCCTCTCATACTCACTGCAAGTCGGCCCCGCCGTCCAGCAGCCTCCTGTACTCGGCGATCTCGGCCTCCAGTTTCACCTTGATGTTGAGCAGCAGCTCGTACTCGCTCGTGTTGTGCTGGATGTCGGTGCGGATCTGGGTGAGCTCCTCCTGCAGCCTAATGATGATCACGTTGTACCTCTCCAGCTCCATGTTGTAACGCATCTCGATGTCGCGCAGGGTGGCCTCCAGGGATGCTTTCTGTCAGGAGGTGAAGAAAAAGCATGCATGACTGAGCGACTGATTGATGCATGTAGGAAAACAGAATGACAGTTCTTCTCAGCTTTCTTGAGAATTGGATGGATAAATATGAAGTTAGAGCACAAATGTTCTTACCAGGCTAAGCTCAGACTGCAGCTCAATGTCCAGAGCCTGACACCTCCTCCTGGTTTCTGTTATCACAGTCGTGGCTTCCTTCAGAGCTGTCGAGCTTTCAGTCACTTGGACCTGCACCTCTGTGATCTGGAGACAAGATTAAATACATATAATGCATAGAAAAGATAAAATGAAAATGTGTTTGACGATGATGCTTTGCTGAATTACCTGAGACTCGTGCCATGCTTTGACCTCCTCCTGGTTCTTCTGTGCTATCTTCTCATACTTGGCCCTCATCTCCTCCATGATCCTGGCCAGGTCCTGTCCTTTAGGAGCGTCAACATCTACGTGGACGCCAACCTGGGTGATCTGGGCACGTAGCTCAGCCACATCCTGTTGAGGAAGTGGGGGAAATAGTCAGGGAGTGATTTCCTGGACAGGGTTAGTGGGGTTATCCTGTGCAAAGAGTTTAAGGAACAAACAGCCAGAATGTATGTGCAGTCATTTTGCTTTCTGAGTTACTGTCCCACCGTTGGGTTGGATCAGTCCAAAGACAGCTGTTTTGAATCAAATCATTTCTGTGGAGATCTCTCACCGCCTCATGGTTCTTCCTCAGGCTGATCAACTCTTCCTTCAGAGACTCGATGTCGCCCTCCAGGTGCAGACGAATGACGTTGGTGTCATCCAGAAGCTTTCTCAGTCTGGACACGTCAGCCTCCACCGCCTGACGCATGCTCAGCTCGTACTCCATCCTGACGAGACATACGTGCTTATCAGACATGTACACGCCGGATGGAGAGCCCGTTTGACTTTGCACACAAAGCTGAACACTCACTTGACTCTGAAGTCGTCTGAAGCCAGGCGTGCGTTGTCGAGTGAGATGGCGAGATGTGCGTTGCCCTTGATCATGTCAAATATCTGAAAGGAATGAAACATTGCAGTTTTCAGTGTGTTTTCTCGGTGGCGCTGTTTTCTCTTCTCAGTCAGTTTGATGGAAGGCAAGCTGTAATTTTCACTTTGATAAAGTATGCAGGTGAAAGAACAGGCCTCTGATAACAAGATGTAAGTCATATACGAACAAAGCAGGTTATCTGGTGGATTCTGTCTCTCATAGGTGGACAGGGAGATAAGGATAAGAGATAAGAGCTGCAGTGATTCAGCCTGGATTGACTTTTGCCACACCCTTACGTGACATTTACAAGGTAAGGAAAACGGACAGAGGACTGAGATCTTGGCTGATGAAGGATTCTTTTCAAAACTTATTTTTGTCACAGCATAGCTCCTTCACCCAGCGCTGTATTACAAACCAACATGAACCTGTTATGTGGCATTCATGGTCTAATTCCTTTACTCAGAGACCTTTAAAACCAGAACACTGAAGGAGACTCGGATTTTCTGTTTTGCAATCATCTTCATGAACTCTTGCAATTTCAACCAATTCAAAAAAACCAAAATGCATCAGTTATCATTAAATTTGTCTTGATTCGTTGACTCACCTTGGCCCTCAGCTCGGTGATGATAACGTTGTACTTGCTGTAGTCCCTCCCCTCCAACGGGCCTCTCTTCTCAATGCACTCCCTGATCTGGATCTCCAGCTTGCTGTTGGCCTTCTCCAGGTTCCTCACCGTCTGCAGGTAGTTCGCCAGGCGGTCGTTCAGGTGCTGCATGTTGATCTTCTCGTTTGCAATGCCCAGGTTTGCAGAGCTTGACACGGAGGATGAAGATTGATAGTCATATCCACCCCCGAAGCCGCTGCCAACCCGTCCGCTGTAGGAAGCGGATGAGATCCTGGTGCCATGGCCGCCTGCGCCTCCACTGACGCTGAAGGCATAGCCCCTCGTCTGTGGGGATCTGTAAAGGCCTGTCGACTGGACAAGAGAACCCTGGCGAGTAAGCTCCATCGCTAAAAGAAGTGTGCTGATCAATCAGAGGAAGAAGTGGTGCGTCCTGGCACAGAGGGCTTTGGCGGCTGAGAGAAGAGGACAGAACAGTCATGGGTCTTATATATGGCTCTGAAAGGCAATAGTCCTTCCTGCCACTCCTCTCATATCTACACACCATTTTTACCTTTAGCCCTCTTGCTTAGACTTTGTCCCCATAACATCCACTATGAAGCAATCTGTCAAAGGCAGAAAGGTATGCTGACATTTCCATTATGATAGCGTGTAGTAAATGAATTCTATCTATGGCGACAATGATATCAACGGCAGGTTAAAGGACCAGGGTGGCTACGTTGATCCATTGTTGTCCAAAACTGTTAAAAACACATCGATGAACCACAGCGTTGCATTGAGTGACATGTTCCCAACTAGTGCAATATTTACTTCACTATACATAAAGAACATTTTGAAGAATATTTTGGAAAGTATTTAGCCTCCTTTAAAAATGAAAGTGAATACAAGTATCCAGGTATTTACAACTGATATCTTGGAACTGATAAGCTTAGGGCTGAGAGCCACAGACGGGTCAGAGACGCCAGAAAATAGTCAGTGAATTTGTTGAAAATGTATGTGAAAATATAGAATTGTACCAGTCTTATCCATTAACTGGGTGTTCAGACCAAAAATGCAAGTGGTTATATTGGAAGGAGCATGTGACTTCAGCTACTCATGAGACCATGAAATGAAAACCAGGAAGAGGAACAAAAGTGATAATGATCTTATCAGACACACAGGGCATCATGTCATAAAATCATCATGTTATCGTGGCAGTAATCATTTTTCATTTTCACCCTTCATCTCTTTGATCGTGAAATAAGCAGTAGATTTACCTCATTCTGCAAACAAAATAATCTACCAGCAATGTGAATCTACATGGAATTGGTGGCTGTGCATGCTGCGTTGGCACACCCATTCTGCCAAAGCAGTTGTCTCATTGAAATGAATGAGGGGCTGTGTGTTTTTTTCACAGGGTGTTGATATCGATCTAAAGATTTTGACACTGTACAGTGAGTGTAAAGGTAGCAGTGCTCCTTCAGAAGTAGAGAGGACTGAGACTGCTGGATCTATCTGCTGTTGTTATGTTCCTTTTATGATGACATCATCTGACATCAGCACTTTTCAGTTTCAAACAAAACACCGTTTTCACACAAGGTAAAGTTCTCAAATGGACTTTATTGAAATGTCTGAACATGACAGCACAACAGGCAGACTTGGACTGGACAGAAAGAAAACCACAGATGATGAAATATAAAAAAAAATGTTTTGCATATATTTGGACACTTTTATCACTTTGAAATATTCAATAGTCTTTTAATTAGTTTGTCTCAGGAAAAAGCTCACAGTTCTCCAATTCTGAACTTTTGTAAACAGTGTTAACACAAAAACACATAAATAAATCATGATGAAATAAATAAAAGATGATTTAGTTTTCTTCTGATCCAGTTTTTTTTCATCAGCCTGTAGTTTAAACTATTTGTAGCTTTGGCTGAGACTCTATTGTTAGTGCTGTATGACTGAGAAGAAAGGAGGAGCCATTGAGAAAATTTAGACCAATTGCTTGTTAGTGTTATGATGCAGTGACAGTGATTGTTGGGAGTATCAGGTTTCTGGTATTTAAAGGTTCTTGGTCTCTGTGCTGGAGGAAACCACCTTGCCGTCCACCAGGGTCTGTGTGACGGTCATCACTTTGGTCTTCACTGATTTCTGATCTGCCAGAGCGTCCTGGAGCCTGAACGCAAAGATCAATAACACATTAATTATCAGACACTTTCTATGGACTTTTTTTCAAGTCATGATAGAATACACTCACGTGAAGTCTTCTCCGTCCAGCAGCCGTCTGTATGTGGCGATCTCGGCCTCCAGCTTCATCTTTGTGTTGAGCAGGGCCTCGTAATCCTGCGTCTGCACCTGGATGTTGCTCCGCAGCTGCGTGAGCTCCGCCTCCAGACCCAGGAGGATGCCGTTGAGAGACTCGATCTCCATGTTGTAACGCATCTCCGTGTCCCTCAGCGTGCCCTCCAGAGACGCTTTCTGTGAGCACGAGACAGGAACGGGTTAAAGTTTTACAGCGAGGCCAAGCCGCCGATGACAGCGCCATAGAGAGGGGTCACCGGAGTGTAAAGCTTGTGTCAACAAAGTGAATGTGAGAGACTTGAAGTGAGAGTGCTGAGTAAGCCAGTGCAGGCGTGTGTTGAGGTGAATGAAGCGTGTGCTGACTGAGTGCGTCTCACCAGGCTCTTCTGTGACTCCAGCTCGATCTCCAGGGTTTGGACCTGTCGGCGCAGGTCGTTCACCTCTGTCTGCGCTCCCTTCAGGGCCTCTGTGTTCTGGCTGACTTTGGTCTGCACTTCTGTCATCTGAAGCAATGAGATTAACAGATAAGTGCAAATCAATTCAAGACGGCAAGAATGTGTTTGTGTTCATGAGGAACAGTTTGCAGATGGTGGCTTATTGTTAACCTGAGATTCGTGCCATGCTTTGAGTTCCTCTTGGTTCTTCAGTGCCATCTTCTCGTACTTGGACCTGATTTCTGCCATGATCTGAGACAGGTCCTGTCCTTTAGGGGCGTCCACATCCACGTGGACTCCTGACTGGGCGATCTGGTTACGAAGCTCCATCACCTCCTGAAGACATAAGAATGAATAGAGGAATTAAGAGATGAGAACAAAAATCATAATTTTACTTTTCTCATCTAAATGAGAACTATATGAAAAAGAGTATTTGTACAGATGTTTTTTTATTGAGCTGTGACCCAGATCTGGCTCCTACCTTCTTCCAGCCTTAATCCTGATCAGGTAAATACACAGGAGGTGCATCTAAATCTGTGTCTGGGGCCTAAACACTTAAGTCCAGTTGGTGTATGCACTTAAAATAAATCCATTTTAATTCGCTGGTGTCATCTCTGTTGCCAAATATGGAGGCAAACCATTTTAATCATGAGGCTTCCCACAAATTTCACATGCAGATATTTCAGATTTCTTAACAAACCTCCCTCTTCCCACTGACGTTTTCTCACGCTTGTTTTCCAGAACGCCCTGCAGCATGTGTTGGCTACAGCTGTGGACAACTGTGTAACATACAGACTTAAGCATACATGGTGATGCTTTAAGAGATTAGTGGGATCAGGTGAGAAAATATTTGCTCAGGTCTTGTTAAGGTGTGGATGTTTGCTGAAATGATGCCTGGAGGTTTGTTTACGAGTAGCACTGATGTCATCACCAAAGCAGAATAAATACAAACTTTGACTAATCTCATTAGACACCTAATTTTTTTAAGTCAGCTTGTCATGGTGGGGAATGCCATGAAGTGAACGTTCAGAGCTGAGTGGGAGATTTAGAGAAACACCGAATGACTCACTGAATGAATCTTTTCAACACATTTTTCCAAGAACTGATTCAATGATTCAGTTCGTACTAACGTTTTCATGGTTCTTCTTCAGGTGGATGAGCTCCTCCTTCAGGGCTTCGATCTCGCTCTCCAGGTTCATGCGGCTCATGTTGGTGTCGTCGATGAGCTTCCTCAGACCCACGATGTCGGCCTCCACGGACTGACGGATGGCCAGCTCCGACTCGTATCTGCACAGCACAGGACAGCACAGATTCAGAACTGAACAACACAGTGCATGACTGCTTCTGGAGGACTGGGGAGAACATCTCATTCCAGCTGAATGAAGTGTTGGGATGGGCTGATTACAGGCCTCCTGCAGCCACAGATATGCAGCTGTGCGACACACCTGAAACATCTTCACCAGCTATGATGCAAAGGTGATGACTTACGAGACCAACACCTGTGTTTTCAGATTGTGACACAGTGTTTTCACCCTACAGCTCATTTAGCAGTGAACCAGGGTGTGTCGGCAGCTGCCAGGCTGTGTTACAGTCTCTGTGGTAGTGTGGGCGGGGCTTACTTCACTCTGAAGTCATCGGCCGCCAGGCGAGCGTTGTCGATGTTGAGAACCAGGCGGGCGTTGTCAGTGGTGGCATCAAACACCTGCAACAGGTTTTCAGAAGAATGAGCTTGTTTGGATTGCAAACTGAGGACAGGGGCGTCATGGCAACAACAAAAGAAATAGAAAACTAATATATTGTTCTACCTGTGAAACAAATGACACTCGAACTGGCTGCTGTTGATACTTGTTTGAAAAAACCAACTTGTGTTTTGAAGTTCAGACATATTGTGCTGATACTCATGCATGTAATGGGTGTTGGCTCCTGTGGTCGGGGGCAGTAATAGATTTAGTGACAGCGAGTCGTTTCAAAAACCAGATGGTTACAGTGTTTGCTTTAGGTGTCACGCAACAGTAGATAAAGGCTGGGATGGATGTGGAGGAGGCATCCAGGTGACAAAGTCCACGAGCCAATCAGTGGCTGCCAGGCAGCAGCGGTGCAGGAACAGGATCTATCCTGTCAGCAGGGCAGAGGCAGGTGATTTGCATGAGGAAGGTGGTGATGGTGGTTGTGTGTGTGTGCAGGCTTTGTCATGTGAGTGCGTGTGCATGTATGTGTTTGCATGGCTGGTTGACTGTGTGTGCTTGACTGGATCCGGCTGTTTTCGTGTTGCCGTGAGAGTCTGGAGTCTTCGTCAGGAACTGGCATCATGGTAAATGAAAAATGAGACTGTTTTGACCCTGGGCTGTTTGGATGAACTGAGGCCCCTGGCTGTTAGCAGAGTAAACACAAACCTCATTTTAAAGAGGTTCAGTTATTTTGTAATGTTTTGAGAGTGATAATAGATGGAAAACTCCTCATTCTTCTCTGTTTGCCTCCCACTTTTCCCAATTTTGTCATCATTTCAAGGAGGGTTGGCTGACCTTGATGCTGCTATCTGTGCTGCTCCCACAAGGTAAAAGATTAGAAATATTCCTGCTCTTTGTGGCATGAACACGTCCCACCATGAGAATGGGCAAAAAGAACACTGTTTTCCAAAGCTGACCTTCTGGTTTTCTGTATAAGTAATGAAATGGAGCCAAACTGGAATGTTCCATTTGGAAGGAAGCAAAATGTAGTTTGAATGACAAATGGCAGCAGGATGAAGGTTACATAGTCCAGTTTACTTTCAGTCAGTAGTCAAGTTTTTTTCTCATTCTTGACATTGAGCACAACCTGGAATGAATGATTTACAATTTTCAGTGGTTGTGTAATGTCTTCATTCACTGTCAGTTCTAAAATCACTCCAGCACTGGTTAACTGTGCTGGGTGTATTTGTATTGGGCATGTCAGGTTGAGATTAATTACTTGTAACATGTAGAAAAAAAATCTACAAAGTTCCATATTGAAAGGTTCAAGAAGTGAGTTTCTCCTCTCCCCCCTCCTTCACTTCCTTATCAGCCTTTGTGTACACAGTAACGACTGTGGTGCTTCTTCAGTCTGATTGTCCAACTCACAACACATAGTTTGTGTTATTCTTAACAAAGAGGAAAAATGTAGTTAAAGTCACTTTGCACTGCGTGGACCTGCAAACTGACCCTTCACAGTGTGTAAAGTCCCTGACTCTCCTGTTTTGTTGTTTCTCTCTGCCTTCCTGTCTCTCTGACCCCTGATGCTCCAACATTCCTCCACCATACTGTTTCCGGTCCAGCCGTCGGCCCCCAGCCCGTGGCACTGTGGCGGGCACTGTGCCGACGGCCAGCAGGAACTCATTCAAGTCCTGTCTGTTAGGAAACTACAACTGAGCAGTAACCCAGAGTACTGATGGGGTTACACTCAGGTCAGGGGCTTCATTCATTATTCCTCTGTACACATTTGTATTTGTGTTGTCTCTTTAGCTCAATTGCTCAATCATACTTACATCAGATCTTCTCAAAACATTCGTCATCATAACTCACCCTGGGTTTCATCTTTCAGCTCACCCACATTACCCACATCACATTCCCTCCCTCCCTCCATGCAACTCCCCCCTCGCCTGCCTCTGCTCAACACTTAATAAATCAACACATGCACATTCCCCTGGCCCACCCTCACCTTCCTCCTCAGGTCGTCCAGGATGGCCTGGTACTTGCTGTAGTCTCTGAAGTCAGGTCCGCTCTTCTCCAGGGCCTCCTTGATCTTGATCTCCAGCTTGTGGTTGGCCTGCTCCAGGTTCCTCACCGTCTCCAGGTAGCTGGCCAGCCGGTCGTTCAGGTTCTGCATGGCGAACTTCTCATTGCCCATGATGTCTGCGCTGTTCCCGCCGGAGCTCACCTGGACGTTGCTGGAGAAGCCCCCTGCTCCAGAGCCCGCTCCCATGGCGGATCCCAGCCCACTGCGGTAGTTGGAGGAGACGCTGATGCGGAACCCTTCGCCCCCACCGTGGACAGTGGGGGCCCTGTAGACAGGAGTGGAGGTACGGGCCATTGATACAGCAGGAGGCCTGCCACCAGTAGAGGAGGAGCGCAAAGAGTAAGTAGTTTGCCTGGAGGTTTTCATTGTTGCTGTAGAGTGTGAGACTCAGTGAGAGAGACTGTGAGTAAGAGAGAGAGACACAGGCCGGACAGGCAGAAGTGGGAGCTCACAGACACAAGGCAGGAGGCGAGGGAACGCTGTTAAACTATATAAACCTTGTGGGCCCTCAGGTCCGCCCCTCAGACCTCCCCCTTCCCCTGAATCTCCTCCCTCTTTTCCACAGGCCTAAACCGCAGGACTGCTCACAGCATGCCTTTGTCCTTCTAAACCTTCCTAAGTTGGTAAATTCTGAGGACTCAGTGGAATTCAATAACTTGAAGATTGGCAGAATTTGGAAAATAAAACTAGATATTTTTTATTAGACATGAATGGCAGTAAATATTACCTGGGCTGTACTGAAAGAACAGTAAAGTCCAAGAACATCATTTTTGTCTTATTATTTTAACATTCTCCCCAAAGATATTAAAACCAATAATACATTTCTTCTTTGAGGGGTTTTTAATAGAGTTGGACAACAATGGAGTTGCACTGAAGCGTAAAGTATATCAACTACACAGACAAGAATTTAGGATAAATTCTTTGCCAGTATTTCAGTGTCTCTTATTAATTGTTTATAATCAAAAATGTTTTGTTTCTGATATGAATACTGTGATGAATTGGTGTTTATAGAGATGAATGAGGAATCCAACAATCCCAATAATGTCCAACAAAAGGAAGTTACTTAAACAAGTATGTCTTATTTCGCCACCTACATTAGATTCATCAGCACACGTTATGACTTGGTTCACACTCCCCACCCTATAAAGAGTGATATATCAGCCAGGCATCATCACTTTCTAAGAATTCAGTTGAGACGTGTCTGAAGATCACTTTCCACAAATGATTTCAACACTGTCATCACTTGTCACTGTGGGTGGATGAGATCAGGCCATGTCACATCTGGAGAAGTGAGACGTCTAAGTTGACAGCAAGGATTAGTCGTCTGGTTGTCTTGTCATACGAATTTCATCTTATGTTTTTCTGCACTGTTTTTACACTTAGATACACATCATGTGAAAAAGGATCATCTAGTTGGTTTTAATAGGCCATACAGAGATGAATGGAAACACTGCATTAAGAAAGCAGCAAAGCAAGCACAAAGATTTGCATTTGAGGAGATAAAACTAAAACACAGTGGTTAACAAACCCGGACAGTTGAAGAGTAGATAGAGATCAGATAAGAGTTTTAAGGTGTTAGCTGGCTCCAGATGTCATGTGTACGATGGCATGTTATCTGTCCTACGAAGCCGGATGTGTGTCTGATTGTCCTCCTCCCATAAAGGATATGGTCAAACAAAGGAACAATTCCTCAGTCTCCTCAGAACATACGTAGGAACAATAACTTCTCCAAAGCAGTAAACATATTCCAGAAGCCCCCCTGCAGGTTTTTAACACAAGCACATTCCACACATGCTGCCTCTAAAGCTACTCGTTATGGGCTTATAACAAAGGCACCTTTTCTTTTGGCTTCTTTGCTGTCTCTTGTTTCCTCTGTTCGTCATTTGATGTTAAGAAAAACTAAAGAAGGTTGTTTTTTTAATATACCTGTCTGCTATTAAAGCTTTAATTTCTGTTTTCCAAGGTGCAAAACCATTAAGCAACAATATTGAAACCTTATTTGGAAATCATGGTTTGTCTTGTTTTGGGTATGAGCATGAACTTGTTCTCAGAGGTAGCTCCTGCTGAACGGTCTTCTGTTTGTCTGCACTCATGTTCAGTCTCATCCTCGCTCCAGCTTCTTCTTTGTTTGTTTTTCAGGAAGGAACCTGCAGCAGGATATTAAAGTATAAAGAGCTCGCCATGAAATCAAAACCACTCTTGTTCCGTCATTGAGCAGGAAAAACCAAAGGGATTCCAGCTAATCATAGCAATAAAGTGGCTTCATAAGAGGCTGCCTCAAAACATATATCATAATGATGGTACAAATGCCAAATGCATCCAAGTCAATCCGAGTTCGTGTTCTAGGAGTAAGCTGCTTATGAAGGCAGGTGGTGTATCTTTGTTCATCGAGACAAAGTGGAGAGAAGGGAGGAGACCTGTGGAAAGATAAAACAGATAAAAATCAAGGTGGAGTGATGAGCAAAAGACAAAACACATCTTTTCCAGCTCGTAATCCCAAATCCAGACAAAACCAGCACCAGTCACACGGGGTCTTTTTATGGTTGGCCAGTTCCAGGGTTTTCGTTTTGTCTGATGGCGGCCACGCCCGACAGAGAAAACAGAGATTAAGGTGCAGAGATGGACGATAAAAGGCGTCATGTTTCACTGTATGTCTGTAATATAAATGATAGAGATGACTGCAGGCTGTCACAGTTTTGCACTCAGGTCTTAGTTCAGCCTTTGGTTTTGTTCTCAGTCTTGTCACGGTTATGCTTTTGTTTCTGTTTTGCCATAGTTTCCTTTCTGTCATTGTCCTGTTAGTCTCGTACTTGTCCCATGTTCTGTATTAGATTTGTGTTTTAGTTCTGTCTGTTCCAGTTCTGTGTTTTGGTTTCTGTTCTGTCTATCATATTTCTGTGTCCAGTGTCTCGTCTTTGCTTCATGTCACCTACCAGCCACACCCACTTAATCATGTCACCTGTGTTTCCTGTTGAAACTAATTACCACCATGACACTACTTAAGTCAGTTGTTTTCTCTTTGTCTTTGCCGGATCGTCTCGCTTCACGTTTGCTCCTCATGTTCACGTTTCTGAATATCTTCATGTTCAAGTTCAGGTCATTCTCGTTCACGTTTATTTTTCCCTTGCCAAGTCATGTTCGTGTTTTTGTATGTGGATTTTTCCGTTCCTGAACCCGACCTTGACGTGAGTTTTTTTGTTAAGATCTAATTTGATTTCATTAAAGACTATTTCTAGCAGCATTGTGCGATGCGTCTGAGTCCTCAACCACCCGCCATGACACAGGCTTCAGTCTCAGAGGTTTCACGAGCAACATGTGATGCAACAACGACATGAGCCTATATTTTATAATGAGTTATTTAATTGTAACGTGTAAAGTGATTATTTTGTGAGATAATAAGAGGGTTGACTCTCATGTCTGTGTGTTAAATATGGAGCTAGATCGACGGCAGGTAGAAACAATGAGCCTGACTAATTAACACATTTCTTGTTTGTTTAATACAAACAGACGTGTGAAAACAAAATTGAAAAATGTTTGTGGTTTTAGAGGTAGATGCTGGAGCTATTCCTTGGAAAACAACAGCGACGCGCGTTGCCTGTGTTTTGTATGCTGAAGCTGTTTTGTAATAGTGAGGTTGGTGTCATCATGCCTGCACAGAGTCCTCTACCAAAATATGTGCTCACTAAATACAGAATAAACCAGAGACAATGTGTTGATTAGTGATCTTGATGGGTGTACTGTTGAAAGTTGGAAAAGGTCAGATTCATCACATTCATCATAAAATGACGTCTGTGGCGTCTATTTTCTCATCACACTCTTTGGAAACTCCAGAATATTTCCCAAAATATCATTTGTCTTTGCTTACAGTGACGTTTATTTGCTCAGGTCACTTGGGCATTTCAACCAGGACAGACGAGTACGTGAAGAAAGATCATGTATTACATGTCGCATTGATGATGATATTGATATAAAAAATTCACAGACTCTTTTTGGTGTTTTGGACTGGGGGGGGGGGGACGTCTTGATTGAAGATTTACTACCTGAGCCATAAACCTGGTGGTGGTGGTGAGTGGACACTGTGAAGCCAGAGGTGAAGCCAAGGCAAGGTGGAGGTGGGCAGGTGGAGGGGCACAAATCACTGGTTTGAAAGAGCCAAGACAAAGAAAGATGATATTTTAAAAGGAGAGCATGAAGATGACAGGCTAGTGATGAGGATGTGACACCGTGCTATTGGATGGAAGAGAACAGCTGGATAGACTGTTGATTACCAATGACAGCCCCAAACACTGACAGCGGCTGAAGGTTTAGGGTTAGGGGGTTAGGTTGTGGGAAGATCCTCCTACCGGAGTAGGAGGCTGGTGCGCGGTCCATCTCGGCCCTGGACCGGTCGAAGTCCCAGCCCCACCGCCGCTGCCGTCTGGCTCTATTGCCATAGGTGACAAGTGTCCACTCGCTCATTTTTTAAAAAATACAAAAATGCAATGAAATACAAAAAGTCCAAACAAAAAAAAGTAAAACTGGAGGCAACTGAAGTCCAGGTAAGTATGTTTTATTCAACTCCAACAAAAAGTTACATAAGCATGTGTTATACCAATCTTCAACTCAAATTGCCAAAAAACTAAATAAAGTGTGTGCTACACGACGTTTCAACCTTTAGATTGGTCTTCTTCAGGTGAAAAAGCACACTAAAAGAAACAATATATGGTCAGAGATAACGAGAGCGATCTTTCCCCTGTCACATCTCTCACTCAAAATGGCGTCCAGGTCACCTTGGACCGTCTAAATTAACCTTGGACTCAAAGTTACCTCCCCATGCAATCCCACAAGTCCCCCCAGCTTCCTAAAATCCCTTCAAATTAAAACCAAAATAAAAGCCCACATCCTGTACATGAATATAACTTTACATAACATCCCCCTAACCCTACAAATTAAAACCAAAATAAGAGACTGTTTCCTAAGAACTAAGATGAGCTTTAGGGACCCATGACCTCCACCCCCAACTCACTATAGGGTTGGGAGATGGGGTTAGGGTTAGGGTTAGGGTTATGGTTAGGGGTTAGGGTGGCTGAACTTCTGCTACAGCGTCATTTATTCCACTTAGAATCAACACGGTCACAGTGATGGGAAAAGCACTTTAGAAGTTCTGTTGCACAACTTTACATGATGGTATCATTAGATACAGATGGTTGCAACTAAACATCGTCATCTCCCAACTTACAGAGCTCTTTTCATTTATTTTTCTTTAATGCTTGTTTTGTCTTGTTCATATTTCTGCACTGATTTTGAAACATGAGAGGAGTAAGTGCCAGTTTTTGCTCACATCCTGCTGAAATGTTTGATGTGAGAAATGATTCTGTCCTTTGTCACAAGTTCTGGCAGGCAACAATGCCACCTAGGACTTACCTCAAAGGCTCTGGCCCTTTATCAAGAATGTTTGTCTGTCATTACCCCGATAGTCATCACCCACCATGAACGATTCCCCTCCCAGCTACAAGCTAATCTCTTTCTCGCTACGCTTCAAGGGGCACAACTCAGTCTGTTCCCGTAAGTATGAACAATATGTGGATGCTTCATTAAAAGTGTTTTTTATTGTGTGTACAGAAATAGACTGCATTTATTGATATGTATTTTGAATTTAAAAAAGTGAAATTGTAGGGAATAATCCACAGTCCACTTTCATTTTCTTTCTTCTTTTCTCTTCACTTTCATGAACCGCCAGCATGTTCTCAGCTGTCTTCACTGCAAGACCACCTCATTTACTGTAAACTATGATGAAACATCAGGGGAAAAAAACACTTTCACACATGTGGGGAGATGAAATCTGTGAGAAAATCAGTTTGAACATGTCATGTAAAACCAAGTCATGTTTTGAGAAATGAAAAACTGTGAGTGTTTCACTAATAACAGTTTCATAAATACAGGGATTGTATAACTGATATAAACCTCTACATGTGTGCCAGGGTGCAGTGTGTGTCCTGCTGGGCATGGGAGGGGGGAAGCCGCTGTTTACTCTACTCCACCACCTCTATCAAACCCATGTTAGAATGACCACGATGGGGTCTGGGAAGTCACAAGACTGTCACACCTGCAGTACGACAAACGGTCTGTCAGGTCAGACTCTCACTTTTGCTTGATATGTGGGGGGGTAAAGGGGTCAGATGTGCGTGTCTATATATGGTATTTAAGCTGTCAGTGTGAAAGTCACCTCAGTTTTCTGTTTGGACAGTGTGCTGTTTGGTTACAAGGGTTGTGTTTGTTGTTAGCGCTGAGCTCATACACTCATGAGTTTGAATCATGAACATCTGATTATGAGCTGAAGCTCTTCTTTACTGGAGTGAAGAAGTTAACTTCAGCTGGCTCAGGCTCTTCTTTGAGACTGTAGAGTTTTTGTTCAGCCGACCGCAGGGGTTAGAACACCCACAGAAAGAGCTAAATCAGAGCACTGACAGAAGCAGAGGAAGACCACTGAGAGGTTTCATTTATGGGCCCAGGCCGAGGAATCGTCCAGTGTCTGACCTCGGGTCGGACGCTGGCCGAGCCCTTGGCTATATATCACTCCTAATTCAACACCTCATTCAGCGGGAGGACAAACCACCATAGATGAATTCAGTGGAACTCCCATTATGACCCCGACTGACACGAGGGCCTTTGGTCACAACTTCCTCACAAACTCCCTCACTTACTCTCTCTGTGAAGACATCATCTGTGTGTGTGTGTGTGTGTGTGTGTGTGTGTGTGTGTGTGTGTGTGTGTGTGTGTGTGTGTGTGTGTGTGTGTGTGTGGACACGTCCAACTGAATGTGAGAATATGCATCACTGTCCTCACAGCTCACGATGCCATTGTGAGATTGTAACAGCGAGGAGAAGTTCACATGAATCACTGGCGGTTTTATGGAAAACACTTGTGTGCAGACATTTTACAGGTGTGTGGAACATTCCTACCAGGTGTAGTGGCCCGATGCAGACGCTGCTGAATCACTGAAATGATACGATCTGGTAGTGGGAAATGCTTATTATTGTTCCTGTGCGTGAGAGGAGACATCATATCAGAGGGTATTTTTCTCCTGCACTTATGAAACCCAAACAATGTGCACTGACTGGGCTCATGCTTTGAGGAATGAAGCTCGATTCCAGGAAGCCACAGTTGTAATTGTTCAGGTCTGCAGGGGGCGGATAAGGCAGCAGGTGGTCACGGCCAGACAGAAGAACTGTGTAAGCTTTTCTTTTTTTTCATCAGTGGTGGGTGTTTAAAGAGGCTGCAAATAAAAAAGAGACAGACAAATGTTTTGGGGAAGTAATATATGAGTAAAGTATAACAGCTGTAAACCTCCCAGTCAATCAAATGACCACGAATAGACACATAGAAACAAAAGGAGACACAAAACAACCACAAAGAGACAAAACATACAAACAAAAAAAGCTAATCTAAAAAGACACTAAAATGGCCACAAGTCAAGCAAAATGACTGAGAAGGTTATGTGGAGTTACAAATGTATTGGTAGCATTTCACTCTTGAATATTCAGACACTAAATAAATAAATAACTATCAATACACAATTAAACAGTTTTTCATTGCAGAGAAGCTTTAAATTTGAGTCATGACACATTTTTACTCATTTTCCACATGTGGTCAGTTTACTGGACAGATGCAGGGAAGAAAGGTCAGAGGTCACCGGCCTGGGTGGAGTGAGGTCAGACATGGGGTATGTGGTTTTTAGGGTGGAGCACTGGAAAAAATAGCAAATCAAAGGTGTGAATCTGGTGTCATAATTGTTTCACAAGTTGTATGTAACAAGGCTGTGTTGCAAACATTTGAGCTGAATGCTTAAAAATAAATGCAGTTTGAAGAAAGAACAGCAGGATTTGAGGTGAAATATTTAAACTACAGACTGAAGGTTATGACTATGAAAGAAGACTTGGCATCAGAGAGATACTATGAAAGTGAATCCCTCATGTATTTCAACCAGATGAAATCTGACTTGTCCAACTCACAGTTCCTTCATGAGCTCCTGTAATGGAACCACCCTGTGATCCCACTTCACCTGTGCTCACTGACATGAAGGGACAAGAACATACTCATGATCGAAGGCAAACAACAGCCTGACTTGTGTAATATATGGAGAGATTACAATCACACATGAATGTCTCAACTGATGCATAACATTGGCCAGACGTGAGTCAGATCAATTTGTCAGATACCATTAATATCAGGTGAGTCAGAATATTTGAAATATTTTCACAACCATAATGGTTACAGTGAGTTATATATTTAGCCAAGGGCGGGATCTTCCCATAATGTCAACCCAGTGCTTTAAGAAACAGAAGGACAAAAATGTAGCAGATATCACAGGAAACCAAATCAAATATGTTGTTTAATGGACATTGAAATGAAAATTTGAAAATATCTTCAGCATGAACATTTTGCAACTTTGTAGACACTTTATAAAACTCATTCTTGTCATTCTGATAAAACACTGGAAGACATTACAAGCTGTTATTTCTATATAAGTGATTTCTATATTTGTGCATATGTATAATTGTAAAGTAATATTTTCACATTTGGGGAAATATGTTCAATCACTTCTTTCCAAGACAAAAGACTCAGAAGTGAAAGCTAGAACCAGAAGGTGATCATTTTAGCTTAGATTAATTTATTCACACATGTCTTGTTTATTTCATTTGTACAAAAGCTGACAATTTGTGTTTGGAGTCTTGTCACCAAGAGGCGACCAAGGAAAACTCCTTTATTCTGCTTCCTGTCTAAAAATGCAGAACAATTCCTTTAAGATTTTTTAAAATAAAGTTTGTCTTTATTTTCTGGTTTGCAGAAGCCCCCCCCCCTTTAAATTTCATGGTTCTTGGAAGTGGTAAAAGTGGGCAGTTGTACTCGCCTTGAAAAGATCTCATATGGCATAATAAAAAATCCTGAGGGAGAGAGATTATTGTGAGATGAAGTCAGCAGGGTGGACGTACAGTTTGTCGAGGTGGAGAGCTGGGGCTGGTACTGTATATGTGAAGGTTAGATGAGTTCAGGGCAGATAAAGGGTGGAGGATGGGAGTGTGTTGAGGAGCTGGGGAGACGGATTAATGTGTGGGATACTGAGCTGAGAGGGGAGATTAATTATCGGACTGTCATGGAGCTGTGGATAAGAACTTTATGTCTTCCTTGGACGTATGTGTGATTACTGACCTTGAGGCAACGTGACTTGTAAGGATGCTGCAGGAAAGGCTCAGGCGGGTGTGTCAGTTCTAGGAAAGGTTAGTTGAGCATCCTGCAGATGAGCATTATATGAGTATTAAGGGAGCTCTGGATGGGAGCAGCAGTTACAAAACAGGGCAAGACCAAGATCTGGCAACATTTTAAGAGGAAATTATTTTCTGAAATAAAACCCATGAGGCTGACAATAAGACACAATAGTGCACGGTCTAAACCACTTTCTTTTTCACTCCTTCACTTTCTTTCTTTCACACACGCAGACATTCTTAGCGGCTGTGTCTCCGCCTCTTCCCCACTGCAACCCCAAATTCCCGCTCAGTAATTGCTCCCAGAATCCCTCCCTGTGACGCAGAACGCCGCTATGGAAAGACAAACTGGGCTCTCGCTGTGTTACCACGGCGACGAGAAACAAATTTCCAGACTTTTCATTTGGGGAACGACTTTGCTGGGGCCGTTATTTTACGACCCCGCCGGGCACGCATGAGGGGCAAGACGCTTCTTGGCAAATCCCCGGTGGAGTTGACACACCACATTTCACAAGCTCCTGCAAGAACACACTGCAGAAGCCAGGGTCCAGCTTCTCTGAGCCGTTCCCTGCTCCCCTCGGTGTCTGAGCTGCCGGGCCTGGATGCTTTCGGACACAATGGGCTCATTTGAGTGGACAGGCACAGTGTGAAAAAAGTCCTCCAAAGTGCTCTCAGTCTCGGTCAAGGATAAAAAGAATGAAAAGAAGGGGGAGGAAAGAATGACCACTGTCTGGTCTCAAAGAATGTTCATTCTGGCCAAGTTTGACTCAGAAGAATCAGCCATTGATTGAGATGTGTGTGAGAAGTGTTCCTGTTCACTGCACAGCCTTTTAATGTGAAGCCAATTACATGAAGACATTATCCCTGCTGGACGACCCGGGGTTATCCTCCATATGGGAATGATCATTTAAAGTGAGTCTATCCAACGTTTGCAATGAGAAATGACACGTACAAGTTTCAAACACAGAGTCACTGTAGGAGGACATGTCAAATTATCAAAGCAAAGAAAATGTGTGTCAGGACCAGACTTCCCTGGACTGCATCAAACACCATAATATGATGTCCCCTTGTTACACTAATGGTGATAGCAGCAGTAGTCTGGCTGTAGTCCACTCTCCTTATCAGATTTTATTTTATGAGCAAAAGAGAGTTTAAAAAAAGCTCCCAAATTGTTCCACAGTCACACAAAACAGAAACAAATGAATCACTCTTTTCTGATTGTCTTGTCGCATCAGTGGCTAATTATGAGTCAGACCAGCCCCCCCCCCCCTCTTTCCTGACAGTCCATAATCTTCCACTACAAGCACTCGTCTATCAAACTAAAAGAAACACAACATCTTAAACTGCCACTCACGGTCATAGCAGCTGCTTTAAACAAAGTTTACACAGGCTCCATTCAAAGTGACCGCAGGTGGCAATAATGACCCCTACAAACACTACTACATGTTAAACATAGGTTATAAGTAGACGAAGTAGAAGGATCAAAATATTTGCATAACACTGTTTACACAGCCATATCCATCCATTCATTGAACTTATGCTTTTTTTTCTGCATCTGAAATTTACACAAAGTTACAAGATGCTCACTTTGTGTAGAAAAGTCTTGAAATGAATTGAAATATTAGAAACTCAAATTTAATAGCAGCCTGACCTTATTCAATGAAGCTTCTCTACTATGGGAACTAGATTTCTTCTATCATCTTATATACTTTGAAACTGCTGGAGACATATGGAGACGACCAGGCTTACCCTTGTTTTCCATTGTTTTTATTGGTTCTCAACCCTGCAGTTATATCTGTCCCATCTGTTAACTGCTTTTTGCAAGCTGTGTCTATTTCAGGTACAGTGGCTGACTCATTCCTCCCATGTAATTAGCTCCTGGCTGACCAAGCGCCGCCTCGCAGATTGTACAGTAAATGAAACGTGCAGCGCGGGCGGCCACTTCAGGGAAATCCCTCTAAAAAGGGGGTATCCCCATACCAAGGAAACCCTCTGTATCCCCTTCCCCTCCTCATCCTCGCCAAGTCCAAACATGCACAACGCCCATTTGAAGACCATCATGCTTTCCTACAGCTTTCCACTCCTCCTGTCTTTCCATCCGTTTTTCCATGCCACGCCACCGGGGCTGTGCACAGCTGTAACTCATCCCAAATGGCGGGAAAAGTATCGCCTCCCCCTTTGCTGTTCCCTCTCGCCTTCGCCTGTGTGACTTCGATGACTTGCCAGTGAAACACACCGAAGTGCACGTACACATGCACGCTCACACCTCGACACACTCACACACACTGGGAGAGGGAAAGAGGGAGCGGCGGGAAGAAACAAAGCCAGAGTGAGAGAGAGGAAAAGCCACATGGGGGAGCTGACAAATATTGCATATGTTCACTAGCTGCAGCGTATGAGTATGAAAATGCTCAATGACAATCAGCAGCCGCCTCAGTGCTCCTTGGACGGAGCTGATGTCTGGTCAGAGAGGAATTTGTCTGTCTGGCAACCATATGTTGGCATGAGGGGAAGTCTGCAGGAGGCCGTTCACTGCCCCCCCTCCCAGCTCACACAAGAACTATGGCAACGCTCAATGAAATACATCACTGAATACTGAAGATTTTCAGTGAATTAATAAAAATGCTTTTATCNCTCCCAACTAAGACATTACATAAAGGTGTCGGATTACATGCAAAGCACATGCAGCCGCCTCACACACAATGGCTGCATTTTCTTTTGCCACTGTGCTCAACAGACAGCCGAGCATTTCCATACGAGGAAAAACTGAGTCAACAGCAACAACTTTTTGCTGAAACCGGCGACATATGGCCAAAATCATTGCAAATTAAATGTTTGATTCGGGAGGAAACTGTGCTGGAAACTTGTTCTGTTTTACAGGAGCAGCTATAGCAGAAGGGGGCAGTAGAGTGCAGGTGTTTGGTGCACAGGTAGCAGGTGAAGTGTTAGGCAAGGAGCATGATCACACGCCCCACTTTAATCTTTCCAGACCTTTGCACTCCTCCCCTCTGTGTATGGTTTACCAGCTGCTGTCCTGTATTGCGTAATGTTCGGTGCCCCTCCTTGTGCCGGCTTATCGGTTGTGGGTTATGTTTTGGCCAATTGAGTGTGTGTGTGTGTGTGTGTGTGTGTGTGTGTGTGTGTGTGTGNACTTTTTCTGTGCATGATGGTCTTAACATTAATAGCAGGTCTGTGAGGAGATGCAAACACATGCTGATCCACACTCACCTCCACACCCTTAATATTCACTTTGCTAAATAAAGGATATACTACTTGACCATGAGTTGTGGAATCATTCAATATGGAAGCAAATCCGATTATAATGGGCTGTGACAACTGCACTTTGATCTTTAACTCTAGCGGAAAAACAAACTCATGTCATAAAAAAATTGCTAAAAAAAAAAAAAAGTATCTGCAGGACACAGATGATAGAGAGCACACTGGTAAAAAAAACATTTTCTCGTATATAGTGAAAGTTTAGTTTAACTGCACTGTTGCACCACTTCTTTAACCAGGGTGTGTGCTTCATCTAAACCCCTCATATTCTTCAGATAAGGCTGAAATGCGAGTTGTGAAAGGCACTTTTATGTGTTCAAGGCTGGGTGTGAGGGTGTTAACGCTGCAGCCAGGTGTAGACCCGTATCAATAATTGACACCGTCAGTGGAGGGACCACAAAGGTGTTGAAGTATCAGCAGCGGTCATGTGATCGTTTTCACAGAGCATCACAAACAGTGAGCTCTCACACGAAGGCGTGCGCACACACATGCATGCAAAGACCCATTGAAACACAAGCACACATTTATTCAAATTATAAATTTCACTGCAGAGGCCTTCTTAGTGGTGTAGAATCGAATTAGAATGAAGGCAAATCAGCTGTTCATCAGGACTCTTTCCATGTAGCTTGAATGCAAATGAGCAACATTTCCAGGATTTAAAGGCAGAAAGACAAGTTATGAGAGTTACATAATTGTGTTACACAACTCGAGCTGTCAAATGAATCATTTTGGCCTTTGCGTTGCCCCTCAAACTCTAAACTGCATGTGGTGATGTTGACGGTAAAAAACCCCAAACAAAATTCCGCTCTCCTTCATCACGTCACTGAACAAATTAACCCAGTATCAACAAATACAAACCCTGTGGAGAGAGTGAATGTGGAAGTGTGTGCATGTATCTCTGAGCAGTGTTCAGAGGGAACAGGTCACAAGTTCCGGAATCTCAACATGAAAATCAGCCTGGATGTTAACCTTTCACCTTTCACACACACACACACACACACACACACATTCTGCAATTGCAATTCCAGTGTTGACCCAATTCAGGCAGGTGGTTTAACCTGTTGAGTGACAACTTAAATCCAATAAAATCTATCATCACATTCATTGCCTCAGGAAAATTGCTCGTCACAATCACTTGTGAGTGTGTGTATTTTATTTTAACCTGTGTAACTGGATGTGACAAGACGCACAAACACACACACACACACACACACACACACACACACACACACACACATAGAGAGAGGGAATGAAATGGAGTGACGGGGCGAAGGAGCTGAGTGGCCAAACTGGTAATTAGTGTTGGACGAGTTTGGGTTTGCATGTTTATGTCTGCATGAATATGTGCTTGCATGTTTGACTGTGAGTGTGTGTGTGTGTGCACATGTGGTTTGGCTGCAATACACAAGTTAAAAGAATGGGACGGACATCAAAGACAATTCGCCTGTTATAACAAATAGATTAGGTAACCGTGGTCCAGCGCAACAGGTTTCCCCTCCGAATGCCCCCCACCCCCCCCGACAGCATGTGCTCACATGTGCACACACACACAGAGACCACTCCCTGTGGGTCAGGTCAGTCTTAATTCAATCAAAATGTCTGACTGAATTATTGAACCGGGTGGGGCAGTTCACTGGGAGAAAGCGGTTATGTAATAGATGATAAGAACAGTAAAAGAGTGTAGAAAGTAAAATAGAATATAACAGAAACATGAAAGTAATCAACTGCTACTTTACTCATGATTTTTTTACAGCATAAAGTAGATTTCAGAAATCATTCCAGAATTTGTTTTTTTTTAACTATAAATTCACCCAACAGTTGGTTTTTCAGACCTTTAACTACAAACACTTTATTCCATCCAGTTCAACATCCACCATAGAGGAGTTCACTTTTTCCTCTCCTTTATTAAAGTCAGCAGAGCTTTGACCCTGAGGACTAAAGGTCACGAAGCGAGCAATGTTGCTCAGGTTGAAACACCTTCCTTTTCAGCTGGCTTCTGGGAGGATTATGTGTTGTGGACAGAAGACAAGTGAGGAATTGGACACCTCACATTCTTCCCTGAAACCCATAAATCTGGCTCTCCCTCCACACTGAAGCTCTTGTTTGGCTCGCTCTCTCTCTTTTTATTGCACTTTCACTCATTCCTCTCCCACTGCTCGGCCCATAATCCATGCTTGTATTCACTACCCCATAGTTTGCATGAGAGACAGTTTTTGAGGTTTTGAAGGCTCTCTCTCTCTCTCTCTCTCTCTTTCTCCCCCTCTCTTCTCTCATGGCGCTCTGTAGCACCCCCTAATGTCTCTGATTGCGGCTGCTGTCATGCTTAAACCTCTTGTCTTGAAATTAAATTTTTTTTTTTTTTGGAAAAACACTCTCTCTTACCGAGGGTTAGATGAGAGGATAGATGCCAGACTAATAGCTATCAGATAAATACAAAGCTGCAGTCTGTTAGCTTAGCATAATGACATGTGAGGCCGGTGAAACAAGCTAGCCTGCCTCCAGTCATGATGCTAAGCTAAGCTAACAGTGTCCAGACTACAGATTCATATTTAACCAGACAGACATTAAAGTATCTTTTCCCAACGCTGTGTCTGCACAGGATGGCGTAGCGTGAGCAGCACGTTAGCACAACAGTACAGCAGCAGTTTCAGGATCAGGCACAATATTACGTCATCCATGTTTGGGGAAAGCCAAATACACAATCCCTGCGTTTTGTGCATAAAAGGTTATAGATCTGCAAAAATACTCTTCGGACTGCATTTGCATGCAATTGAAAAATGCAGCTGAAACCACTCCTGTGTAGACGTGTTACGCTTTGCAAAAAAAGCAAATGAGCATATTTCCCAAAATGTTTTTAATAGTTCATCAAAGCCAACACAAACATGTTATTTGAAATGTGCTTTGAAAATGCACGTAAAGAATTTCCTTTCATCGAGCAGAACTTTTGTGCCAGTCCTTCACCTCCCCAGCCCTCCCACCCATCACCCCCCCGTCCTGCTGCCATGCCACGCTCTTCAAAAAGCCTTTTCTCTCCCTATCATGCCACAGTCACTCCCTTCCAACCTTAATGATGTTCTCTCTCATTCCTTGTCTTCCTTTGCTCCATTTGCCCATTTTGGTACATTCCGATCCGCTGCCATCATACCTGCTTTTCACGCAGGCCCTGCAAGTTTTCCTCTCTGCAGTAAACCAAATTCTGGACAAAGACTCTGGTGTTTCTCAGGACGGCCCACTGTTCCCAGCTACTGCTCCGAGAGAAAGGGCATAAATAAGTGGATGGAATTGCCAGTAAACTTGGTTTATTTGTGCATTTGGCAGATTTCATTTTCAAGGATTTTGAGCATGCTCATTTACCCCGTTGTGTATATTCTATTGCTCAACACTGTTTAGCTTGTGGCCTCATTTTTCGTTGGTTTTAGAAAGAACCAGAGTCCAGAGCCAAAGTCTGCAAATTCTGGTGAAAAGAGCAGGCACACATCCATGCATAATAGCCCTTATGAGTCATCCGTGGTCAGCACAGGAAGCACAGATCCAGATTTGAGACGTAGATTTGGAGATGTTCATATGATTTTTTTTTTGTCCCGCTTCTTTTTTCTCTTCCTCACCGAGAACTGGCCATGAGGGAGTGAGTCACATCAGCTTTATTTCCCTTTCGTGAGTGCCTGCTGTTTGGCTACACCTTTGTGTTTCTCTTTTATTGTTCTCCTCTCGTCGTGCCAATGTACAATTTTGTTTACTTTGGAAGGTGTTAAAAGCCTAATTATATAACCACATTTCAAGTTATGTTTTTGGGGATGAATGCGGCGTCTGAGATGCCAACATCCAAGTTTTTTTATGCCTGGGAAAGTAGTAAGGTTTTGCAAATCCAGGCTAAATTGTGATGTTAAACAATCAAACCTGGGATGAAACAGGAATTAAAAGTGCTTGAACACTTCATAGTGAACACCTCAAAAGCCAAAGACTGGCTCTTTGATGCAGCTAATGTTCCATGACACACATAAAAATAGAGGTTATCAGTGTTATCTTACTGTACTGGAGCCAAAGTGACACACCTTGGCTTGAGTACAATAGCAGATTATCCTCTGGCCCTCTGTTTATGTTAATTCTCTGATCTCCTTTGTTAAACCAGATGGCAAATATTATGTATCACAAAGTGAAATTCAATTCTGTTTCAAAAGAACCACTGGTAATTCAACTTGGATTGTGCCATTTGTTCTCCCCCTAACTTTCACCATAAATAGTCCAGTAGTTTGCCACACAACCGTGATAAATTCCTGACACTGCAGCAAAGCAAACACAACCATCCTCAAAGTCATGTAACAGCTATGTTTGGATATAAATCATTTGGTGAATACTGCTGCTGACTTTCAAGCCCAAAATGAATCTTACTCTTCACTGCATTTCTAAAGTGGAGCTTTGTGCTTTTATGGAGAACAGACTGGCGCCCTGCATGACCTGCATGGCATTTTTCTCATAACTCTCTTATCCTCCTCTCTCTGTGATGAGGATTTGTAAGAGAATATACCTCTGCAACCCAACACTTGTAGCTTTAGGGAACTACACACAGTATTTCATATCCATATCATCACAGTGGAATATCATACCAGTTTATGATCTGTATGTTTCTCTGTGTTTCATGACTCAACATAGTGTACGGCAGCGCAAACCTTTCAGCAAAAGGAAATAGACTTTTCAACCTGGGAAAGATAATGATATAATTGCACTAAGAAATTTGTCATAATGAAAATACACCCATTCACATACCGCTGTCATGTCTGCATGCAAGCTATGCATGGGACCGCCACGTTCTGACTTGCTTGAAGTGAGATTTGTTTTTAGGGGTGGGGGCTTAACACTAACCCTAACAATGAGTAACACCTGCAAGGTAACGTGGCTGAAATCTTTGGTCACTGATTAAAATCTGTGAGCCTCATTACATTAAGTAACATTAAGTAACATAAAGTACATTCATTAGTACTGTACTTATTTCATGATTCCAGTTTCACAAATGTGAAGATTTGCTGTTTTTCCTTATAATTATTTTAATGTATTTTTAATAATTTGGAGTTTGGACTCTTGGCTGGACAAAAAAGTGTATTGTGAAGCTGGTCCTTTGTGGATAATTGTGAGGACATTTTTCACTATTTTCAAAATTTTTCCTTAGAATAACACAAGCACTTATGCAAGGTAGTAAACCAGTGCTTGAACCACAGGCTTGGAGGTAGATTAGCAAGTTTCTGCAACCAGGCTTCATCAATTCTACAGTTTCATTGAGCAGACACTTTTATCCAAAGTGACACATATCTGAGAGGAGGAATAGCCATTTGGAGCAATTTGGGATACACCGTCTTGCCCAAGGACATTTCAACATGCAGCCCGCAGCCAAGGAAGGAACCACCAACCTTCGGATTGGTGGCCGGCCTCTCCACCTTTGAACCTGACCCACAGCTGCCACTCCACCTCGTTGCCCATATTTGGATTAGCCTGGAGTTAGGTGGAGCCAAGATGGCGACAGTGGAGCCGCCCACAATAGGTTTCACATACGTTGATCAGAAACCTATTAGCAATATTATTATATATGTAATCACCTCGCTCACAACCATAACACATACCCACTGGCATAACACACAGTACGAAAGATAAGATATGGTTCAAATTGTTACATAACTCTGTTTTCGCCCATGCCACCCACATTAAGTAGCCACCATTTTGTCTTCAAACCCTAATTACCCCACATTACACCAACATGAAGAGGGCCTCACTCAGCAGTCAAACATTAGAGGAGGCCCAGCTTAAACACTGCAATCAGGCTTTGTGTATCATCCGCTTCAGCGTGAGTTTAAACACAGACACACCCAGCTCCATACAAAGGCCAAAGCAAGCAAGACCCACGCTGGGACATGGATACATATATGTTTATATACTGTGGGTCAGTATAGAGAAATGGTTTGCTGTGCTTTTTTATATGCAATTCCATCCACCAACTCACGCAGCTTGTCTGTGTCACACCCAGCTCCTCCAAGATCGCACTGTGATAAAAACTAGGTGAAAGCATGTTGTGGAAGTGAGATTGCACATGGGCTGCTATACTGTGCACAGTACTAATCTACTGTCTGACCGCTGAAGGCTGTCTGCACTGTAATGTTGCACACATACACCTGGCTGTTAGTGGCATATACTTGTCTCATACTTTTAGTTGTTTTACTAAGGTTCAAAAAAACTTGAACACCAACTCACAACAGGGAAAGATTTGTTTAATGCAGAACTACATGATGTAATAGTTTCTTGAGAGGCACTATAAAGTGTAACTTCACAAGTACAGTAAATTTGTGTTATAAAACCTAGATACTGGAACGTTTATGTTTCTTAGGAAAAGAGGAGGCCGATCACATGGTCTGACTGAAGAGACATTGCTTTCATCAAGCCATAATAATGACTCTTCAGGATTATGAAAGTAATAAAAAAACAATAAAACATTGACCCAAGACGTGCAAAGATAACATACAATAATCTCTCAGACAGTGGTGTCCTTATTTGTCTGTGATTCTAATATTTAGGTGAAATATAGAGACGCCCGTATTAAAAATGTGAGGCAGAAGAGCAGGCTCCTCCTCCTGCAGTATAAAGAGGAGGAGGCAAGTCAGTCCTTGTGTTTGAGTGTCCAAAGATCTGAACTCTGTAGCAACATACAGTACCTGCTCACTTCTGTTTATCTGCAGCAGATAGTGACCAAAACAAATGGTTTCTATGGGGAAAAGCTGCAACACATCATAAACTTATAAATCCTTCCGCTGAACATTTGATTAAGGTCTTTGGTGAGCTCAAAGAAAATGATTTGTGTTGTTTACTCAGCTAAGACAGTTAAATACCTCAGTGACTTAGACAGCAAGGTCTTAAGAAATGAACACACAGGTACAGTGAGGCCTTCTAGATGTCAGCGATGACCATCCAACCTGGTCGTGAATTGAATGGTGCTCTGGTGAATGACACCCAGTGGCTTCAGATAGTGGCAGAGTATATCCCCATAATCCAGTGCAGGTAGTATGGACTGTGTAATATCTTTTTCTGTTTTGAAATGAGGAACAAATTCTCTTCCGGTTTGAAAATCCGATCTGAATTTTGAGCCATTTTAGGTGTGTTACTTTCAGACTGAGGTGTTCGATGTGATTTTTGTCGTAGATTCTGCCATCTAGCCAAATTCGTCATGAAAGTAGTTTTCCACTGAGACGTGGATCAGAGCAGTTGTCCACCAATCGGAAGGTTGGCGGTTCAATCCTTGACCCCTGCAGCCTATGTGTCAAAGTGTCAAATTGCCCCCGATGGCTGTTCCATGAATGTACGTTGGTTAATGAAATTGTAGAATTGTATTAACAGATGTCTGTTTGTTATTTAAAGCAGACTAATTCGGAGAAGGTTTGGTTTGCAGTAGAGCTGATGGCACACAAGATTGTGTTTTTAGCATAACAATAAAGTACTAAATTGGACAATAAAAAATATTAATTCATGGCATAAATAGCCTGGGGCCTAATACTGAACCTTGTGGGACACCTTTATCAACCTCATGGGGATGTGATTTGAAACCACTGGAGACAATTTGAACTCTACTAGATATAATTTGAACAAGGTGTGCGCATCGCTGCCAAAATTGCATTGTGGTATGCAGAAAAGAAAGTCAGAGAGTAGCAGGAGTGTGTTTGTAGCACTGAATGGGAAGGACAGCAATGGTCAAACCTTTTGCATCTCTCACCTCTTTTCTCAATGCAGTCTCTCCCTCCTCACTACACAAAAAGACACATTTTATCTGCAGACATGTCAATGCAGCCAGACATTACCACCATAAACATGGGATCAGGTTTTTTTTTTATGAATGGTTATAAAATCTCATGTATATTAGTCGACAGCATTGCTGGAGCATGAATCATATAGAGTGAGGAGCTGCAGTAGTTGTGAGCAGATACAGTATGAACCTGTTCCAGATTTAACCTTGCATGTGTAATTACACATTGTCAAACACATAATTATTCACACACACACACACACACACACACGCTTGCAGAGGCAGAGAAAGAAACAAACACAATCCTCATAAAGCAACATAGTATGTGCTTGTTGCCCAAAGCCTCCATCCTCCATCCATCAATTTCTCCAAACCTCTGAATCATTTGCTCATCCAACTGTAACATGAGAATGAGTTGTGGAGTTTTATCAGTCTGATAAATACCACTTGTTCAGGTAAGTGTCAGTTACCTCTTCAAGGTTATAAAATCCTCCTCTGAGCATTCCCCGTGCAACGCAACACAGTCTCTTTTCCAGGCTCAACTCCAATGTTTTTCCTGTTACTTTTCTTTTCCGTGCTCTTTCTCCCTGAGCCTGGTGCATGTAAAGCACTGGCATTTGAAGCACACTGTTGGTATTGTTCTGGGGAGCTGACTTTAGGAGTCTTAGGAGAGTTGTGCTTTTACGACTTAAAAGCAGAATGAAAAAACCCGATGTATAGATAATAATATGAATAGATTAGTGTGGTGCCATAGCCGAACTTGACCACATTTTTCTCTTTGATCAAACATCCGATGTCTGCCGTCAACCGCTACACAGGCTTTTTGATAACACCCTCCAGATGACCAATAATTAACCCATTGCAAACCCAACCCATTTTTACTGCACAGTCAGTTTACAGCAACAACAGTGAAAGATTTACCACTCGAAATTATTAGTCATTCTTTGAGCAATGGGTCCTTGAAAATTGGCAAAAGCAGCTTCCAATTTTTAGAGAGCGACTTCGGCTAAAATGTCCATTGTTATTGTCACTATTTAAGATTTGCCCCCATAGGAATGACGGCTTGTTGACTTCTGACCACAACCTGGATTAGTCTTTTTGCTTTGGCAGCATCTTTTAAATTTCATTTTAATCAAATCTTCGATAAAGCTGAAATGAATCCCATTTATTGAGAAATGAAAAAGTGAAATTAGAGTAACATCTAGTGACATTTATTGACCTATTACCATATGCTGAATTTATCTTCTCTCTATCTCAATGTTAAAGTTGATTACACACAAGTCTGAAAACTGCCTCCACCAAAAGCTTGTGGAGAATGAGTTCATACTGTAGAGATTAGTCAGCCTTTTGCCGAGTTGCATAACACTCAACTCTCCCTTCCTTCATATATTTTAAGCATTTCTGGTTTCACTCAAACATGAAAAGAAACCATCTTTTAGGCTACGAGCGACATGCTCAGACAACGTCCACCCGGGGATCAGAATACACATAGTTGCATTCTGTGCTGTTGAAAGGTTGTAGCCTGAGGGAGGCTGCAGGGTGGCTTCTGACTACTGTCTGAGATGGTACAAAAGACAGATCATTCAGCGTTTAATCACTGAAAATCTTCACGTTCGACCTACAAATCCATTTATAACACCGGAGTAATTGGAACCACACACAAGCTGAAACAAGGGAGACTATTGTGAGCAGCACTTTGATTGGTAACAGATTCGCCACACACAATTTTCTGTACTTGAACTCAGGTAAAAAAAAAAGAGAGAGAGAGACTTCCTTTTTCCCGTTCAAAGCTGCTAACGTTTATTTGTCTTTGCATTGTTCTAAAGCCTGTAGGGACTGTTTGGGTTATCACACAGTCATTCCATCAGGGAAGTGCCAGGGGAGCAGTCAGGCACAGAGTAGGAGCACATTAACATGAGTCTGTTTCACATGAGGGCTGCGTCTGTGAATGAGTCTCCCAGCCCTTCTCCAGGAAGAGAAGGCGGCTTCAAATCTCCGGTGACACACGGCTGCTGCAGTGTTTCCACATATGCAGCGTGTAATTACGCATTGTATGATATTTATCACCGTAGCCGTGGCAACCACACACAAACTGTTTCCATGGCAGTCACATATGGATCTGATGACGTCATCGCTGCTCAGTGGTAAACCCCATTGCCATAGTGACCGTGGGTGTGACTCGGGTGGGGGTGTGGGGGGGAGGGTATGGTGACATGGGCGGTGGGCGGGGGAAAAACTGCTACAGAGGGATCACACAAGGACACACATAGAGAAGCATGTGGTGTGTGTGTGCGCATGTGTGTGTGCGCGCGTGCAACAGTGGATGGATATGGTTTCCACATACACTAACACACACACGCTATGGTTATGCTTTGGTTTATAAATCGGGAAATGCTGCTGTTCAAAAAGAGAGGAAGGAGAGAGCAGGAGACAGAAAATCGCACAAGGATCCCAGCTTTTTGTGGGCACTGGTAAAAACTAGGCGCAAGGCCACTGAGCTGAGTAGGACCAGGTTTTTCCATGGAACATGTTCATGCTCTCTCCTCCTCTTTTCCCCTCTTTGTTCTCCGACCCATGCTTTATTTTATTTCTTCAAACTGCTGTCAGAGAGTTATAAATATCAGACAGGAGTTGCTACTGAAGTGAAATA